>CM053589.1:50077975-50098987 GCA_028646515.1 Pseudochirops corinnae | reverse complement strand
CGAAGGGCCTGGAATATGATATTCCAGAGATCAAGGGAGCTAGGATTAAAACCAGGAATCACCTACCCAGCAAAACTGAATAATGTTCCAGGGTAAAATATGGTCATTCAATGAAGTGGAGGACTTTCAAGCATTCTTGAGGAAAAAAACAGAACTGAATAGAAAATTTGACACGCAAATATAAGAAGCATGAGAAGGTAAACATGGAAAAGAAATCATAAAGAACTTATCAAAGTTGAACTATTTACATGCCAACATAGAAAAACAATAAGTGTAACTTATGAAACTTTTCTCAGTATGAGGATAGGTGAAGGGAATATAAATGTGTGTGTATATATATATGTATATATGTATATGTGTGTGTATGTATATATATATGTATATTATACATGCACATATGTCTATATGGGAGGGTATATATATGCATATGAATATATATGTGAGTGTGTGTATATATGTGTACATAGACAGAGGGCACAGGATCAATTGAATAGGAAAGGATGATATTTCAAAAGGTGAAATTGAGAGGTAGGAGAGGATTAGAATGAGAAGAGACAGGGAGAGACAGAATGGGGTTAATTATCTCATACAGAAGAGGCAAGAGATAACTGTTACAATGGAGAGGAAGAACAGAAAGGCAAAACAGAATGGGTCAATCTTACTCTCATTGAATTTGGCTTAGGGAAGGAATGACATACACTCTAAATTGGGTATCTTGCCCTGCAGGAGAATAGGGGGGAAGGGGATGAGAGAGGGGAGGATGGAGGGGAAGGCAGGTTGGGGGGGAGGGTTGTTAGAAGCACACACTTCTGTAAAGGGACAGGGACAAATTAGAGAATGGAACAAGAAGAAGGAGGTATAGGAGGGAGGGAAATATAGTCAGTCTTTCACAGTATGTCCATTGTGGAGATGTTTTGTGTTACTCATGTGCGGCCTATATTGAATTGCTTTGTCTTTCCAGTATCGGTCCTCAGTGAATGACAAGCAAGGAAGGGATAGAATCTGGAGTTTAAAGTTCTAAAATCAAATGTTAATACATACACACACACACACATATAATTATTATTGTTATCATTATTTACATGTAACCGGGAAATTGGTTATGCAGACACTAGGGTTGGGGAGATCCATCTTGCCCTACTGGAAAGTCAGAGGGGTGATGGGGGAGGATATAGGAGACAGCAGATTGGGGGAGGGGTCATACAACGGATCATTGTTTTGGAGTGGTGGGTAGGGGAAAGACGGGGAGAAAATTTGAAACTCACAATTTTGTGGAAATGAATGATGTAAACTAAAAATGAACAAAAATTAATTAAAAAAAAGAAGATATCTATGAGGAATCCTCTTCTATTTGGATTTGCATAGAGAAGAATACTTTTGATGAGCACATAACTTCCTATTTATGTCTCACCTGATATGGATTAAAGTTATTATAAAGAAATTGTGTATATTCTTTTTAAAAAAATTTTATTTTTAATTTATAGACTAAAACAAGCCTTTATTTTCATAACATATTATAATAAAAAAGATGATTATGCATGGAACTGCAAATCTACTATGTACAACTTGCTATACCTTTTAAATATATGATAAAATTATCATATAAATTTATTTTAAAAGTTTTTTTCCTTTTCTTTTTCTCTCCTCCCCCAGAGATAATTACTATTAGACATAAATCAGTAAATATGTGTAAAATTATTATATATGTACTTCTATTGATCATTTCTTTCTCTAGATGGAGATAGCATCTTTCTCTGTATGTCTTTTATAGCTATCTGGGTGACTTATCCACCCAAACTCATTCTTAAAACAACATTGATGTTACTTTATACAGTGTTCTGTATAGGCTCATTTTGCTCCTCTTTATTTCATGCAAGTCCTTCCAAGTTTTTCTAAGATCACTGAGCTCATAACTTTTAATAAGTAATATGTTGCATGTTCTTCTAATTTTTTTGTAATAGCTCTCTTTATATCTAGGTCATATATCCATTTTGACTTTATCTTGGTAAATGGTGTAAGATATTGGTCTATGCCCATCTTGATATAAAAATGAGAAACACATTGAGGGAGAGGAATCAATTGCATTATCTTAGTCAAACAGTGAACAGCAAAAGTAAGGCAAAAAGAGATTAAGAAACTTGCCCACAGAGCACTAAATGTCTGAGGCTGCATTTGAACTCAGGTCCTCTTGACTCCAAGTCCAGTTCTCTATCCATTCCATCACCTAGCTGACTTCCCAAAAGTATTTTCTATATCTTCCAGGTAATTGTGTAACTTTGAAGGAATGGTGAAAATATTACTAAATATTTTTCTGTTTCCTTCTCATGGTTTTATCAGAGATGCCTCTGAAATATGTGTAGATCATAAAATTATAACTCTTAGAACTGTAATGGAACTTAAAAATCATTTAGATTAGTGGCATCCATCTCAAATAGAAGCAGGGGCCACTAAATCATACATGAGGATCGCTGTGGGCTGCATATTAACTTAGGAAAAACATATTAACATTACTTTTCTATTATATTTTTTCTTTATTTTGTTAAATATTTCCCAATTACATCTGAATCTGGTTCAGGGGACACTTGGGAGAGCTGTGGCAGCAGCTGCATGTTTGATACTTTTGATATAGATCAACCTCTTCGTTTTGCAATGAGGAAACTGACCTCAAATTCACACAGACAGTAAGCAGATGAGAGAGGCTTTGAACTTGGGGCCTCTAATTCACAGTACTACACTAGGTTGATTTGGTGTTTATTCTTCAGATAATCTCATAAGAGCAAATAAAGTGGGCCTATGCATCAGAAACTTGTAGATCTTCTCAACCATTTCATTTTAGTAACCATACTGTCCATATACTTTTATTTTTATTATTTAAAAAAAATTTTTTTTTACAAAACAATAAAAAGTTGTCTAATACATTCATATACAATATGTTCAGCTGTTCCACAATTAATAAGCACTTCCTTAGTTTTCAATTATTTCCTATATCCTCCCCAAAAAAGAGTTGTTGGAAATATGTGTGTGTGTCCATTTTTTCTGTCTCTGTTCTCTTTGATGAGAAGGTCTGATAGTGGTATCTCTGTGTCAAAGGCTATACACAATTCAGTAAGTTACAGGCATAGTTGCAAATTATTTTCCAGAATGGTCTTACCATTTCATGCGTCCACCAGCAAGGCATTTATTTGTTTGTTTTCCAGTAGCTCCTCCAAAATTTGTCATTTTTCCTTTCTTGTCAATTTTGCCAATACAATATGTATGAGGTAGAAACTCAGATTTAATTTAACTTTTTTGCTTGTTTTTAACTTCTTTTGTTTCTTGACTCTAAACTATACTGTCTAGGTTTTATATCCTTTATATAGTTACCTTTGCAATGAAGTTGTTGTATGTGCATCAATATGTGTTCACCTGGATGGAGTATTTTGTCATGCTCCTCATAGAATTTCCCTACCTACTCATTCTCAGCAATAAAAACTGGTTTACAAAAATATATTTATTGTGACATTTGTGCTAAGCTCAGAAGGAACACTGCCAAGCAAGACCAAATCTCTCACAAAGTGATGTTTCTTCTTGTCTTTGGACAGTGTTCATTCTTTCATTTACCTTCAACTTCCTTACATTTTCTGGGTTGTTTTTTATACCAAGAATGTGAATATACTAATACGATTTCAGTTACTAAAATATTATGTCATCTTGTTGGTAGTTAGACAAGAATCTCACATTTAGGGTAGCACCAGTTAAGTTAATGTTTATGGATGCTATAATATCTTTGTGATTTTAAGGACCTTCTATTCCCTTTTCTGTTATTACATCATCACCACTGCAGAAACAAAATAGTCCCACACAGAGCTGAAGGCCATTTGTATTGAAACAAAGAAAGAATTGCACTAATAACTGAAAGATATACATGACTTGGATAGAATTCAGAGAACAGAAGTAAAAATTTCAATGACAAGAAACTATCACAGGGAGAAAAAAAAGCCAATGACTACTTAGGTGTTCTTGTGACCAAATGTTGACAGTTTTGAAGATCTTAAAGCCTAATGAAGCATTAAATTCAAATGACATGAAAATTTACATGATATATTTTCTGATCATTTTAATGGAGTATTTCATGACTGATTCAATTTGGTCAAAGATGACTGAATTAAATTAACTGAGCAATATTAAGCAATGTCTGAACTGATACTAAAGTAACTGATAAGTGACAAATAGATGTATAGAATTATTTTACACATAGTCACACACACACATATACATTTGTGTCTAATGCTAACCATCTCCAAGGTGGAGGAAGGGAAGGGAAGAAAAAAAGAAATCTATATGAAAAAACTTATTGTATACTTAAAAGGAACAGCAAAGTTATGTATAACAGATTTGCAGTTTCACTTGTTATCATCTTTTTATTATTCTACTATGTGACGGAAATGCTTGTTTTATTTCATAAATTAAGGATAAAATAAATAAAATCAAGTAAATTATTAAGATATGTGATACACAAATACATACATACATACTTATGTGTATATACACATATATCCATGCATGTGAACCTGTGATTTCAGCGTGGAAACACTCTACACTGATAAAGACCAGCAACTTGTCTTGTAACTTAAGGTCTTACACAGTTGCCTGGGTAGTAAGAGACTTGCCCACAGTCACAAAGTTTGTATGTCAGAATGACTTGAATACAGGTCTTCACAACTACAAGGCTATTGCTATACACTATACCATGCTTACTCTCATATATGTGACCCTTATGTGTGTATGTATACATGCACATAGAGAGATAGATATAGATATATACATATGAAAGATGTAGATATGTCAAGTCATTAAACAAGTAGTGTATATATGTATATGTATATGTGTGTGTATGTGTGTATATACACACCTGCTTATAAGGCTTTTACAGAAACATTACACTGATTATCCATAAAACTTTTATTTAGAAAGACCCATGTGCCTTGTATTGCCTTTTTCCCACCTGAGGATACATGAAGACTAAAGATGACATCTTAAGCAGCATCCTCGGCCTCCAGCATGATGCATAATAAATAGGTATGGAATGAATAAGTACAAGTGCTGAGAAATTTAAATCAACAAGTTAAAAGGTACTGAGTGAATGGTCTTACCTCCATAAACAATCCCAAACTGTCCTGAACCCAGTACTTCATCTGGAAAGATCTGATATACTGTACTAATGTCCTGTTGGTAAGAAGCACAACATATACCAACTATTAGCTGAAGGCAAAAAAAAATCAATTATTATTGATTATTAAAGTAGGTGCTTTGAGAATTTTGTTTGAATGCAAAGTATTCTATATGTAAACAAATGGAATATATATGTACACACACAAACATACACACATATGTGCATGTATATATCTATACACATATGTATGTAAGTGTTCCAGGGTTACAAAGCTGATAAGTGTGTGTAATAGGACTAAAACCTTAATAAGTTAACAGTGTGGTATGGCAGTCAAAACTTAATTTTTATTAAGGAAAGAAGGAAATGGTACCAGCAACTGTGCTAAGTACTTTACTTGGATTATCTTCTTTGATCCTTACAATAACTCTGGGAGGTAGGTATATTATTAATCTCCATTTTACAGTTGAGGCAATGACTTGCCCGGGGTCACACAGCTAGTAAGTCAATTCTGAGGACAGAGTTGAACTTAGAAACGTTTTTCTGACTCCAAGCCCAGGGCTCTATCCTCTGTGGCACCTAGCTACATAGTGGGAGTGACAGCATCCAGGACGAGGTGGATGATACTCTACCCTGGCTAGATCACATCTAGAATATATTGTGATCAGTTCTAGACACCAGAATTTAGGAAAGGCATTGATATAAAGTAGAGAATATCCAGAGGATCAAAATAACTGTAATGGCAATTCTGTCAATAAAGGACAGGCTGAAGGAAATAGGGGTATTAAACTTGCAGAATAGAATATCAAGGGTAACGAATATGAGTACTGTTTTTCAAACTTGTTCTTCTTCGTTTCTAAAAGCTGAACTAGGAATAATGACCGAAAGGTACTGATAAGGTTTCTAAAGGTGAGAACTGCCTTTAAGACAAGAGTAAAAGAAAAAAAAAACAACTAAAAAGGTCAGGAAGCTGAGTAACTTTCTTCTCAAAAACCATAGAATCTCAGAAGTTCAAAAGGTGCTCAGAGTCTATTTTAATTTTTCTCATTTGAACCAAGAATGCCCTCTATCAGACCACAGAGATGTGGTCATCCAGCCTTTGTCTGATGAATCTTCAGAGTTGGGAAGCTCACCATTCCCAAAGAATGTCCATTCTATTTGGGAAGGTCTAGTAGGAATCTCTTCTTTATATTAATCTACATCCTACCCCTTTCTTACTTTTATCTACGTACAGTAATTCTGCCCTCTACAATCAGGCAAAACAAGTCTAATCTCTCTTCCATGGAATGGACATTCAAATACTTGGAGAAAAACCATATCTTCCTACTTTCACAAATCTTCTGTTCTCAAAGCTAAATGCCAACAGATCCTTCAAATAATTCTCATATTACTTGGAATTTCTTTACTATATTGATAATTTCCTTTGGAGACATTTCAGCTAGTCTATATCATCCCTAGACAATGTGGTGGTCTAACCTAAATATAAATGTGGATCAATCAGAGTAGCAGAGCATTGTGGAGCATGAGTCTTCCATTATGAAGCCTGAGATCAAAGATATTTCAGTAGCTGTCACTGTATCATCAGAGAAGCAGCTGAAACTTGAAGTCCATCAAAACATTCATATCAACATTCATATCCTTCTCAGAAAAAGGACTGTTTGGCCATTTTCACCCTCTTTCACAGACTCCTCAAATCTGATTCTAATAAAATGAATTTTTCTGACCACAGATTTAGAACTTTATAAGGATCCCTACTGCAACTCATTTAATTTGATTCAACAAACAATTTCACTCTGCTGAGGCCTTTTGGGACCCAAATTTTGTCAAGCCAACATGTCAGCTATCCCCTTGTTTACACCTCTTAACTGCTAGTTTGAAAACTAGCTGGAAATGTCAATGTTTCAATGAGTTTTTACTGTCCATCCTTGGAGAAAGTAATCTCTATTCTCAGGCAACCACATCCTGAGAGGGGTGGGGTGGACTGATGGAAATGGAAATGAATTGAGTTCTAGGAAAGGGGAGAGAAATTGATGAGAATTAAATGCTGGGGGTTTGGTAGTTAAATTCTTCTTTCTTTTTCTAAGAGTCTAGATTATAAAAAAAAAATAATTAAAAAGACAGCGACTTTGGAACTATAGATATTTAAAAAGAACTTAAGATCTTTTTTTTTTCCTGTTCTGTGAGGGTATATGTGTGCTCCAGAGATTTGTGCATCAATTAGTTTAATTTCTCTTTGCTGTTAATGGGGTAATTTGTGAGGTCCCTAGCAGCAAACTACTTGTATAAAGTAGTTAACATTTGTCTGGGATACGTGAGAACTCAAGTAGAAAAGGAAGATTCAAATTGGCCACCAAGGCTGAAGTAGACTGGTCCCTAGGGACTAGCTGAAGGTCATTATATATCAGAAAGACATTATTAGGGCTGAAGGACATTGAATATAAGAGAAAGCTGACTTTAGTCTGGGTTAGATTATACTGTATTAATGCAATAATGCTGAAGGTACCTATTTGGGGGGGTTTACTTATATTCTGAACATATTCATGATCTTGTGATCCATTCCCTTTGTGATTCTATAGACATATTAGATTTTCCTTCAGCCTTTATCCTTTGTAATCAAAGATCCATTTTTCAAAATTCTCTCCTACTATCAGATCCATCTGACAACTATGAAGTCCTTGAATCTTCTTGAATACTTTTAAGTTTTAAATACAAAGTTGCCTGGAGGCAGGGAAAAGGACTGGAAGATTTTTCAATTTTCTCTTTCTCCCTCCCACAATTTTTCTCATTGACTGTTCCAACCTAGAGTAGCAATAGTCATCTTTAAATTTTCTTAGAGTAAGAAATTAATAACAGTTCAAACTTTATAGAAGTAAACAGTGACCTACACCAGGATGCAACTATTCCAAAGGGAAAATGAGTGCACACTTCCTGGTAGCCTCTGGATAACTTCTACTTTGCTTTTTTTTTTCTTGGATTCATTAGAGACCTAACACTCCTGAAAGGTGACTTACAGCTGAGACTATAGGAGCTCAATACGTCTTTATTCTAGAAGCACCAAACGTCACCTAATTCCTACAAAAGCTTGTAAAAACATCCATCGAGTTAGAAAACTTCAGAAATGTGTGGAATTGCACGAAATTAGATTTTTAAAAGTATATATGAGGCTAAATAGGGCTGAAAGCAGTACGCTGTGCCATAATAATGAAGGATCAATGAATCTTTTGTCTATTTGCCTTTGGGGAAAAAATATCCTGAGAAAAACAAAATCATGATGAAGTGCAAAACTTCAGAGTAGCATGGATCTATATTGCTCCTATAAAACCGATAGACTCAAAGATGGTGTCTGTATGGTCTGAGTAAGTAGATGCATAAAACCCAACCTATCGAGTTTTCCAGAGTCTAACTAGGGAATATGCAAGTGGAAAAAAAAAAAGCATTTCTAGATCCTTACCACGTAATGCAGGCTTAGAAAAACAGTTGCCAAAGGATCAGAATGGATACATGTTTTGGATCCTGCTCTTGACATTATTTTTTCCCTCTAACAGCCAAAGTGTGTTCTCTATGTGAAACGTGAGAAAATATAAGACCTGGGTTCAACTCACTCCCCTGATCCTTCATATCCATGTGACCCTGGACAGCCATTTAATCTGTCTGAGTCTTAAGTTTCCTCATCCACAAAATGAGACCTAGGGGTCAGATTTAGGCTCTACATCTGTGGTCTTGCGATATTGCTATCATATTTATTCATATAGAAACCCAGTCCCAAAGTTGTTAGACAATTTGTTCAGAATCATTTAACAATAATGTCACATCAATATAGTGCTTTAAAGTTTATAAAATTCTTTTCTGGAAACACTGTAAGGTAAGTATTGCGTATATTATTTTCTCCATTTTACAAATCAGAAAACCAAAGCCCAACTGACTTGTCCAAGGTCACAGAACTAATGTCAAAGTCAGAATTCAAACTTAGATCTTTATGAAAGCCAGTTCTGGTGCTGTTTCTGTTGCTCCATGTTCTCCTGGGGGCAGATGGATGGCACAGTGGATAGAGTGCCAGGCCCGGAGTCAGGAAAACTCTTCTTATATAAGTTCATATCTAGCCTCAGAAATTTACTAGTTGTAACAAGAAAACCCCAGATGGGATCATGAAGAGTCAGATATGACTGAAACAACTGAACAACATTCTGCTGCTGATGAAACTGGGTTCAGCTTGCTTCTAAAAGACTCATGTCTCTGTTTGGCAAATTTGGCCCAACAATAATAGCAGACAGTGTAGAAAAATTCCCCAGTGCTGTATATGAAAAGAAATTCTGCAATAATGTCTAGTACAAGTTGGTTCTTAGTTTGGATTATAAACTTGTGTGTATGTATGTGTAAATGTGTATATACATATACATATATATATATATATATATACACACACACACACACACATACATATATACATACATATGCATATACATATACACACATATATACATATATGTTTGAGGGCTATTTCAATATAATTTCTATTATAATTCTGTGTATTTTAATTTTTGCATTTAAAAATATTATCCTGAGAAGGGATCCACAGGCTTCATCAGATTGCTAGAGGGGTACATGTGCTGCAAAAGGTAAAGAACCCCTGCTGTATAGTCTTATGGAAAAGGGAACATCCAAATTCATCATATTTGACCCTCTGTGAAATATTGCCAATAGGAATTATTAAAATAAATGTGTTAACTGCATTTTTTTTCTTTTCTTAAATACATTTCCCCACTTAAAAAAAAAAACACAACTCTCAAATACTCACCACATTTTCTTGAATCTGGCAGTTTGATACAGAGATACTAATGGATATGTCTCCTGGAATTATACATATAAAAAAGTCAATAAAGAAGATTTCTGGAGTTAATGCTGAAGAAAAGTAAATTATATTGCTATCTGTTTTAAAGTAAATCAGAACAATTAGATTTTCTAAAAAAAATTCTATTAGATAATTTTCCTCTTTCTGCAATCATAGAATTACCCCTTACAAGTTTTTATTTAACAGTCTTTTAGTGTCTGTGTTGGTAGGAAAGATGGATATATGGACTGGAATAACAGATCAATAAATGCATCACTTCTACTCCTCAAACATGGAGAAATGCACCAACTTCATGATTAGGAGAACTGCATAAAATTTTTTTTAGAGAAATCACCATTTTAGAGAAAACAGGTCTCTAAAACTCCACATTTTCTCACCTACCCTTCAGTGACTACATGCAGCTGATTTGTGACACTATGTTCTGATGCTGCTGATGGGTAAACTATCACCTGGAAGCAAACTGTCATTGATTAACAGTTCTTTGGCACCTACTGTGTGCAGAGCATCATGCTGGGTAGAACTGAAGAATATGTTTCACATTGATTCTGTCTAAAACAGCAGAACTCTTTCTTCCACACACCTGCCACAATCAGGGTAAGTGAATCACCTTTTTCTTGCATGAATAGTAGCCCTAGATTGGTGCTGATGCTTAAACCAAGCATAAGTGATTCACATAAATGTGCTACAATTTTATCATACAATTTTTTAAAAGTTTATAGTAAAATCATACTTTATAAAAACATATTTCTTGGGATTGTGGCATACCAAGATACCGAGTGTTTCTAAATGTTAGGTTATATTTTTCTGAGGTAAGCATTAATTTTTCTCATTGCAAAGCCATAGCAACACACAGAGAGGCAGAAATGGATAAGGAACAGGTCTGCCATCTTTTTCCAACATCACTAATCAAATGAGCATCATCTTGGAAGCATGTTACCAACATGAAATGAGAGTGATAGAAAGATGAACTCACGGTGTAAACTGGGTCCAGATCCAGGTGGTGCTCCCTTTGGAATGACAGGCATAAGAGCATGTTGAATGGCCATCTCCCACATTCTAGCCACATCAGTGCCAACCCCACTGGTAAGTATGCTGTTGTTTGGTGGTGGGCTTGAGGGACTGACTACATTTTCTCCCACATAGTAGACTACATGTTCTGTAGTGATTTCAAAACAATGGGGATTGGCCCCACTAGGAATTAAGGAAAAAGTTTTTGCAGGTTCCAGGGATAATATTTCAGATAATGGAATTTCCTATGGAATAAATGATTACATGTAGATTATCAAAAATATGTCAATTGAAAGCATTTTTAAAAGCAATCCTCCTAGGACACATCAATAAACATCAACAAAAAGAAAATATTATCTATCATTTCAACTGCTGACAGGAATTTAATTAAAAAACATGCATTTGTATTATAACTGGCATTATAGTCTCCATTCCACAGAAAAGAGTCTTTCAAGTACATGAAGAATATATAAGTGAAGTCTTGAATTGCTATTATTTTAACATCCATCAGGATCAATGAATTCAATTTAAGTGAAAAGGACTATAAATGAAGAGAAGAGAAAATTAATATTGGTCTAAACTCACTTGGGGAAACAGGACTTTTTAAAGTATACTAAAAGAATATAAAAATGAGAATTTCTAAATGGCAATTATTATTGCAACATAAGAGGGCCACTAGTTTAAGAAACACTATCCTTTTCTGGATAAAATGTTATTGTCCTTTTCCTTGTTATTTCAAAGAAAAATGTAGTTCAGGTCAAGAAACAAAAAAGAAATGGAAAACATTATAATAGAGCAAACATAACAGAATCCTAAGAGATTCCTCCTATTTACTGCTCACTTAATGGTGAAAAGGACGCATTTATTTACTGATAAACAAATAATAATAATCTTAGTTTCCAGGCTAATAAAATAATACATTCAGAATTCATGCTTACTCTCCTCCTTAGCTGAGAAGTGAATAATATTTAATCAAGCAATTTCAAATTATATTTCTTATCTAGAGTGTTGATTTAAGTAAAATCCCTGAGTAGGTCTGGTCTCATGTATAAAGCAGAACTCAAGAGAACTAAAAGGTTAATTTCATCTATCTACTGAATTTTGTGAAGAATTCCTCACAAGTATAAAAAGACTGGCAGTTGTTTTTTAGAGAAGAATGCTGAACCTGGAATCAAAACATGAGTCCAAAACCCTCTTCTGCCTCATACTCTCTGAGTGAAACTGGTCCTCAGTTTCCTCATTTGTAAAATGTGGGAACTGCTCTCACGCTAAGGTTCCCTATCATCTCTAGCTCTAAGGAATCTTACAAAATTGTGATACAGAGACTGAAGCAAGAACTAGAGCCTATAAAGCTAGGTTGAGTGCACATAGTGGGGAAACTTAAATTATAAAATTCAATGCTGCTGTACTCTGGAGTATGGTCAGTGCCTAGAATATGTCTTTGAATAGAATTCCTTTCCAGAATGTATAGTATATGTGAGAATATAAAGCACTAGATTACATTTAGAATAAGCAGGGAGGTCTCCCATTGTGAAAATATCCTACCAGATTTTCCTTTAGAAGGAGCATCCTTAACAAATAGAAGGGTTTGTGTCTAATGATATCTAGGCATACCATTTATCTAATATTTAATATTTGAAAAATACTTAACTCACAACCAATTTGCAAGAAGGATAATGTGTATTAATTCTCCCATTTTGCAGATGAGGAAAATGAGGCCTAGAAAAGTTGAATTTGGGGGGAAAAAACAAGCTACAAAAGAAATGGCTTCTCCACAGTCACAAAGGTAGTAGATGATTTGGGAATTGAATTCCAATTTCCTGATTTAAAATCCAACACCCTTTTTCACCATGCCATAACATCTCTGTGAGGAAGAAAACACCCTGGGCAAGGCATCGAGGAGTTCTATGAGATTTCTTTATCTTTAAGAAAGTGCCAGGGCCTAAGAGAAAAAGCAATACATATAGCAACTGCATGTTCACTTTAAGAATTCACTTTCAGCCTATCTTTATTGGCCTGAGGAATTCCAGAGAAGGAATCACCTGAAAGACTCCAGATTTTTTTTTTAATGGAGAACTACATTAAGGGAAACTGAATTCCTCTGATCAGTCATTAGGCTATAACTTTATCCTTTAGAAAATTGCAAACTACATAGAAAAAAGGAATCTCATGAAATTGTGATACAGAGATTGAAGCAAGAAAAATAATCTTTAAATAGACTAAACATGAATGTCCACAAGTACTATGTATCATATTACTGATTCCATTAACATGAGAAAATATCAGAAAGTTATACAGAACAAAAATAAAGGCAACAAATACCTTGTAATATTTGCTTCCAGTATCATTTTGAAAGAGTGTGATGCATTTGCTATCTAATCTCCAATAGTGTCGTTTTCTCTGTAAAGAAAAAAATATTTTTTTTCAAATAGCATGGAATTAGGAGAACCAATGCATTTCCCAATAACACTTTTTACTCTGCTTAAAGTACAAGATAACTAAATGGTAATAGGTAAGACAAAACAGGAAAGATATTGCAAGAGTTTGCAAATACCCATTATTTTGTAGCATCAAAATGTCACCCTGAGTCAGACCAATTGCCAACCTATATTCCATCTCTAACCACAAGTTATTTTGTGGGATGAAATGTTTCACCTCTACAATGATGACTCAGGAAATCAAGGATTTATTTCAAACATCTCCATCTTTCTTTTCACCCATAACAGACCTAGACTTACTTTGGTAATTCAATGGATCTGTAGGTCACCCAAGTCTTCCAAACCAGTGAGATGCTTACCCTACTACAATGGAAAGAGGTCAAGCTTTTGAATCAGAGTACCTGAAATCAAATCCTTTCTGTATACTTTATGGCTGTGTGCCCTTGAGGAAATCACACTGGCTTTAGGGGTGTCAGTTTTCCTTATCTGTCAAATGAGGGGGCTGGACTAGATGTCTTGAATATACTATGAGGCTCTAAGTCTCTGATTCTGTGATCCTCCTATAATCTGTAGAGGATATGCCTAAAATTCTAGGAATTTTTTAAAATACATTTTAATATTTCATGAATATCACTACAACCTTTGGGATATTCACTTATTACATCTTATTCTCACTACATGACAGTCCCATCTCCTTGAATACTCTTTTGGTTTTAAGGCCATTTGTTTTTTGTAAATAAGTAATTTTTTTTTCATAATATACCACAACTTACTCATAACAGTCATCAGGCATTAATTATCCTTTGACTGATCACTAGACATTTTTATTTTCCTAAGAGAAAAATAAAAAGAATAAAATAAAGATTAAATGATATTTGATCTGAGAATTATTTAAGAATGAACTAAGATTTAAGCCACTGGAGTTTATTGCATAAGGCAGTGATATGGTCAGACTTGTGCTCTGTGAAATCATGTTGCCATCAGGGTGGAAGAAGGACTGAAGTAGGGAGAGACTTGAGGAAGACAGACCAGTTAGGAAGGTTTTGTAATACTAGTACAGGCAAGGCGGCATGGCCAAGATGGTGGAGTAAAGGCAGGAACTCATCTGAGCTCTCCCCCAAACCCTTCCAAATATCTTTAAATACTAACTCTAAACAAATTCTAGAGTGGCAGAATCCAAAAAAGATGGAGTGAAACAATTTTCAGGAAAAGACATTGGCAAGAATCAGGTCAAGAAAACTGGCAGGAAAGGTGTGTTGGCAGGAAGAGAGAGAAGCACAATCTACCATTGGCTGTGGCAGCACAGACCTGGTCCCAGCAAACCAGGGGCAGGCCTCAGGGCAACTGAATTAGTGGCAGCAGTGGTGGTTTCCAGACCTCTCAGCCCACAGATAGTAAGGGGATTGAACAATGACTCAGAAGGAAATTTACAGGAATACCTTTGCTAACACCAGGGGGAGGACTCTATTGCATTGCCCATATGTAGATCTGGATCACAGTACTGGGTCTCAGTCCCAGTGTGAAAAGGAACATTAACATAGCAGAGCTTGTAGCCTCAGGGAAGCAGGGATCCTGCTCACAGTTCAAGGATTGAAAAGAGTGCTTGTGGTCCCTCATAAACCAGTACAAGGTACAGGACAGCAGTAAACACACCTCTCCTTTCCAACTCAGAAGAGTCAAAAATTTACAGGTCCCCAGAATTAACTATGAAAACAACTGCACAAAAAACCTGAAGCTTGGGACAGTGTCCCCTCCACTTGAAAAGTAGGGCCCCACTTTAGCACAGAATTAAAAATCAAGAAATGGGCTAGAAAATGAGCAAATAACAGAAAAAAAAATTCTGACCATAAAAAGTTACTATGGTTACAAGGAAGATCAAAACGCACACTTAGAAGAAAAAAGGTCAAAACTGCTGCATCCAAAGTCTCAAAGAAAAATATGAATTGGTCTGAAGTCATGGAAGAGCTCAAAACAGATTTTTAAAAAATCAAGTAAGAGAGGTAGAGGAAAGATTGGGAAGATAAATTAGAGTGATTCAAGAAAATTATAAAAGAAGAGTCAACAGCTAGGTAAAGGAAGCATAAAACACACTGAAGAAAATAACACCTTGAAAAGAAGAATTGGCCAAAAAGAAAAAGATACACAAAAAATTCACTGAAAAGAAGAACTCCTTAAAAAGTAGAATTGGCCAAATGGAAAAGGATGTACAAAAGCTCACTGAAGAAAATAATTCCTTTAAAGTTAGAATTGGGCAAGGGGAAACTAATGATTTTAAGAGACAGCAAAAACAATCAGAAGACTGAAAAAAATAGAAGAAAATGTGAAATATCCATTTGGAAAAACTGACCTGGAAAATAGATTTAAGAGAGATAATTTAAAAATTATTGGACCACCCAAAAGTCAGGATCAAAAAAAGAGCCTAGATATCATCTTTCAAGAAATTATCAAGGAAAACTGCCCTAATATTCTAGAACCAGAAGTTAAAACAGAAATTGAAAAAATACACCTATCACCTCCTAAAAGAAATCTCAAAATGATAGCTCCCAGGAATATTATGGCCAAATTCCAGACACCCCAGATCAAGGAGAAAATACTGCAAGCAGCCAGAAAGAAACAATTCAAATATCATGCAGCCAGAATCAGGATAACACAAGACTTAGCATATTCTAATTTAAAGAATCGGAGGGCTAGGAATATGATATTCTGGATGGTAAAAAAGCTATAATCACAAGCAAAAATCAGCTACCCAGCAAAACTGAGTACAATCCTTCAGAGGAAAATAGACATTCAATGAAATAAAGAATACACAAGCATTCCTGATGAAAAGATCACAGTTGAATTGAAAATTTGACTTTCAAATACAAGATACAAAAGAAGAATAAAAAGGTAAACAGGAAAGAGAAATCCTAAGGGATTTGATAAAGTTAAACTGTTTATATTTGTACATGGGAAAATTTTATTTATGACTCCTAAAAACTTTCTCATTATTAGTGAGTTAGGAGGAGTATACATAGACAGAAAGCAGAGGTGTGAGTTGAATGTGATGGTATGGAAATCTAAAAAAATTAAGTTAAAGGATGAGAAAGAAGAATACACTAGAAGAAGGAGAAAGGAAGATGCAGAACGGGATAAATTAACCAACATAAAAGAGTCCTGAAAGAGATGTTACAGTGGAGGGGACAATGGGGGAAGTGGGGAAGAGGGAACACACAAAACTTAATCTCATCAGAATTGAATCAAAGAGGGAATAACATATATGCTCGGGTTTTTGAGGGTAGAAATTGTCAAGACAGGGGCAGCTAGGTGGTGCAGTGAATAGAGTAATGGCGTTGGAGTCAGGAGGATGTGAGTTCAAATCCAGCCTCAGACACTTAGACACTAGCTGTGTGATCTTGGGCAAGTCATTTAACCCTGATTGCCTCACCTTCCCCCTCCAAGAAAAAAAAATTGTCGAGATATTAGGAGACATACTGTTTTATGGATGATCTCAGTCATAGCAAAACTTCAGAATTGGGAGTTATGATTTCCCTATTTCCCAGGCAATCCTGGCCTGAGAGCTGGGGCTACAGATGACATCCAACAGCAGAAAAGTGTCATATCTCCTGACACTCTGAACAATCCCCGCGCCTATAACTGCTAAGTGAACTGAACCAGGTGCTGCACTCCTGTTCCTGCCATGTTAATTGTGCTTCTGTACCCCACTGAATGATCACAAGGCTCAACAATTCTAATGACTTAGAGATCTCTCCCACAGGACCCAGGAATGCCTTTACTATTCCAAAAAATGCCAACTGTAGGAATTGTTTACTCAAGAACTAAGAATGACTGTAGTGGGTCCGGCCTTTTTGTGTTTTTAGCATAAGACATAAGCTCTCCTTCTCAGGAGGACTTCCACTTGCAATCATTTCCCTCACTTTGAAATTAAACTTCTGTTTGATTCCTGACTCTCCTGTTTCTGGCTTACTTTGTTTGTCTCTGGTCACCCACAGGTTAGAGATGGGTTCTGGTCTGGTCAACAAAATCTATCTTACCGTATGAAAATGCAAGAAGGAATGGGGATAAGAGGAAGGGGAAAGAGAACTGATAGAAGGGAGAGCATTTTGGGGGAGGTGAAAGACAGAAACAAAACACTTTTGAGAATTAACAGGGTAAAAGGAGAGAGAGAGAGTAGGATAAACAGGGATAAAGATGGAGGGAAATGCCTAGTGGGTAATCATTACTGTGGAAAAAAAACTTTTAGTGAGTTTCTCTGATAAAAATTTAATTTCTCAAACATACAAAAAACTGAGTCAAATTTATAGAAATAAGAACCATTCCTCAATTGATAAATGGTCAAAGGATATGAACAGGCATTGTAAGACAAAGTAAGCAAAGCTATCTATAGTTATATGAAAAAAATGCTCTAAATCACTATTGATGAGAGAAATGCAAATTAAAACAACTCTGAGCTACTATCTCACATCTGTCAGACTGGCTAATATGAGAGAAAAAGAAAATGACAAATGTTGACAGAGATGTAAGAGCAATCAACACTAATATACTATTGGGACTATGGAAAGCGTGGGACAAATTCTAAAATGTAATCTAGCATATTCTCTTCTTTTTCAATTCTGGAACTAGTTCACTGTGCCTATTTAATACATACATACACACATCCATACGTGGATAATACACATCAAAATTTAGAAAATGTGTATTCCCCATCCACTTGATTTTTATAATATACATGATTAGCCAAATTTTTTTTGGAGTGGCCACACATCTCACTGAGGAGACCTTGTAGAGAACTGGGGTTGAATGCCAATAACACAATGACATGTACAATGAGGAATATCTGGCTAACTTTCCGTAACTGATAGAGAAGTAATTTATTTGCCATTTGTATTTCACACAGCACACCATCCATAATACTTGTTACACATTTTGATGTGCATACATACCCCTACTGTTTTCTTTTTTCTTTTTTATATGTATTTTTTATTTATTTTTAGTTTTCAACATCCACTTGTATAAGACTTTGAGTTCTAAATTTTCTTTCCTTCCCTTTCCACCCACTCCTCAAGATGGCATACAATCTGATATAGGCGATACGTGTACAATCATATTAAACATATTTCCACATTAGTCATATTATAAAGAAGAATTGGAACCGAAGTGAAAAACCATGAGAAAGAAGAAACAAAAAAGAGACACAATAGAATGTTTCTATATGCACTCAGATTCCATAGTTCTTTCTCTGGATAGCATTTTCCATCATAAGTTTTTTAGAACTGTCTTAGCTACATGCATTGCTGAGAAGAGCTAAGTCTATCAAAGTTGGTCATCACACAATGTTACTGTTACTATGTACAATGTTGTCCTGGTTCTGCTCACTTCAGTCAGCATCAGGACATGTAAGTCTTTCTAGGTTTTTCTGAAATCTGCCTGCTCGTTGTTTCTTTTTAAAAAAAAAATTCCTCCAATTTATTAAATTATTTATTTTGTTATGTGACCTGGGCAAGTCACTTAACCCCAATTGCCTTGCCTTCTCCCCTCCAAAAAGCCAAAAAAAATTATTTATTTTTAGTTTTCAACACATACTCCTATTTTACATACTACTTGATGATAATAATTATGTCTCATTAGACAATATTTGCTGGTTTCCTGTCCAATTGGATGAAGTTCTCTTTGTGGGTTATGTCTATAAAGACATCTTGTATGACCCAAAATAAGCATGGAGAGATAACTTGCTGCAGACAGCTTCTAAGCCTGAAATTTTCTCTGAATCAAAGGCTTTTGGGAAATCAACATGCACAGCAGGATCGTCTATTGTCAGTACTTTCAGTAAGTTGTGTGACTGTATAGATGTGGCCTGTTACAGAAAATAATTCACAGAAGCTTGCCTGTTGTTGTTGGGTTTTTTTTTTTTTTATTTTCAAAGGTAAACTGAACACTTAGAGGATTTTATAGCTATGAGGATGTAGGCATATGGGTTAGTAGTTTCTGAGATCTCTTACATCTTTTCAGGTATGTAAATATGTCAATAATATTTTCCATTCTTTTGGAACTTACTCTCTTTGAGATATCTTGAACATATGTGTCTTCAAAATTGTCACCTCCAGTGTAGATTTCTCTGTATACATTTGGTTAGGTCTAAGAGGTCTTCCCAATTTCACCTTTTTAAATAGTCTTTTTACTTTCTCATGCAGTATTGTACAGCATGTACTAAGTCCAAATTCAGTGGTTCTACTGTGATTAAAGATGAAAATTCATTTTTATAGAAATGTCAGAAAATGTGTTCCATTTTAAGTTTGTTTTTTGCCATCTTTCCACTTTTATTTATTAGTACTCTTGGAATGAAATAGTTTCTCTTCATCCCTAGATCATTTCCCTTTAAAAAGATAGATTTATTCCTTTTGCTTGATAATGAAAGTTATTTCTGGCTATATCCCCCTAACTCTGGGAATTAACTCTTTCTTGTCATCAGGAAAAAACGTAACAAAATAAACCAACCCATACTGAAAACCAAGAGTTAAGGAAAAACAAGGAAAATGATTGTATCTAACCATAGAAGCAACATTTTGTCCTGATACCCCATAATGTGGGATCAATATTTGGGGCAAAAAAAATAACATATTTTGGGCTCCTTTTAGAGTGTATTTCATTTGAATGACTGTAGTAATGCTGTATATCATTCTTCAGGTTAATGGTTATTCCACTGTGTTAGTTCACACAAATCTTACCTTGTTTTTCTGAATTTCTTACATTCTTCATTTCTTATTGCATAGTAGGAAAAATTTATTATATTCAAATACCACAGTTGGGTCAGCACAGTGACTAATCAATTGGTACTCACTTTGTTTCTAGTACTTACTACCATATAAAAGTGCTGCTATAGGTACCCAGGTGGTGCAATGGATAGAGTGCCAGTCTTGGAGTCAGAAAGACTTATTTGTTTGAGTCCAAATCTAACCTCAGACCCTTCTCAGCTGTGTCATCCTGGGCAAGTCACTTTCCTCATCTATAAAATGAGCTAGAGAAGGAAATGGCAACCCACTCCAGTATCTTTGCCAAGAAAACCACAAATGAGGTCATGAAGAGTTGGACACAACTGAAAAATGACTGAACCATACAAGGAACAAAAGTGCTGCTATATATACTTCGGTGTTTATGGAATCTTTTTTCCCCTGTCTTTGAACTCCCTGGGTCCCAAGACCTAGATAAAAGAATAGGCTATTCTGAGTGACAAGGCATAAATAGTACAAAATTCTTCAATTTTTTCCCAGAATAATTCCATTCCAATCCAGAATGGAAGAGATCAATTCACAACTTAACCAACAGTATACTCCTGTGCCTGTCTTTCTACAGTCCCTCCAATACTGCTAGTTTTCTTTCACTTTTCTTTTTGGCCATTTTTATCTATTTGCTGGGTATGGGGTGAAATTTGAGTTGTTTTAATTTACAAATCTCCTATTATTACTGATGTGAAGTGTATTTCATATGAGAAGATACAGTTTAGATTCTTCCAGGTAGCTTTCTACAGGCTTGTTTTCCCCTCCATTGCTTCTTACTGTTTTGCCCATCATCTC
>CM053589.1:50031217-50077475 GCA_028646515.1 Pseudochirops corinnae | reverse complement strand
GGAAAGAGAGCTGGGTAGCTTGGGAGTCAGAGAGATCTGGGATGCAGTTCTAATTGCCACATACTAGCTTTGCCACCACACTGAGAGTTCCCTACACTGGTTAAATTGCAGATTTGAACTATCACCCAATAGTGTGTCACTGGTCAATATAATGGTCAGTTATTAATTGCTCTTTGAGAAGATAATCTAATTATCACTCTTACATTCTGTTAGGTATACAAGAAAATCAAAGTTATGAAATAAACTGAAGTATCTAAGAATAGTTGGGTGCTAACTGTTCTAAAACAATTACATAGAAGAGGACTATGACTCTATAGAACTGGTCAGACAGCAAAATAACACATTAATGATTCAGGAAGTATACAAGTGGGTTTAACTACATTCTTATCCTTTCTAATATGTCATGTTTCATTTAAAAGCCTGGAACATGTAGGAGTGTTCCTGAAGCACGTACAGTGGCTTTTATGACTGCCAGAAAATTGACAGGCAAAAGTTAGAGCTGTTTTGCAGAACATCTTAAGCAAAAGAATAAATGATCTTGTTTTCTGGGAACTTCTTTCCACATTTTTTTCCTAATACAATTGCTTTTTTGACTGTATCTGACACCTACAGATTAGCTGTGTATTTAAACTAATTCTCTCCTGAGAGGTAGGTCGAGGTTCACTCCCTGGGGCTCAGACGTCAAGCATCATTTATAAAGTAGTTGCAACTTAGATAATTAGGACCAGATCGAAAAGAGAAGACTCTGCTCACAGTGATTCTTACCAGTGTGTCTTTGCTTGTGTAGTGAACCATCCATCCTTCCTTCATTACTGTGCTGCTTTTCCTTTTTGTATGTTTGACAGATTGAACCACTCTCATGAGAGGAATATTGTTACTGGTTGATGGGCTTGGAGAAAAGTAAAAATATTTTAGGGAAGAAATATTTTCATATACAGACCCATTTCTTATTCAAATATATATGTGTGTGTGTATATATATATATATATATATATATATATACACATTAATTAATATACATCTACAATATAATTATAGATGTATCTTTTTTCAGAAATGAAGTACTAACTTGACCCTATAGTTTCCACTAAAACAAACCTGGATAGTTGACATGCACATACATACAGAGGTAGATCACACTGAAGGCTAGAACTGCCTTCCTATCTGCATATTAAAACTAATGAACATCTAATAAATACCTGAATTTGGGGCTTAATATAGTACTGTCTTGGTGCAGGGGTGCAATTATTTAGAACTAATTACATAGATAACTATGAAGCTCTGTCTGAAGACCTGAGTTTACGTCTCATCTTTGACAAACCCTATGTGTGTGGCCCTGGTGACTTACTTACTTAACCACCTCTTATTTCTCTATGAAACTCTCTAAGAATATAAACTTTGGAGAAGGTGCCAGCCTACCCAAAGGAGTTCCCACACCCTGGAGCTCTCAGTATCAATTAAATCAAATTTCTAAACCTTATCCCTCTATGTAGAGATATTAACATCTTTATGAGCTATTTCAGGATATGTCTAATGTGTTTATATTTTATATTATCTAATCTTGCTAATTGGAATCCGGATCTGTTTTGAAAAGAGTGCCTCCTACTAGAAATGTGATGTCCTTCATATATGAGAATGATGTAAATGACTCCCTAATAATACATTTCAGATCACAGAATACTAAAGCTAGAAAGGTCTTAGAGATGATTTAGTCTAAATCCCTGATTTCCAAATGAGGTAACTGATCCTTAGAGAAGTCACTTGATTGACCAGTGTCACATGGGACTAAATGTCAGGAGACTCAGGTTTGAACGTCTCTGAGTTGTTTTTCCAGGCCTTGTGATAGATTTGTTTTGATTCTTCTACTTTGTCTTTCCCAAAGGCCATAGTTACTAAAGGCATGCATGCATTTAAGTGACAGATAGGGGACAGAACTCTCCTAGTGCATAAAAATAACCAGACAAGTTGTGTTAATGGATTATTTGGCAATTGTTGGTAGATTCTAAGAATTTTATTAGTGTAACCTTATATATGAACCCTTCAATTCTTTGTCCCCTTCCCCTTTCTCTCTCTCTCTTTCTCTTATATGCATGCACGTGCGCGCGCGCGCGCGCGCACACACACACACACACACACACACACCCTCTTTGTCTCTTAAATCCCTGACTTCAGGATCCTCTCAGGTGTTATCCCATAAACAAGTCTTTTCTTGATCCCAGCAGCTATTCTTTTCCTGAAATTACTTTGCATTTACTTGTCTGTACACATATTTAATTCTTTCAGTAGAAGAGAACCTTAAAGGTAAGGACGATTTTGTTTTTATCTTCATATTCCCAGGACTCAACCATAATGTCTCACACATAACAGGCACATAAATGGTTGTTGAAATGAATTGAATTTGGCAATGAATGAATCTGTTCGATAAGCAAAGAGGAACAAAATTTTTTATTTATAATAAACAGATTATGTGTGGGCAAATCGCTTAAACTTTTTGAAGCTTGTTTTTCTTAATCTGTAAAATGCAGATAACAATCCTTATACTACCTCACTGGGTGGTTAAGGGGAAAGTTTTCATAAACACTAAGGCATTACTACAATGATCATACTCCTCTTAGAACTATTCTTCTTTTTAATATAATCATTATTTTTATATTGGTTTGAGTTGATAGAAATGATGCTGGGATAAGCTGCTATCCTACTATTCTTATATATTTGATGTTGAAAAGACTTGAACAACAGGTGAATAAAACAACTGTTTTCTATAATTGAATAAAATCATTGGGATATATAAAATATTAGTATTTTCATCAGGGGAGATAACTAGTCAATCCTACAGAATATTTGCTTACAAATACAAAATTATAGTGATAGATGTTACTAGATAACATGGTGATACTACTCATATTTGTATCAGTAGTAATTGATAATACAGATCTTGTAAAAATCCTGAAAAAAACAGATACCACATCTTTGTATCTCTTGATGGATATTTTTCAATAGATGTTAACTAATCTTGTAGTCAGCAAATTATAAGGAAATTCTGGAAGCAAATGGGCACAGGGCATTCCACAATCTATGCAAAATTGTTTTCTAACTCTTAGACACTGATCTCACAACTTTTTCATGTGATGGATATATCTTTTTGTGTCTAATCCCTCAAACAGATCATTCAGTTGCCATGAAGACAAGGACCATGTCTTACTGATCAAACTTCATGTCTCCTAGAACTTAACACAACGCTCTGAACACAGGAGGGCTTACTAAGTATTTGATATTGCAACTGAATTCAATGACATATCAGGAATAAAGAATCCAGACTAGACTTCCCAATCAAAGTATATAACTATTTCACAAATATATCAACAGGGTAAATTATTTTAATAGCTAGCTAACTTTTATATAAAGCTTATTAAGCGTCAGGCACTGTGCTAAGGACTTTACAAAAGTTATTTCATTTAATCCTCACAACAACTTTGGGAAGCTCCAGCTATTATCATCCCTATTTTACAGATGATGAAACTGAGGGAAATAAAGCTTAAGTGACTTGCCCAGGGTCTCATGGCCAGTGAACGTCTGAGGTCATATTTGAATTCCAGTCTTCCTGCCTCCAGGCCTGGCACTCTTTCCACTGCACCAACTAGGTATATTTGAAGAAGGAGGAGGGCCTGGGTTTCAGACCTATGATTTCATTTGTGTGGAGAATTCTCAGTGTGAAAACTCATTTAACTGATGTAAATTACCAAACGAGTCTTCAGTTGCCTAGATTACTGAGATTTAAGTAACCTGACCAAATTCTATAGCTAATATACGTCAGAGGCAGGTTTTCCTGACTCCAGTGTTGGCCCTCTACACAATTCCAGATCTATCAATACCTTTAAAATATCTCCAAGACAAGAGTTTAAAACTTCTGATTCCACTATTTTACCCTGAAACAGTAGGCAGGAGTCCTACAGCTTCCCACCTGATCATTCGGTTTGAATCGTCATGGTCTTGATCTGGGTCTTGCACATCCCCATTGTCACTGTGGCATCCTGTCATGGCCGTCTCAGAATCCTGGACCATTGATTCCTCCATGTCATCCATGAGGCCACTATTTCTTTCACTATCATTGTCATCACTTCCTTCTTCCATGACCACATCAGACTCTGCCCCAGGGCTAAGCAAATCTGGAAAATTGGATTAAGTCAACTGAAAATAAACAATGACCCATGGGGCCAGGGGCTAAAATAAAATGGAGCATGCCTAATGAAAATCAATTAGTAATCCTAAGAGATATTTATAAGTAGTTCCTCATTCTCTTTTACTTTATTTTCCTGGGAATCTATGTCTAATGGGAAAAGATAATGTCTGTTTGTTTTCAAAGGGCAGATGCTTGAGTTGCCTTGGCCTACTCATGTGGAGGGCCATGGGAAGAATAGAGAAAATGTGTCATTTGTAAAGGTGACAGCAGACAAAAAAGGATAGGAGGTCACTTAATACACCAATAGATTTAATTCTCCTTTGTCTCTACTTTGACAAGCAGAAGTACACAGGGGATCTCAAAGTATGCTTGTATAGGTTGCTACCCAGCGGGAGGACAATCAGATTCATTAGTTGATGCTGCTGATACTTCATAATTGCTATTTCTAAGAAGAAAGAGATCATTTAAGAAATTGCCTTTAAATTTCTGACATATTCAAAATGTAAAAGTAAAATGACATAGTCCTAAATATTTAGCAGTTGATGAATACAATACATTATCATTAGGTAGTAATGTAAAGTGTTTATTTTAAAATTAGAAATTGATTGATTAGGAACACCAATCTGCCATGTTACAAAAAGTAGATAAATTGAGAGTTTACCAGAATTTTCAGTTTGTATGGGAAATAACATTTTCAAAGCAATCAACAGAATCTCTGAAATAGCTCTGTTCTCCCACAGTTGTAGCTGTCAAACCTACCCTGATATTCACTATGCTTGACACAGAGTCAACACCACACTATAGGAAGTGGGAAAATTGCCAGCCTCTCAATTTTGGCAGTTAATTCAGAGAACTAAATGCCAAAAGGCAACACTGGAATGTTTTCTTAGAGAATTACCCCCACCTTTTCCTTCCAGGTAAAATAAATTTGTCTCCAAGTAAAGGAGGTCTTGGAGTCTCCAAGAAATGGAGGCCTTCCAAGTAAAGGAGCCATATCTTTGCCTACACCACAGAATTCTTACAATATTTAGTAAAACACTGAATTCATTTCCTCTATCATGTTTTGAGCATTATTTTGTTACCCTTATGCACTGGAAAACAGATATGAAATCTACTCGAGGGCATGAAATACTTTACTGTTTTAGGAAACTCGTCTGTGGGAATACTATCCTGAGAACTATTGGCATGGTATGGGAATTTCTGGAAATAAAATTTTGGTTTTTATTATTTTTTTCTTCTTCTTGAGAGTGAGTGATCTGTATTAGATCACAGATGAACAGATTAGATCACAGATTTAGAGCTGGAAGAGAAATAAGAAGCCATCTAGATGAACTCCCTCCTACAAAGACAAAAAACTAAGGATCAAGGATCAGTGTCCAAGATCATTCAGGCAGAAAGTGTCAGAGGTGAGAGTTGAATCAAAATCATATGACTGTAGAGAACCTGTTACTCCACCATACTGTCTCCCTTCACAATTTTTTATGCCGTGTTCCAAGTTCTAAAAGGAGGATTTTTTCTTAATGGACTCCCTGACAATGCCATTTTGTTGGTTTCTCCCACTGGTACTAATTCTTCTTTACAACATGACTAATATGAAAATGTTTGAAATGAATGTATATGTATAGCCTATATCAGATTATATGTCATCTTGGGGAGGGAGGAGGAGAAGGAAGGGGAAAAAATTTAAAACTAAAAACCTTACAGAAGTGAATGTTGAAAACTAAAAGTAAATAAATAAATTAATTAATTTTTATAAATCCCTTCTGATGAAGCCTGAGCAAGGATTCTCAGTCTTTTTTACATCTAGAACCCCTTTGGCAGACAAGTGAAACCTACAGAATCCTTCTCAGACCAATGTTTTTAAATGCATAAAATAAAATACATAAGACTACAAAGGAAACCACTTATATTAAAATAAAAATATAAAAATAATTTTTAAAAATAAATTTATAAACCCTAGGCTAAGAATCTCTGGAAGACAGAGAAAAAAAAAATAGAGAGAGAGAGAGAGACAGACAGACAGACGGACAGACAGACGGAGACAGAGACAGAGACAAACAGAGAGAGAAAGAAAGGGGGAGGGAGAGAGAGAGAGAAAGAGACAGACAGAGAGAGAGAGAGAGAGAGAGAGAGAGAGAATATGTTAACATGTTCATGTGCTCCACTCAAACTGAACTAATCCTATGGAAGTGATGGAAAAGCAAGATGATTATTTGCCTGCGGTTAATAGCATATCTACTTTCCTCTTCTTCCTCTTGGGAAGACTATTGAGTGTATTATCTCTGTGGGAGAAATGACTGGGTGGAGGGAGGGGGCAGATCAATAACTGTAACTTGTAGGCAATCCTGACCCTAAGGTCTATATATTACTGTTCCGACTAAACAGGGTTCTGATCCAGGAGAGATGTGAAAGCTCATTAGTAATTAGCATTTAAGACCACCACTAAAACATCAATGGATATACTGTATTCTCTATTATTTGAAGACTTATGGCCTTATTTTGGAAGCTTAATGCACTGAAATTAATACATTCCTAGAATGTGCTCTGTTGAGTTAGAAATGCCAAACCCAGGCAATAATTCACATTAGGAAGATGAGAGAATTTAGCTGTGGGAGGAGAAAAATCACTCAGTAAATGATTCTCTTTACCTAGCAGGGAAGAATCAAGGATACAACATCTGTTCACTTGTAGAACCCAGGAAGAACTTATCCTTTCAACCTACCTCCATTAATGGCAACTTCGCCCAGGCAGTTGTTTGGTACTTTGGGTGCACAGCGCTTGTGACAGTTGAACCTACAATCTGATCAGAAGGACAGAAATAAGAGTTCATGGACTCACGCACTGGAGAATTGTGTAACAAAAAAACATGTACTTCGCACTATGCCTGGCAAATAGTGAGCACCTGATGCTTGTTGACTGATTTCACATTCATGGATAGCTGAAAGTACTTAAGAGTTTAACTGGTAAACTTGGATTTTCGATTCTTATTTATCTTGAGAAATTGTTCCAGAAATAACTGTTTCCTTACCTTTACACTGTAAACCCTGTCTGAAAAGCC
The DNA here is from genome assembly GCA_028646515.1 of Pseudochirops corinnae. NCBI lineage: Eukaryota > Metazoa > Chordata > Mammalia > Diprotodontia > Pseudocheiridae > Pseudochirops > Pseudochirops corinnae. Next base: position 50,070,237 of record CM053589.1, on the reverse strand, counting down.
CTTTGAGAAGCTTCTTGCAATACTGGCATACTGTCGGTCGTGTGTAGGAGTGGATGACAAAGGTGTGAGGTACTTTAACCTTGGACAATAAGATCTTGTCAAGTTCAATTGGTCGTCCGATGTATGACTGAGAATTGGATCTCTTCTCTCGGCCAAGAAAGGATTCTGATGGTGACTTTTGCTATAAATAATCAGAGACGGAAACAATGAAAGATCGCAGAAAGTCACAATGCTTGCAAATGTAATACAAAAGTCTCATTACTTTTAGTTTCAACTTCTTTTTTCCCACTTTGTTCCTTATAGTAAAAGAATTACCGAAGAAACAATTTTCTAGACTTATAGTAAGAGGTCTGAAGAAAAGGACATTTTGTTTCAAAATCCTAGGAATTTCAAATATGAGTGAGAAATCGTTAAAATCCATTTTAGAGGCTTATATTTCATAGAGAAAACAAATTAAGCATGATAGAAATAAGGAAGTTGAATTGTTAGGTTGTGGTTATAGCCATTTACTTTGATGCCATTCAGTCTGACACACAGTTCCATGGAACAACTTTTTTCATTTCAATTTACTCATTATTAAAATAATAAATAGCTCCCCCTCCCAAAAAATAACCCTCAAAGGAGATTTGAGAAGTATTTCTGGGTATGTTTTATATAAATGTATGTAAACTTGAATTACTAGGTCTGGGATTTCCTCAGTCTAGGGAACTCCTGGTATGGGAATGCCTTACACTAGACTGTAACTGTCTAATACTTGGCAGATAAAAAATTCTATTAAGTTGCCTGAGAACAAGTTCAGGTTTTCCTGACTCCATTACACCAATCTACCTCTATTTTTCTCGCAAATATGACGTTACTCCTTCCCAAATCCTTTTCTCCCCCATCTCTCCATTACCTAAGTCCATTTCACAGGCCCTTTGGAGTACTCTGCCTCTATTTTAAACAAATTCTCCTTCATCCTAGATCTTTTCCTTAAATGCCTATTCCAACTCCTAATTTTGACTGAAACTTGGCTTTTCTGTGAAGACAGCACATATTGCAAAACTGTTCCTTTTATCATACCCTCCCATCCTACCAAAGGAATGAACCAATGTAATGCTGGTATTCCTAGGACATTTTTTGTCCTGTTCCTTTCATAACCTTCTCTATTACAAAATTCATTCTTTTCTTAAAATAACCTATCTGCTCGACCATTGATATTCTCTATGGCCCTCCAGATCACTCTCCCACCTTCCTCAGTCATTCATACATGTTGTTCAGCGTTACATCCTCTACTCCCTGTTCCATCAATAGCATTCTTGGAAACTTACATATTCAGGTTGATAAGCCCTTATGTGGCTGCAAGTGATGGGATGATACAATCTTTTACGGATTAAGTGAAGATCACCCAAAGGACTTTAGTGGCACACTGAGTGGGATTAAGTAGGCTGCAATATATTACCAACCAAGAACTGCACACAAAGGCTGGCATCAGAAAGCATTAGGACTGGAAAAGGGGGGCTGGTTATGTGACAAGAGTGGACAGTCCATAGGTTCTGGCTGTGTACTCTAAATGTTGAGATTTAGAGGAAAACACCTCCAAAATACTGGGTGACCCCCACCGCAGTGGTAATGGGAATTTGAAGATGTTCCTTACCCCCATTAGGTCAAATATAATCACATGGACCCTGTGGTGGGAGGAGTTTGCTGAAGGGTAGCTCAGAGCCCATAGGAAGATGGGATTCAGAGCAGTTAGAGCTGGACGGAGAGAGGGCACACCCAAGGAGACAGCTAGGCTTGTAAGTGTTTCTTTGTGGGAAGGCTAAAGAATAGTGTGGCTCCCTGCTGTGCTATGGTATATTAACTTATTTGTTACTATGATGGATTTGGTTTCCTGGGGTTGGGATTAGGCTCTCTGGTCTCTAAATAAATGTTTTGCTTCTGTCTTCTATATGGAGAATCTATTATATTTTGTGATTGAGAAGTATGCCAGGAAATTCATAGTAGCCATCAGTGCTATGAATATTGCATTGGCACTACACTCATGTGGTGTTTTTACAGAAGACCCCAAACAAGAACAGCACAGAGATTGTGACATATGATAAGTTTTCAGAGATGTAGTTTCTGGGTAATTAACAACCAATTTTATTAATTATGGCTAGCAGATAATTAATAAAATGATGATTATTTGGCTTTCTCTCATAAACCAAAGATGAACCATGGAGACTTCTCTCAACACTTACATACCTTTGGAGTGGGTGTTCTCAATAGGCAGAAATCAACAAATAATGAGAGAATGAACATTATAATGAGAAGTAGACCTATTCTAATGAGGGGCTGGGTACCTGATTCTTATCATATGGACAAAGAGAGACTCATCTCAAATCAGACCACTCAGGCCTTGGGCAATCTTTACAAAAGGATCTATCCTCCACCCAGTCAGTGAACACTGAACAAAGTGGGGGTAAGAATTTCATCTAGATAAGATGGTTTGGGTGGGGTAAACTTTTGGGAAAGGTCAGAAATGTCCTTGAGAGGCAAATGAAGAAATAAATAGAAAGAAAAAAAACCTGGATTTCCCCTGCCCCCTGATATTAATTGATTAATAAGAAAGAAATAATAATTTCCCTCAAGATTATGAATGAGATTGTTCTCTTCATCACTAAAGATGACCCTAATCATACAGGTGGAGTTTTAACTCCATCCTGATCCAACAGATCCTTTAAACTCCTCATTTGCAACAACTTCCATTTTTTTCTTTTTTTGTCTCTTCTATGTACCAACATGGTCAAAATTTAGACCCTACTATGACATGGAATTGCATTCCCTCTAAGATGGTGAATTCTAAAATATCACAGTTTAATTCTTCCATCCCTTTCACGTCCTCACTCTTACTAAATCTGCTATTCCCAATAATTATGACTTCTGGTCTCTCCATCCCTCTCTAATCGTTCAGATAAAGTCCTCTAATCTGGTAGCTCTAGCATCCCACCTCAATTTTGATTCTACCACCAATAATTTCAGTGACCACTAAAAATCATCCACCTTAGAATCTGTTGTGCCCTTGACCTTTATTCTTTTTGGCTTACTAATCCTCAATGCTGTGTAATAGCTACACAGTGGATTTATTTCCATCCCCTGATTCCATGATGTGGAATATCAGTGGAGAAAGAATATGGTGCTTATTTCATTGAAAAGAAATTTCTTTTGCAGGACTTCAGCTGAGCCTTCTCTGACTGTCAGAAATCTTACTCATTATTCATTGATTCCTATCTCATTTCCCACAATTACTGTTCTAATCCTCTTCCTACTTTCAACTCCTCCTTGGAATCCTTCACTTCCTTCAAGGCTCAATTCAGGTGCCACTTTCTATACAAAGTCTTTTCTGACTACCCCTGTTGTTAGTGCTTCCCCCTCTACTTATCTGAGGAGGTGTTGTATTTCTTAATAATATGTAATAATAAGTATATGTAATAATTATTATAATATTGCATATTATAATATATTTGTGTATATAACTATATATATTAATAAGTAAGCTCCTTGAGGGCAATAAGTGGATTTCTTTTTTCTTAGTGCACTAGTTCCTAGCACATCATACTATACAGTGATAACAGTTGTTTGTTGAATTGAACTGAAATTTTCTCAAGTCTCCAATCCACCTTCACATTCACAAGCACATAATCTTGTCCATTAAGAAGTCTGAAGTCATCTAATATGAATTCTCTAAACTTCCATCTTTTCCAAAACACCAAACTTCTCAGTATCTATTTTCTGCTCTCATTATCAATTCTCTCCTCCTTCCCTCATTTCTCAAAAATGACTACTATTTAGTAAGGGTAATCTTTCTTTCTTTTTTTTTTTTTTAAATCTCATCTATTTAGGTATCCTCTGGAATCTTTAATTTTTCCTTTTACTGATTCTTTCCTATTTCCACCCAAGCATGATTACTCTTCTGAATCCTAAAAAAACAAAACAAACCAAAAACTTCACTTTTTGATCATTTAAAAAATATTATTCCATCTATCTCTTTATTTTCATCACTACCTTATTTGGAAAAATGTTTTACCTCTACTTCTTTGCTTGCACTTGGTAATCTAGCATCTGCCTTCAAACTTTGCAAAAGCTACAGGAAAGCCATTAGATTACATAGTAAATAGAGTGCTGGACTTGGAATCTGGAAGATCTGAATTCAAGTCCTGCCTCAGATAGGTAATAGTTTTGTGATTATGAGTAAATCACTGCCCTCAATCTTCTCATGAGTAAAATGGGCTTCTAACATCTCTTTTAGCTCTTAATCTATAATACTATAAACTCACATAAGTACCCAGTACTCTTTTAATTATCAAATCCAATGATTTTTTCTGTCTCTGATCACAATCCCATTGACCTATCCACAGAATGTATCACTAATCATCAACATTTCAATCTGGATACACTCTTCTCTCTGGTTTCAAAGATGACCACACTCTCTCAGTGTCTCCTCCTTTCTTGACAATTGCTCCTTATGAGTTCATATATGTTTGATATTCATAACAATTCAGAGAGGAGACAAGCCAGAGAGTATTGCTCCCATTGAAAAGATGAGAAAACTAGCGTAAAAAAAAATTTAGGTTACTTACTCACAGTCATACAGATAACTAGAGTCAGGGCTAAAACCCAGGTAATCTGGATTGGAGTGAAACACTCTACTACCTATTTATTTAATGCTAGCTGATACCATTCTGGTTCATTTTCAAAGATAATAATTCAGACTACATATTTAAACATACCTATACAGAAAGTGGTAAAGAGTGCTTAATTTAATTAGCCAAGAAGATCTATCTGGGTTCTAATCATTATAAACTATTCCTCTGTTTTCACAACTCCTCCCCCACACAAATACTCATTTTTGCTATGTTTTATGTCATATATTTATCTTTAAAATAAAAATGAATCAAAATTTTACTTTGAAAATTTGATGAGAATTTCATATTATCTCTTGAGATAATTGGAGATACTCTGGTATTGAAACACAACAGAAGTAGTTGTTTTCTACATAACTATATACTTTAAAGAACTAAATGAATGATGATGTATGACATCCTCTAACATCAGTTCTTCTTGATTTACCCACTTCTATCAGTGGGAAGATCATTCTTCCAGTTAGCCATTATCAAAAGTCAAGTTTTCTTTGACTTCTCCCTTTTCAGCTGCTAGGTCAAACCTCACTAGCCATTCCTATATGAATGTGATAAGATGTTACTGTGCTATAGGAAATGATTAAAAGGATGGTTTCGGAGAAATTTGGGGAGACTTTTATGAATGTGAGCAGAACCAGGAGAACAACTTATACCATAAAAACAAAAAGACTTAGTCACTGTGATCAACACAATGACTAGCCATGATTCTAGGAGATGCATGATGAAACACACCATTTATCTCCAGATAGACAAGTGATAGACTCAAGAGTGCAGACTATAATGGCAAGCAAAGAAGTACTTAGCTCCTTGTTTCAGTTCTTCAAGTGCCTTTGAACCTCACCTGTGATTATATCATGTCTTTTTTAGAAACAGAATCTGTGAAGCCCACAGTGGGAGGACCTTGTCAAAGACCAGAACAGAGGAGGGCAGAACAGGGAGGAGCTTACGATATAAAAGCTCAAACATTGCTAGGACTGGACAGAACTGGGAAGAAGGATGTCTGTGGTGTTGGTATTTTGTTTGTCTGTGTTGATGTTACTTCATCAGACCTGTCAGATGATAGAGGATATTGCTGCTTTTTCAGAAGCCCTGGGACCTTACTGCTGGCTCAGAAGCCCTAAAAGAGGACTTTCTTCTTGTCTGTTTACAGAAGTCCTGAAGGAGGGTTTTTCTGAGGTTTTCAGAGGTTCTGGGACTTTACTGATGATTTGTGTTGCTTTCTCAGATGCAGACCCCGTCGGATGGTCTGTGTTGATTTCACAGGAAGAAAGGGAATTGATGATAGTGCCGGCAATGAGTGTGAACATTGTTGTAACTCTGCTAAACTTGATGTGTGGAGATGGACCAGTTGCTTAACTAGGAGCTGGACCAGGCTGGACCAGGAGCTATCTGGGAGCTGCCTACCTGTGAATCCAGGTAATGATTGAGTGGATTCAGACAAGAGCTGGAAGCATGGAAGAGGAACCACAGAATTTGGGAGTCAGCCTGGAGTCATGATGAAAGGACCTTTCCTTGAGTACTTAGTGCTGACTTACAAGATCATGATTTACAGTGACCTAGGGGTGGGAGACCTTTGGATTTTGTATTTTGTACTCCTTAAAGAATGATTGCTCCTTAAGGATGATTGAGCTAAGGATGATTGGGAGCCAGTCTCCAATCAAGATGAAAGAAGACTTCAGATGGGTACTTTATACTGATTGATTCAGATTGTGACTTACTGAATGATATCTTTTGTTTAAGAATATGCGGCCACTTTAGTAGTAAGTTGTTATGTTACATCACTGTGAATGTTGAACTTCGGTTTCTGTGAATGTTTTGTTTTAGTTTATTGCTGAATAGAGAGTTCACTATACTATGTGATCAGAACCTTAAAGCTATTCATAGCAGCAGTCCTTAGGAGAGCTGCTTGTACTTGGCATTATACAGACTGAAACATTTTTTTCTTTTTTGCATATACCTGATATGGGAATTTGCTTTGCTTGAATATCTCTGTCTTTCTACATAATTTATGTTATATATTATATTTATGTATATAATTTATATGTTATATAATAGGTATAATTTATGTCTAATATATTTATCTATATAATTTATATATTATAATTTTTTTTTTTGCATTTTCTCAGTGGATGGGGGAGGAGGAAACAGAAGGAAGAGAATTCAGATATGAAAATAAAATGAAACTGGATTAACAATTTTTTTTTAAAAAATTCATGGACCCCAGTTTAAGAACCCCTGTTTCGAGGCTAAATAGTCCTTCCCTCTCCAATACAGTCCCTTCAAACTATCTTCATATCATACAATTTTGAAGTTCTTTACCATTTGCTTACTCTCCAGCTTAGAAATATCCTTACAAAAATGTAATACAAAGAACTAAACAGAGTATTCAATATGTGGTCTGATCAGGGTAAAATACACTGTTATCATCTCCTTATTTGTGATGATGATTTGTGAAACAGGGTATCTGGCATATTTTGCTGATAATTCCAAGGCTGGAATTTTCTAGCACCTTATTATTGTTATTATTATTACTACTACTAACAGCTCAGAGTACGGTACATTTTAATTACAGCATCCTTGTAAAAAAGGTGTTATTTTTATCATAATTTTACAGATGAGAAAATAGGCTGAGAGAGATTAAGTGACTTGTCCAGGGTCACATGGCTAGTATGTGTTGGAGACTGGCTTTTACTTTATGTCTTTCTGACTCCATATTCATTAGTCTATCCACTGTGCAAGCTAGCTGCTTCAATTAGAATACATTTTCTGCAGACCACTGTTATACTTTACAGTAAGATATGTCACTTGATAATAAGAGATTATATTTATATAGTGCTTTTAAGATATAAAAAATGTTTTGTATTCAATAAATCCTGAATCATAAAATTCCTGTAAGGAACTTTTAATTTTTTTAAAAAATGTGAATATAAGAATCTGATTTTTACTTCCTTCCACCTTCAGAGTAGTATATCCATGGTAGAAATTCCATCTGCCACTTCAGATCACAACCAGTCTATGACTTAGTAAAATATATCCTAGTGAATTACTTGAGCCATATAAAGGTTAAAATTACTTATTTACACAACTACTAAGTGGCAGATGCGGGAACCTAGGTCTTCCTATAACTCTAGTCCAATAATGCATTTTAGTAATCCAAGTAATGTCCTTGCTCTGTATATGAAAAAGTCAAAGCTTTGAAAATCTCTAAAGTTTTAAATTTTACATATGGTCAACAAATGAAAGAACTGGTGGTTATATACACTAGGCTGTGGTTTAGTTTTGTGTTTGACTTCCTGAAAAAACACCCAACAGTGAAGAAAGTGGTCAAGCATGCTTAAGGACTATAGAATGCATTCTTTCTTTACAGCATCCTCTTAGAATTCTCAGCATCCTTTGAGATGGCCTCAGGTGTGACCTATATGAAGTCTTTCCTCATAGCTGTAGTTTTAACCAGTATGTTCCTTCTCAAATTATCTTACATTTACTTATTTGTTCATTTCTTGGTATGTCCCAGGAGAATATAAATTCATTGAGGACAGAGATTATTTATAATTCTTATCATTCTTTTCAGTTCTTCATCTGTAAAATGGTGATAGTAACAGTACTCACCTCCCAGCATTATGAGGATAAAATGAAAAGAAAAATTGTAAAGGACTTTGCAAACTTTAAAATGATTAAGGTTTTCCTTCTTTTTTTCCCCCCCTCCTCTTTGTGTTCTCAGTGCTTTGCACTTAGGGACAAGGATTGGATTTGTGATTTCATTGCTTTAGGCAGCTCCCTGGGAGGAACTTCCTCAAACTATGCAGACTGGAATCTCCTCTTCAAATTAGATTCCTTTTTAAGAGCTGTTTAGATTACAAAGACATTCTGTGACTAGTCTAGGGTCACAGAGTCAGTATAATATATGTTAGAGTTGGTATCTGAACCCAGATATGCATGGCTTCAAGTTCATTTAAGCCATGCTGTCTCCTTCTTTGCATTCAAGAAATGTTCAATACATGCTTAATGAATTAAAGAAACAATCACTGGTCATCTCGACTTCTGTCTTGCTACTAGACTTCGATGACTCTCAAGGAGAGAGTGAGGCTGAAAACTTGGCACAACTGTACCCCACTTAAAATCAATTCACATGGAAGTCAAGACATCACCCTCGTGATGTCATTGATCCTCCTCATAAGGATGAACAACAACGAATTAAAAGGAATGGCATCAGATATAACATAGTCTATAATGTCATATGTAGAGACATTAAGTTAGAGAATTCTATCATAAATTAAAATACTTCCTTACTTGATCCCATCTGATTAACTGGTATCCATTTGTGATTTAGAGCATACTTTTAAAAATTTGTCATTTTAAAAAATTGTTTCTTTTAGAAATTTATCTTACTTAGGATAGGATTGCCCTTAATCACTAGTCCAAATGAATGAAGTTTTACAATATTTGCAATTCATTTCAACTAGTCATATTGGACACAGAATGCATGAGGCTTGTTCCAATTTGGCAGAGTGCATTTGGGGAATCTGGACAATCTACAAAATGGTGGTGGGTTGCTGTTGAGTTTTTGTTGTTGGTTTTGTTTTGTTTTTAACTGGAAGAGGCACATGAAAAGACTGAAATAGTTTGGAATAGAAAAACAGCAAGCTGCTTCATTATTATGTTCAGAGTAAAAACTGGCTCCAAACTTAGAGATTTAAAAGCTCTCTCCCTACAGTGATAGTAGGTATAAAATGAAGAGAGAATGATAAGAGTTTCATTTTCATATAAGCTGTCAGATCTATAAATTTTTTTTTCTTGAGAAGGTTATAATATTTTAGAGTTTGGATCAAAATGCCAGTTTAGAACATTCCTGGGGATTGAAAGGGTTATCAAACACGACTCAGGAAGAACTGAAAGCTAATGATTTCCTTGGTCAAGTCATTCAACAAAAAAGAAACACAAAGGCTTCTATTTTCTAGTGCAGATACCAGAAGGATACTGCTTTATGTGAAAGATTTCACATTTCTCAGCTTAATTTGGATGAAAGGGTTAATAAAAATAATGACGATGATGAAGAAGACAAGTAGTTATTATGTATATAATTATATACTATTTATATAATAACTTAAGGTTTGCAAATTGCTTTACAAATATCTTTTTATCCTCACAGCAACCTTAGGAGGTAGGTGACATTACTACCTTCATTTTACAGCTCAGGTTATAGGCAGAGGTTAAATTACTTGCCAAGTGTCACATGGCTACTAAGTGTCTACAGCAAAATATGAATTCAGTTCTTTCTGACTCTAGGTTCAGTATTCCATTCATTAGCACTAATCTGGAAGGACAGGAAGGGATAGTCCATGATCTTGAGCTTTCAGGACTTATCTTGTCATTTTCTATTTCCTTTGATATTGTGTCAAAGTTAGAACTGTATTCATTGAACATCTACTTGTGGAGGTGACTTGTCCTGCTTTTCTGAGGATAGAAATTCTTTTAAAAAACTTTTTCCTGGTAGAAAGCCAGATCCATGACTCAGCACCTTTGGAAGCTCACCAGGAAATGATTGCTTAGATTACATTATGGAAACTCCAACTGCCAGCATGTGTTTAAACATTTAACAGGACCCTGTAAGAATTTCCCAACAAGGTATATCCTGCTTAACAGGTCAAAATGGAGTTGTCTGAATTAATATATCCATTAAAAAATGTAGAAGAGAGAAGCACTGAAAGTTATTGGATTCTTTTCTTGCTGAAATTTAAGAGATTCTACCAATGTGTTTTAGTCTGGTTTATAAACAAATTAATGGACAAGATGAACATAATTTTGCACAAAATACACTTCGTCAAATCCATACTTCTACAATGCTCATTTTGTAGGACCATATTAGGGCTGAAAATTGGGGGCAAGTGCATTCCTTTCAAGGTCAACAGAGATGATGAAGTAGAGAATGCACAAATGTATTTAGAAGCGGTAACTAAGTAGGCACTTTAACACAATCAAAGTCATAGACTTTAGGGAGATTTCAGAATAAATTGATTTCATTAGATAAAAAAAGATGTCCCTAACATTATTTTCTATAGAAGAATTCACTGTAAGTTTAAGGCATCTTAGTCTGTCACAGAAAGGGAGATCTGGTTTAAGAGTGTTTGATGACTTAAAGAAACTTTTGAATCTATCTGATGGCCCCTTTTCTCTTCCCTGAAACAATCCCACTATAATGGACTGGTGACTTCAAGCACAACATGCTAGTTCAGAACGACTCTGCTCTCACAGAAACTATTTCTTCTCCTCCCATAAAGAAACAGAAGGATGTTGATTTCATTGGGAGAAAAAAAAAAAAGAATCTGGCTCTTTATAATCCAGGATATATTCTCCTTGCCAAAAAGGACACTGAAAATATTGTGAACTATTGACCTTGTTTTCCAGAAAGAACTCCTGTCTAGATGGTTATATCTTTGTGGGTTGGGATCATATATGCCTTGTGTTTCTTTGCCATCTTTCACAAGCATATGGTGGGTACTCAATGAATACTTATCTGGTTTGGCTGACACCTGCTGACTATCTTTCAGGAGCTGCCTTAATTCCACACGATGTTATGACGGGGTTTATTTGACGGTGGTAAACTGAATCAACCCAAAGTTTCAATATTTTATTTCATTGTGGGGATTGATATTTTTATTCCTGTCAAAATTCTTTGTTGTTCAGTCATTTTAATCTTGCCTGACTCCTCAGGAGCCCTATTTGGGGTTTTCTTGGTAAAGATATGGGAATGGTTTGCCATTTCCTTCTCCAGCTCATTTTACAGATGAGGTAACTGAGGCAAACAGGGGTAATTGACTTGCCCAGGGTTACACAGTCAAATTTGAACTCAGGTCTTCCTGACTGTAGGCTGGGGCTCTATCCACTGCACTGCAGAATTGCATAGTATGTGGAATGTTTCAGTGAAGTGAAATCATCATTTCAGTCAAATCATTTCTGAAAAAGTACATACTGATTCAGCCTAAATATAACTTGATAAAGAGTGAAGTAGCAAGGAATAGTGGAGAGGTTGTTATATCTTGAGTAAAAGGACATGGGATCAAACGCCAGCATGCCACATCAGTAACCTGTGTGACTTTGGGCAAGTCACTGCACCTCAGTTTCCCTAGCTGTAAAATCAGTAGGTCAGACCTCTGCTGCAACAGATGTTCTTATGACCTTTCGGGACTCAGTTTTCTCATTTGCAAAATGACAGGGTGGGACTAAAAACTTCTAAGATTCCTTCCAGCTCTAAATCTATAGAGTATTAGCTACTAGTAAAAAATGTTCTTGTAAGACAACTCTCAATTATTCCAGATGAATTTGCTTTAGTATAGTCTCACTGTTGTATAGTCATTTTTTTCAGTTCTGCCCAACTCTTCAAGACCCCATTTGGGTTTGGCTTTGTTTGTTTTTTTTGACGAAGATATTGGAGTGGTTTGCCATTTCCTTCTCCAGCTCATTTTTACAGGTGAGGAAACCTAGGCAAGAACTTTTAAGTGACTTGCACAGGATCACACAAATAGTAAGTGTCTGAGGCTGGATTTGAACTCAGGAAGAGGAGTCTCTCTGACTCCAGGCCTGGCACTCTATCCACTGTACTACCCAGCCTCCCTTAGTATAAGCTAGCCCTAGCCCATCCTGAAATAAAAATGATTATCTCACTCACTTCCAATTGCTAACAAACATAGCTTTGGACGCTCAACGTATGAAACCATTTGGTGAACTGGAATGAAATAATAATTTGCTTTCAACAGTGCTTATATGAAAAGATAAACCTCTCCTATGGGGAGTCAGGGATTTTCCAAGCACTCAGCCTTCCACTAGCAATAGACATGTCTGGAGACCCTTGAGAAAACAAGTTCCTATAGAAACATCCTTGTCTCCACACCCTGTAAATCACTGAGCACAAGATCTGAGGCTTGATGAGTTGTACATTATTCTTTGCAACTATGCTGTATTCCCATTTCAGTGCTCCTTGAACTGCCTGCCAAGCCTGCCAAATAAATGAGTTGTGATTCCTCAGTGGGACACCCTAAATATGTAGCATAAATAAAAGCTAATCAACACCTTTTCATACCAGTGAGAAAGGCTACTGTGGGACAAGAAAAAGGTATACTCCCTGCTCTGCTTTGATGTATGCTGTGGCTTAGGGGGGAGGGAATGTTTTCTTAAGTTTGTAGCAATTTTTGAAAGCTTCTGGCATATTACTGTATATCATCCGTTACAAAATAGAGAATGATCCAGATTCCCTGAGTGCAGGGATGTTACTGGACACTGACCATTTCATTCCTTTAATGCAAATAAGAAATAACCCCTGATACTTCAGAACCGAATCTAGGGGGATGAATTCTCTAGAATATCTGCAGATTCTAGGCATTCCTATCAATCAAGGTGGCCATTTCTGACTTCTGCGCTGATATAGTTGCTCCTTAAACAAAGAAAACAAAACCTTATATAAAGGGCTTGTTTCTCTCCATTTGAGAGTGAATGAACTTCAGGGTCATGTGTTGCAGGAGTGTGAAATAAAGACATGATTTTTTCCCCTCTAGGGAGGTATAAATATAAGATGTCATAGAGAACTTTGTCATCGAGGTTTTTGTAATTATCTCCTCAGCAATGGAAAAGCCCAGCTCTGTCTCTTTCTTTCTCTGTTTCTCTGTCTCTGTTTCTTTCTCCCTATCTCTGTTTGCCTCTCTCTCTTCCAGATGTCTGGCTTCATGGGTGTAAGAAATTCCCACTGAGGAAACCCTCTCTACCAATGAGGATCAGTAACTAATCATCTTCAAGAGTTGCCCTAGTTAGTAGGAGATCCAATAACTCACTCAGGGTCACACAGTCAGTATGTATCAGAAGAAAGGATTAAATCCAGGTCATCATGACTCTGGAGTCCATTCTCTATCCCTCTTATCCAACATGCTATGCTGTATCTTTCTATATATGCAAATAAAGTAATACTAAATGATGGGGTACAGGCTCTGGGAAACCCCGTGAATTCTGATGAATCTTCCCACTTGATGAGGTATTTGCCTGATGCCATAAGCCTTTCATCATCCCTAAGCCCAAATCTGTTACTCTTAACCTAGCCTAGCCCTCCATTGTCTGTCATCTCTAGGTAGCCTTCAGCTATTTCCCACCATTAATCCCATTCCTGGAATCTGGTCTCAGTTCCATCAAAGACCCTCCCCAAACCCATCCCCTACACCCCCCCCCCCCCCCCAGATCTCTTCCACAGTCTTTCTATATGTAAGATCCATCTTGCCTCCATGAAGGCATGGAGATTAATCTAGTGCAGACTCACTCAGCATCAGATTATTCTGGCCTGATTGTCAATGCAAGCTTCAGAAATACTTAGATTCCTTAGGAGTCTTCCCATTATGGTGAATCTTTAATAAACTTTGCTTTAGTTTGGCTGAGCAAAGACTTGAGTCGAATTCATTCAGCAGGACTTGGCGTGTTGATATTTCGGGGTCTCAAAAACCCTAAATCTCAATACTAATGATAATAACAATGGACATGTTCTAATTTGATTCTTACAACAACCCTGTAAAATAGGTGCTATTTTTATCCCTATTTTTATGAATAAGGAAACTGAGGTTTAGAGAAGTTCAGTGACTTCTCAAGAGTCACACGAATAAGGAGGGAACAATGTGAAGCCAAAAAGTAGTTCTGACTGAAAGACACATTTTGGTTACTTGGAAATTTCAGTATTTCGTGTGTGTGGACGTACATTCACATACGTGTGTGTGAATTCCCATAGATTTTCAATTCATTTTCCATGGGTAGACACAGACTTAATGAAATCCCCAACATCAGCCAATGGCTACATGTGGAATAATGAAAAAGGGATATTTATAATTTAATTAGAGAGAAAACTAAAATACTCCTGGAAAGCAGCTTTCTAGTTGGTTATTCCCTAGAGTGTTTTGAGGAATAAATAGAAAAGTAGTATTTTTAAAGGGAAATTTTCACTTAAAAAATAAAGTATATAGAATTTTATCTCAAAATAATATGTCAGTTTTGAAAGACTTTACATTTGACTTTAGATTCTGAATTGTTGAAACAATGAAAGGATGAATTTTTATGCAAATCCATCAATAAAAAGTAAAAAAGAGGTGAGAACTATTTCATTTATCTATAAAAAGACCTAAACTAATATTAGAAGATACTAACACACTGAAAAAATATTGTTCAGCTATGTTCTAGATGAAATTCACTACACTTAATGCAAGAGCCATGGCTGAGGTAGAAAAGGTTAACTGGAGATGACCAATCTCTTTGTGTTACACACTTTTAACAGCCTGGGTGTCCAGGAGGTAGCTCAGTACTGAGAGAGATGACCACCAGTAATCTATTGGATTTTCTAGTAGGCGACTCACTAACAGTGTGACCCACTCCATCCATAAGGATAAGATCTTGGCTGTGAAGTAGGCTCTCTGATATACATAAGAAGTATAATTCCTGTGACCAGGATGTAAAATGGAAGGTACTACCAACTTCAATTCCTTACCTAGAGAGTAGAGACCTTCTGTTTTTCAGGAGGAAAAAGAGAATATTAATAATATCTTAGACATGACTGGTCACTTTAATAGGTACCTACAGGTCTACCTATTCAAAAATCAGAAGGCTTTCTCTGTTATGCCCAAAGGGCTATAAAACTGTGCATTCTCTGATCCAGCAATAACACTGCTAGATCTATATCCCAAAGACATCCAAAAAAAAGGAGAAAGGACCCACATGTACAAAAACATTTATAGTAGCTCTTGGGCTAAACAAGCTGTGATATATGGCTGTAATGGAATATTATTGTGCTATAAGAAATGACAGGATGATTTCAGAAAAAACCTGGAAATACTTATATAAATTGATGCATAACAAAGTGAACAGAAGGAACCAGGAGAACACTGTACACAGAAAGAGCAATTTTGTTTGATGAAGAACTGCAAATGACTTAGCTATTCTCAGCAATAGAATGATCGGAAATGATCCCAAAGGACTAATGATGAAGTATACTATCTGCCTCCAGAGCAAGAATTGTCTGAATATAGATTGAAGTATGTTATTTTTCTCTCTTTCATTTTTTCTTGTTTCATTCAAGTCTTCTTACACAAAATGACTAATGTGAAGTGTTTTACATAATTACATTTGTATAACCGGTATCTGATTGTGGAGCAGAGCCCACAGGAAACTGGGAGTCAGAAAGGGGGGAGAGGGAGGAAGGAAGAGAGGATAGAATTTATAACTCAAAACTTTAGATAAACAGATTTTTTAAAATTGGGAGCAGGGGGGAAAAGTTTCCTCAGTACCCAAGGTGCTACAGAAGTATTTCTCAGTTTATAGCTTCCCTAGCATTCATCCAAAAAAATTTTGAGTTTGAGAACAAGTTACTCAAAGAGTTAATAGACAGAGGAAAGAATCAGTAAGTTTAGAACTACATCATTCCATTCACAAGTATAGGCAGAGCATTTGAAACACATGCTACTGAAAATGCTGGAGATACTAAGGCCTGAGAAGAAATTATCAGTCCAGTTAGCATACAGGCTTACTAATACATGTCGATAATGCCACCATGGAATGATAAAGACTTTATATATGTTTCAATATCAGCATAAGGTCTGGATGCCTATTGCGCTGTGATACTGGCAAAAAGCAGCCTTTAATCAAAGAAGACAAGGCTCTTCACACTAAAAGCTTCAACCTCTTTTTCTACTTCTTAGAGGATCCTTTCTTTTCTTACAAGAGTCAGGATTCTGAGAAGAGTTTGCTCCCCAAATGAAAGAAGGGATGAGATTATTAGATTGTTTTTATTCAACATGTTATTGTGATTTTTTTTTCTTTGATCTCTATTTCTGTGATGATAAAATGTTTTACTATTGTAATAGTTTCCTTTCATGGATCTATTAGTACAATAAGCAAAGGAAAAGTTAGTACTGCGTTAGCTCTAGAGGTTCCAGTTTTCTGGCTAGGTAGGGGTAGAACAAGCAAGACAATCACCACTGAGAATTTCCCATGAGTTTCACCAAAATCTGAAAAGGATTTCTATAAGCTACATTAAAAAGATATTATTGTGTTATATATATGAATATAAAAAAGTAAAAAGTGAAAAAGGCTTTAATTATATTATTATATTTTTATCTTTATTTTCTGGGTAATATTTCAGTAAACAATTTTTACTATGATACTTCAAAAATAATTTGATTAGTGTATTTTAAGAAGAATTTCATTAGAGTGAATATTCATTTCTCTGAAACAAAATGATAAATTGTTTATGAATTGATAGATGGTTTTCAAAAGTTGTTATGGATAAAAAAAAAAATCACCCCCAGTTTAATCAAAAAAATCTTCCAATGAACAAAAATCTATTTTCTCTTTCCCAATATACCTGTCCCAAGTCCATTAAAACAAAACAACATACAGACAAAATCTTTATAACAAATAGGAATAGTCAAGCAAAGCAAATTCCCTCACGAGTGTAGCACCAAGGCAATATTCACAGGGAGCCATGGTAACTATAAATATATTCCCATGGTTCTCAATCACAAAATATAACAGACTCTCCATATAGAAGACAGAAGCAAAATATTCATTCAGACACCATAAAACCAAATTCCAGCACCAGGAAACCAAATCCATCATAGCAACATAGAAGTTAATGCACCACAATGTAGCAGAAAGCCACACCATCCTTTAGCCTTCCCACAAACCAACACAAGACCAATATTTATTCACAAGTCTATCTGTCTCCTTTGGAAGTATCCTCTCCTTCCAACCATCTAACTTGTTTTGACTCCCAGCTTCCTGTGGGCTCTGCTCCACCCTTCAGCAAATTTCTTTCACCACAGGCTTCATGTGATTACATTCAGCCTACTAGGGAGCAGAGTTTATTTTCAAAGCAGGGAAGAACTTCAAATTACCATTACTATTACAACTGGTCATGTCTAAAACAATAGATTTATCATTCTATTCTCTGACTCCATCATCTCCATAATGTCTGGTAGCATATTTTATTATTGATCCTCTGGAATCATGGTTGGTCACTGATAATAATAATAATAATAATAATAATTAATTATTATTATTATATGATAATAATTCTTAGGTTATTAAAAATGATTTGTTTTTTACATTGTTGCTGTTATACAAATTGTTGTCACTTCCTCTTGCATCATTTATTTAAGTCCATCCCAGGTTTCTCTGAAACTGTCCCTTTCATCATTTCTTACAGCACAACAAATAGTATTCCATTATATTCATATCTGAAAGTTTTTTCAACTATTCCCCAACTGATAGGCATTCTCTTAGTTTCTAGTTCTTTGTCATAGCAAAAAGAAATGTTACAAATATTTTTATACATGTGTCCTTTTCCTCTTTCATTGCTCTCTTTGGGGTACAGGCATGGTCAACTTGGTGACTAAGCTCTCAGAATTTAGCTAGGCTGGTATTACAATAGAAGAAACACTTTCTGGCCATACTGGAAGACTTTAGACTAGGACAGTCTTTACAATTCAGCTTTTTGTCATTAAGGTGGAGCACAGTCAAATGAGTAGACCACTGGATATGGAATCAGGAAGGGCTGGGTTCAAGTCCTACCTCAGACACTTACTTACTAGGGGACATTATCCTGAGCAACTCAATTAACTTCTCTGTACTCTTGCTTCCTTCATCCATAAAAGGAAGATGTTTGACTCAATGACCTTTAGGGTTTCTTTTAGTTCTAAATCTATGATACTATGAATTAATAATTAATTGTGATATTCCAGAAAATATTAAGTAAAACTGGACATCAACTCAACAATGAGATACCAACTGATGAGGTAACATCCTTTTTTCTTTCACTCTTAAAAAATGAGAGGCAAGATGATTCTGAATCGATTTTTATCTCTTCCTATCAAGTGGGCTACTGACCATTGCACCATACCATCAGACTAGCATATAAGAGACATGATAACTTATTTTATTTTAATTTTAAATTTTCAAAAGTATGAATATTGCAACTATTAAAACAAATGACAAATTTGTTTTGAACTGTACCTGTGATTTCACTGGTATAAATTTCATTCAAATAAATAACAGAATAAAAATGGTGATATTTAAATTCATACAGCAGAGACTTGGGAAGGTATAATCATATATAGTAGCCTGAAGCTCAGAGAGATTGGGAATGACCAGTTTGTAAGTAACAGCAGTGGGGTGGGATTTGAACCTATATCTTCCTGATATCAGATGTACTAGACTATTCACTAAAAGGCACTATCTCTACATAAACTCATAAGCTCCAACACTAATCTAAACCAGAAGTGTCAAACATGAACCTCTAGTTATGTGTGGCTCACAACACTTTTGAGTGCAGAGTAAAATGTAATTCAAAAAGAAATAAAAATATAATGCTACATAGAAAATGTTAATTTGTGGTTTTCTAAGTCAGTATGTGGCACATAGGGATCTGCTTCTAAGAGTCTGACACCACTGGACCATCCATCACTTATATGAAAAAAAAAGAAACCCTTATAATACCTGTCAGATGAAATATGAAAGTCCCAGAGTACATGTTTAAACGGGGGGGAGGGGGAAACATTCCTCAATTGAGATGAATCACCAGGCTTCTTGGAACTCCAGAACATAAGTGAAACAATTTAGACCTTTCCTTTAGATTCACTTTCACTACACTGGAAAATATCTTGGAAAATATTAATTGGGCATGACAGTGTCATGTTTTCACTAGTTGATCAAAGAATTTCTATTTGTTCAAAGTTTAAGGGGTGTGTGTATGTGGCGGGGGAACAAAGAATCTAAGCTGGAGATTAGAAAGCTATGTTAGGGTAATAAGCATATCCAGCTTCAGACAATTAGTGCGGCCCAATTACATTTTCATTTGTCTTTGGAAGTTTTTGTTAAATTAAAACAGTAATCAAGTGAGTCATTTCTTGGGAGATTTTCTAGGAAAGCATGCAGCCAAGCTTAGATTTCCTTTTAGCACAACACTTGTCTTAATTAAACATGACTCACTAAAAAAAAAAAATAGGAAAAATAATAGCAGTTTGCAGCATTTTATTATTTATAAAACACGTCTCCCCACAACAGGGAGTTGAACTAAATATTATCTGCAGTTTATAAAATTCATGCTATTTAAAATTAAGAACATAAAAAGAAAACCTCAAAGCAGTAAACTCTACAGTGATTAGACACATGGAGCTCTGTTGGTGTGAACAGTTCCTTTTTCTAGTAAATTCTTTGAGACTGTCAGGATGTTGAAAATAGCCAAAAATGAATGGGCAAGTATCACTGTAGTCTACAAATGAGTAATAACTAGAACTAACATGACTTTCTATATAACAATTAGCCTCAGAGGACAGATATCAAAAGTCCTATTAAATAACACCTGAAAAAAATCCTTTGTTACTTCTGATTTAATTAAAAAAATTAAATCCCATAAAGCATCCTACTGTCATATGTCTGGCCTGATTAAGTAACTCCCTCCCTACAGTACATATAGGAGTAAAAAATTATTGAATGCAGTATGGCCTCCATCTAGTAAAAGAAAAACCAATGGTAAAATGTTAAGAATTGTGGGTCCAATCCTTGGTTTTGAGAATGGTCTAAAGACGGTATGCCTACCTCTGCGGTAATATTAATAGTATATGAATAAGTAATATTCATGGGCTCAGAATCACATATAACTTTTTTGCAAACTTGCGGTGGAGGATTATTTTAATAAATTTTTGAATGAAGCATTTCTTGATCTAGTAGGTAGAGAGTTTAGGAAGAGACTAGAAGAATCAGGGAGACATGCTTCTAACACACAGAGGCTATGTGATTCTAGACAAATCTCTGAACCTCTTCATTTTCCAAGTCACTCTTTACCGCCAATGAAATCACAGGCTGGATAAACAATGCATTCTTGAAAACTAATTTCATGGTGATTACAAATGTGCATTAACCACTGAATCTATAAAACATTTTAAACCTGGTACTGAATATCTGATGTAAATTTTCATTAATTTTGTAGGAAAACCTGGATGATACTTTTAGAAATCTCTGAAATTTAGAAAAATTTCTATTGCATCCCCTCTACTTTCTCCCCCCAACCATTAACCATGAGTTTCAAGATAAACAAACTATTTTAGAAGTGGTATTGGGTACTCAGCAAGCATTCAGATTCTATATTGGATCAATACCGTTCTGTTGTGTTAGGCATTGGGATAATCATTATATCCATAAAAAATGCATCTGGGTGGTAGCTAAATATAGAATCAACATGAATTTTTTAAATTTTTTTTATTTTTGGGTTGGGGTTAAGTGACTTGCCCAAGGTCACACAGCTAGTAAGTGTTAAATGTCTGAGGCCAAATTTGAACTCAGGTCCTCCTGACTCTAGGGCTGGTGCTCTATTCACTGCGCCACCTAGCTGCCTCAATATGAAAAATTTTTTAAAGGAAAAAAATGTAGCCCAAAATTTAAATTGAGAAATGTATCCAATGCCTTGCTTAGTAATAAAATGATGAGTAAATCTCTTTATTCAGGAGAAGATGATTGCCAAATTGTACCTTTAACTCATGTATTCTATTGTGAATGAGGGTATGATAGTGAGTCATGGACTCTAGAAGCATGACTGACCCAATATTTGTCTCTTTTTGTCTTTTTGTCTGTTAAACTCATTTGCAAGACTTGTTCCCTGCAGGTTTAATACCCTCCACCTGGAGATGCCCAATTGCTTAAGCCAGATGTCATTCCCTCTCCATGACTGTGATGTGCCACCTCTGGACCTGGTGTCAACCAAGCTCCAGATGCCAGCTAAAGAACTAACCTCTCAAATGGGACCTCTTGGGGCAGAGACAATTTCAGCTAGAAGTAGCTATGGGGAAGAGATCTTTAGCCCTTACCCCAAGATTTTGAGTCTCATTCATTTGGGGGAGGAAGGATGGGGTACTTGTGCCCAAGCCCCCACCCTAAGATATTGTTTTACGTGTTTATTTTCTATTATCCCTGTTCTTTGTTGCAAAGTTCTGTTGACACCAGCTATCCCTAAACTCTCATTAATCTATATGATGAAATGTATTGTTCATGCATTTTTGCTATGTAAGGGACATGAAAGATCTTGGGGCTGAATGTAATAATAATGGGAATTTGAAGACCTTCCCTGCCTTGAAAATAAACTCTGCCCCCTAATAGGCTGAATGTAACCATATGGAACCTGTGGTGGGAGGAGTTTGTTGAAGGGCAGAACAGGGCCCACAGGAAGTTGGGAGTCAGAGCCAGACTAGATGGTTGAGAGGACAGCACATGCCTGAGAGAGGCAGAAAGGCTTGTGAGTAAAATTTGATTTTCTGCTACCTGCTCTGACAGCTAGGCTTGTGTTGGTTTGTGGAAAGGTTGGTTTGTGTGGGTGGTATGGCTCTCTGCTACATTGTGGTGCATTAACTTCTATGTTACTATGATGGATTTGGTTTCCTAGTGTTGTGATTTGCTTTTCTGGCATCTGAATAAATGTTTTGCTTCTGTCTTCTATATGGAAAGTCTGTTATATTTTGTGATCGAGCACCATGCATGTATATTTATAGTGACTGTGGGCACTGTCATGGTGCTACAGTTAGTTATGATATGGTTGTTGTCCTTTGTTCTTGAAGAGGACCAAAATGATATCACTATGTTAAAATGAAATTACAGTGCACCTGACTATGGGTGATCAAACCAATATGAGCTCAGAATGCCTCACTACAGGTTGGCACAAATAATTCATGTGAATATTTGGGGTGGATTCTTAACCCCAAGTCAACTCCAATTGCCTCTATTAAAAAAAAAAAGAACAGAGACCACAGTTAAATATCCTGATATCTAGAAAACATTACATTAGGAACATATGGTGGAAACTGAGGAAATAGCACTAGGATGTGTTCTTGTTATCTCCGTCTTCATGAAAAGCAATTAGCATGAACCTCTATAAACAAATGTCAGAAAAATGCACCTAATGATAATGATCTGATTCTGATCACACAGATCAATTATTCAGACATAACATTTCGGTTTCACAAGTGGAGAGGAAACTTAAGCAGGACCACGTGACTCAGGGAATTCTCTCTTTGAAACATTTTGAGATACTATCTTTTCCTCTTCTTATAGGCATTTAGAAGTGACTGTGTCCAGACCCCTCCTTCTACAAACGAAGAAACTAAGGGCAAGAGAGATGAAGTGATTTGTCCAAACTAACACACATAGTAAATATCTGAGATAGAGTCAAATCCAGCTCTTTCTGATTCCTAGTCCTATGCTATACTCCCTATGCCATGCTGAATTTCTGTTTGCCTCCCTTGGAATCCTCTCATGTGGCATTGCTCTAAAAAGTGATTTCTCTGTTTTCCTAGGAATGCTGATATGGAGGAAGGAGTATTTAGAGTCAGTGAACTTGTATCTTACAGACAGGTCTGCTCCTTATTAACTGTCTAGCACAGAGTGAGTAACTTCAACAATTTTCTTCTTAGTTTTTTTTCAAACTTAAAATAAGGGAGTTCGGCTAGATGGGTTCTAAGGGTCTTTCCAGCCCTAAACCTATGACCCTATGAAAGTAGGAGCCTTTCATTATGAGTTTAAGAGTTCATGTTTACCTAAGTGTAAGAAAAGTCACTGGGAACTGGCTTCAATTAGTAAGATTATTAGTGGAGAAATAGAGAATGGCATCAGACAAAGCAGCCTCAGATCTTGTCAAAAATTATGGCTCTGAACCTCCTATCAACACTTTCACAAGATGACATGAAATCAATACCTTCCTCTCCAAGAATGATATTTTTTTACCCAAAGTCAGTCAAGTACTTTGAGTTTTCCATCTATGTGATTCACTTGAGATATCCCTACTATTCTCTTTCACCCAGTTTCTCATTACAAATGAAATCTGTAAATCTAGAAAGTTACTAGTGTAATGGTAATGGGAATTTGAAGATCTTCCCTGTCCCTTAACAGACCTAAGGGAATTTGAAGATCTTCCCTACCCCCTCATAGGTCAAATGTAATCACATGGAGCCTTTGGTGGGAGGAGTCTGCCAAAGGGTGGAGCAGAGCCCAGGAAAGCTGGAAGTTAGAGCTGTTAAAGATAGAGGGAGGAGAGGACACACCCAAGGAGACAGCTAGGCTTGTGAGTGTTTGTGGAAAGGCTAAAGGATGGTGTGGCTCCCTGCTGTGTTATGGTGTATTAACTTCTTTGTTGCTATGATGGATTCAGTTTCCTGGTGTTGGGATTTGGCTCTCTGGTGTCTGAATAAATGTTTTGCTTCTGTTTTCTATATAGAGAATCTATTATATTTTGTCACTGAGAACTATGCAGGCATATTCATAGTCACTGTTGATGCTGTGAATATTGCGTTGACACTACAACTAGCCAGGGGCTATGACATGGAACAAAATCAATCAACATTTATTAAGTACCTATTATGTGCCAGGTACTGTGCTAAGTACTAGTGTAAATTTATGGATGTAGCAGGAACTACTCAGTATTCTTGAAAATATATCCTATGCTTTCCTTTTTCTTTCTCTTTGTTCATATTATTCCCTATACCTGGAATGAGCTAATCTCCTGATTCACAAAAAGGCTTGTTGACTTCTTACCTATCTTTAAAAACTTACTACCATTATCAACTCCTTTTGACATCTTCCTGATCCCCTTATTTAATAATTGCCATTCTGCCCTCAAATTTCACAGACTTTAAAAATCCTTTTTCTTATTTGCTTATATATTATTTTCTATTAAATTTGCTCAAAGATTATTTTAAGTATCATGGTATTGTGGATAAAGAGTTGGACTTGGATCAAGAAGATCTGGATATTAAGTCCTGTTTATAACATATCAATGGCTCTCTGATCTGGGACAAGTCATGGAACCTCTCAAAGCTCCAGTCTACTAAGACTATAAGTAGCAGAAGTGGCCTTGACCTACATTAGTAGAGGGTGTTCAATTACTAGGGAATTCTTTATAACAGTGAAATAAGAGATCTTATCTCCTATCCTACAGATCACTTAGGATTCTAGCAATATGGGTGTAGTTATTTGGCATCATGTCCTTGGTAAACAAAGGAAATCTGTAAAATGGTCATCTTTTGCCAGAAGTAGATGGAAAGACTGAAATAGTCTTGTTATATCTCCTGGCAAGACCTTACATTCCAGTGATGATGTCTTATCTAAACCTTGCAATTCTCCCAATAATCCACCTTCTCATATGTTCACATATGTCCTAGACCTAGATAATTTCTTTCATGCCATTTCTGGAATATAAACTATTTTGGGCCACTGATTGTTGTCTATTTCTGTCCAATATACACCTCTATATTGGCCTTTGGGTGAAATTTTGCTTCTTTGGAGAGTGTAGAATTCCATGATGTTCAAGTTATAACATCATTAGAAGATATTAACCCTAAAAATATGGGGTTTTGTGTCATAGAGAAGCTTAGAATCATTGAAAGTACTGTCCTAAATTCCCAAATACACTCCAAACTTCTTTTCTTCCCATTCAGTTCTGGACCAAGTTCACTGTCATTGGATCACAGATCTAAATCTGGAAGGGACCTTAGAAACCTTTGAATCTATCTTTTCATTTGATAATTGAGGAAGCTGAGGCACTGAGAGGTGAATGACATTCCCAGGGTACCTAAGCAAGTCAGGGATTGGAAGGCAAAAGCCAGCTGTCTTGGCACTGTCCCACATGGTCTCCTGGTGTTTTGAAAGATCAGATTCAATGCCTTCAATGGCTAAATGGTATGACAATACTTTTTTAATTTTAAATTAAGAAAAAAGTGAATAAAATTTATGTGGCTATCAACTCAATTTTTTGAAGGATGAAACCTCTAGCATATGGATGACCTTAGAGAAATAGAATTTCATGTCAGAGTAATTAGGAAATTGGTGATTACCATTGACACATACATATCTCCTCCTTTTAGACCTCAAGAGTCAGGAATACCTGATTCTTTAATGAGATTTAGATAAGAACATGATTTGGTTATGCTTTTAATTAGCTTTATTGCCTGAGATACTTTAACCATGATCTTAGAATGAACAGTAATAATGGTATTTGAAGATTGTACCTCATAGGGAAAAATAATACTATGTCAAACCTCATAGGACCAAAGATAAAAATGTAAGAAAACAACAAGTTCGGCTATTTCAATTCACCACAAAAAAGGGCTTTGTGTTCATCACTGTCTTTAGCATGCTAACTAAATTTCTTTTAAGACATTCCAAGCTGTTAGAGGTTTAAGTTATGTAAAAGAAAAAGGCTAAATACCATTTTTTTTCCCCATTTTATTTAATTAAAAGCTTCAGAAAGGAAATCTTTTGTGTGTCTGTTTTGGGTAATTTCCAAATACAATTTCCTCTCTGATTGAGATTTTGATATTTGTTACCTTGAGCAAATCTTTTTTTTTTCCTTTGCTATCTATTTCTCTCTTTCCTTCCTTCCTTCCTTCCTTCCTTCTCTTTCTTTCTTTCTCCCATCCTTTTTTTCCCTTCTCTTCCTTATTCCTTTTCTTAACTAACAAAATTATGTTGTGTTGAATCACAATTAGAAACCTCTTTACTGTAAAACAAGTGAAATAAAGCTACAACAATATGTTCTGTCCCCGTGTTCTCTTCAGCACTTTGCAATAAGTTCTCTGGATATAAGTGCAAAAAGTATGTCAATTTGCCTAGAACTATCTATAAACTGAGGGCAGAATTTGATAAAGTATGCATAATTCAATCATTTTAGATAAGACTATTCATCTTTCTCAAACCTGTGAAACAAAATTTTGTGCACTTTTTGGAGTTCAACAAGAAAGCAATTAGATTCTTTTCCTTAGTTCTAAGAATGCTGTGAGGCTCAAATAAGGCAATGGATACAAAGAACTTTACAAACCTTAAAGCACTACATAAATAACAGGCATCTTCCCCCTTCCCCCCCCATTTGCCTATCCTTAGCAGGTCTCCAGTCAGGTGATTAGTTTAACTAGATTCCCTGAGCCCTCCTTCTACTGCTTTCCTGTGGAACTTAAGCAGTGTTTACAGAGCAACAGAGGGGTGTGTTGGTAAATATCTGACAATCCAGTGGGAGAAAAGGAATGCATGTATTCACACTACTAACTTTAGTCTGCATTATTAACACTTTATTAAGTGTAGACAACCAACAAAATAATAAATTAAACCCAACTGATAGCTACTATGATTTCTGAGGGGTAAATGCTCACACTAAAATTTAACAACTGACTTTTGCAAGCAGTTTAGAGCTGCGTCCAGCACACCCCTGCTTAGTTCCTACCTACTTTCCAATAATTTCATCTAACTACCCCCTTTTACACCCTCTGTTCTTGTCAAATTTCCCTACTAGCTGTTCCTCATATGCAAAATTCCATCTCTCCTTTGTACATGGTTCCCCGCACCTGTGATGCACTGCTTTCTTTACCTCCGCCTCTTAGAAAACCTATCTCCTTACACAGTACAACCCAGAGTCCTTCCTACACAAACCTTTTTCTGATCTCCCTATTTGTTTTCATTGACTCTTGAAATGTCTTTGTACAACTGTGATAGCATAAAGTTGCCTCTGGGAATTGACAGTTCCCCATTTCCCTAATATAGCATGTCAATTAACAGCACTGAAAATTCCAGCCAAATGGAGTCTGGGCTTGTCAGACTTGGTGGGTCCTTAAGACTATTTCAACTCTGATGACCAGAATGGTTTCCAGATGGAGAAGAAGACACCCCCAGAGAATTTAAATGCCACTGTATCTATTCTTGTTGCATATTCTTGCTATTATGGTAAAGCAGACCTCCCTTAGTTAAATGTTCAATGATTGTAATGGCAAGCACAGAAGTAGTTAACACCTTGTTTCAGCTATTGAATTAACACCTTGTTTTAGTTCAAGTTTCTTTTGAGCCTTGTATCAAGTCTGTTAAGAAACAGAATGTGTGAACCCCACAACTTGTGAACTCAAGAACTTGCAAACTCCTGGGGAGGAGCTAATGACTATATAAGAGAGCCCCAGGGCTAGAGACAGGAAAAAGTGAGAAGAGGACTTTTGTGGTGGCAGAATCAAGAAGAGAAAACGTGTAGTATCCCAGCACTCTGTTTGTCTGCTCTGTCTATGTTGATGTTTGTTTGTGATACTTTGTACAGAAGCCCTGGGACCTTACTGGAAGCTCTGAAAGAGGATTTTCTGGTTATATGCTTACCAAAGTCCTAGAAGAGGGTTTTGGAGGTCCTGGGACTTTACTGATAATTTGTACTGACCTCTTGGACCTTGTTTGTGGGTCTGTGTTGATTTCTATGTTGATGATTTGTGTTGAGTTCTCAGACTTTGTTGGTGGGTCTGAATTGACTTCACAGACAGATAATGAATTGATGATGGGGCTGGCAATGGGTATGAGTATTATTGTGGTTCTGTCAAGCTTTGCCTTCCCAAAACAGGAACTGTGAAGGACTTGAAGTGGGCTGGACACTGTGAACTTCAGTATGGAACAGGAACTGGATGAAAAACTAGACAAGGAACTGGGAGCTGCCTGCCTTTGAACCTAGGAGACAATTGGAGCTGTGACCATGGAAAAGGAACCATGGAAGCTGAGGGCCAGCCTCAAGTCAAGCTGAAAGAAGACTTTACTTGGATACTGTGTACTGACTGAGAAGATTATGATTTACTGTGACCTAGGGGTAGAGAACTTTGACTTTTGTAGTTTATGACTGAATTAAGGATTTTGTGATTGACTAAATGATTGTACTTTGTTGAAAACTATTGTGACCACTTTGGTGAAAACTATGTGGCCAATTTAGTGATAAGTCATTGTGAATGCTGTATTTTGATTTTCTGTGATAAGGTGTAACATTGTGAATCCTGTATCTTGATTTTCTGTAAATGTTTTGCTCTGATTTGTTATGGAATAAATAAGAATGTTCATTATACTGTGTAATTAGAACCTTAAAAACTGTTTACAGTAGCATTCTTTTAGAAAGCTGCTTGTGCATGGCATTACAATGACTTGTGAGCTCCTTATTTTGTCCCAACAAGAAAGGTAAACTAGGAGAACGCTAGCACTGAAGTTATGCCTCCAACAAACTACGTAGTTATTCTATGCTTACTTATTTGCATACATGCAATCTTTCCTTCCCACCACTTAGTAAAAGTTCCTTAGGGGAAGGGACTGTTTCATCAGTCACTAAGCATTTATTAAACATATACTTCAGTACCAGGCATTATGTATGTGGAAGGTGCTGGGAATGCAATTACAATGACTTGAGAGGACTTTGTATTTATCCTTCATTTTGGAAGAGGAGCATGACATCAGGGAAATCATGACATGATTTGCAGTAGACTTTGATTTGAGTGAGGGAGGCATGTGCAAGGTCACCAGCCTCACTTTCTCCTCCAGAGTCATCTGAATCCAGTGACCAGATATTAATCACGATGAATGGAGATGACCCAGGATGCAATGGGAGACCCTGGCCTTTTAGGCTAAGGCCTCAGTTAGAGTGAGGTAACACCCATGCAGTGAATAGGCCTCTTTAAGAAGTGATTCAAGGGATGGACCCTTTAATTAGAAAAAAAAATCTAGCTGGGAGGGGCAGACCCTCAGTGTTGCTGTGCCAAAGAGAAACAGTTACTATTGACATCTACTCTAAGTTAAGAGGGCCCAAAATATAGCCATTAAGTGGAGCTTGGCCAGGGACCTATTGTGGTCCAATGTAAAAGAGAGAAATGGGTGGGAAGGGGAGGGGGAAAAGAAAGAATGGAGGGAAGGAGAGAGGGAGGGAGAAAAAGAGAGAGAAGAAAAGAAACGAAGAAAGAAAAGCCCTTCCTCACTCAAATCAAAGCTAACTGCAAGTCATGTCATCATTTCCCTAACGCCATAATCCTCTTTGAAAATGAAGGACAAACACAACTTGTGAGTAGACCAAGCTTCCTAACTGGGGACCCAGCTAGTTGGGTACTTGCCTCGTCCTCTCCCTATCTTTCTCCTTCTCCTACTCTTCAAAGGAAGGTAAATTTTGATGACCAGAAAAGGACCTTACAATCTAATAGAGGGGATAACTAATACATAAATATATAAAGAATATATATAAAGAGGATAAATACAAATATATTAAAAGTATTGAAATATAAGGTAGTTTGGGAGGGATGGCATTACAACTGGAAGATAGGTTGAAGAAAATTTTTATATGCAAGGTACCTCCTAGCACAGTCCTTATACATATCAGGGATTTAGAAATGTTTATTGTTGGTTTTAATTGGTAAGACCTGAACTTATTCTCATTAAGATAATATAGATTCAAAGACTTAAATGAATGGTTAAGTTTTAGCTTGAAAAAGATACAGAAACGCATTCTCCAAAAGAAGCAAGGTAGAGTTAGTACATACCTCAAAGCCTGGGCTGACAGGAGACTGAGACACATAGTTGGGAAGAAGAAAGGCAGGGCAAAGGAGCAGATTAAAAAAAGAAAATGCAAAGAAAGAAAATAATATTATTAGAGAAAAGAAGGAGATACATGTACTTATTAAATTCACACAAATGTATATATTAGTAATGGTTTTAATAGATTAAAACTACACCAAGACTTTGGGATCCCCTGTATATTTTCTTAAAAGTATTTTTAATACATCATCTTATTTGAATTTCACAACAACTACCTTGAGGTTAGTTCTGTAGCTATTATTATTTTCATTTTACAGATGAGGAAACTGAGGATGACAGAAGTTAAGTGACTTGCCTATGGTGATTAAAACCACTAAGTAGCAGATATGGGATTTGAGTATATATCTTTCCTGCTTCAAGCCCTGCATTCTACCTTGCTTAATGAAAAAATAAAATAATAATAATTTTTTTTACCCTAATTCAGTTATTCTTTGCAGAGGTGGGAGGTTATATGTATAGAAGTATAATGTCAGATTTAGTTAATATATTACTTCATTTTGCTGAAATGTTTTTCTTCTTTTTGTGTGTGTTATAAGATATGGCACTCTGGAAGGGTGAGGAGGAGGGAAATGTTGGTAGTCGAAAAACAAAATGACATGAACCAAAGCCACAAAATGGGGAAAAATTTAAAAGGTTAGGTTTTCTTTACTGTAATTGATCTTTCTGACGAGAAAAGAAAGACAAAGTTTGTCAGAGTAATACAAAATTTCAGATTTGTTATTCACCTTCAGGCAGAAAGGAACATGGTGTTCAACTACACACATTCCAGCTATGTTGTACCAGCCTGGACAGACACTGCTATTAAAAGGTTAAGTTTTCAAAAGAAGACACAATACGTGGCTACCATGAAATTGATTCAAATGAATGTTCTAAGTATCACATTTGCAAATCTCAGAAATTCCACAGTTTCAAAATGGTTATAAAGAGTAGCAAGAGAATGGTAGATCTTTACAGAAAAGGATTATAATTGAACTACATTGTTAAAGTCAAGTGGAGTAATTATCCTGCAGATTTGATCCCTGTGAGTATATACATATTTCACATTTACATAGCACTTTACCATTACAAACTCTCTAGGTGCATTATCTAACTTTTTTCTAACAACAGCAAGATCATTTGGGTTGCTGTTTTAACTTGGGATTTCATCAGGGTAGAAAGCTCTAGGAGATAAATTTCTTCTACCAATATACATCAATAACTTCTCTGCAATCTGTGGTAGCAGGGAGTTGCCTGGGAGCACTGAGAACTGAAATGATTTGTCAGTCAGACGATCAATAAACATTTATTAAGCTCCTACTGTGTGCCAGGCACTGTGCTCAGCACTGGAATACAAAGTCAATGTAAAGGGAACTTTCATAGCATGTTAGAAATATATTAGGTCAATGTCACACTTGTGAATCAGGATGATTTGAATTTAAATCTTGTCCAGATCCCTACTCGTGTGACCTTGGGCAAATTATTTAATTCCTTTAAATCTCAGTTTTCTCATGTGTAAAATGAGGATTGCCTCCCAGGGTGTTTGTGATGGTCAAATGAGATAATATATGAAAAGAGCTTTGTCAACCTTAAAGCACTATGTAAAGCTCTGAAGGCAATTTTAGTGAGTTCCTCTTTACACAGAAATGACACTACTGGATCTCATGACATCATAGAAAAAGAATGAATTTTATTCATGAACACTGAAAGTAGGTATGTTACATGGTGATAGAAAATTATTGAAAGAATATATTTTATTTAATACAAATATTTTGAGGAGATTAAATAAAAACAAGGATTTATGATCTCTTTATGATTTATATATTTAGATAAGAGGATTTTACCACCTCAATATGCCTTTGATTGTCTTCCTATTAACAGTAAGCTTCTTGGTGATAATAAGTAGAGGCAATAGTAAATAATTGCCCATTTCTTGTGCTCCATGTCACTTGCAACAATGGCAAACTCAATGAATAGAACATTTTAATTTTGAAAACAACAAAAATTATTTTTGCATCTATTCTATCATTTAGTTTTATCCAAATTAAATTGATTTGAAGCATAGCAACTTTTAACAAAGCTAAGCCACTAGTTTAAATCTGTCAAATTTTAAAGACTATATTAAACTTTACATATGTCCCATTTATTTTCAAAAAGAAAACATGAGAACAATAAAATGCATTTACATATTGACAGATCCACCCAAACTGCAACACTACATATATTTTGGTTTGGGTTTCATCAAATGAGGAATGAATGATTGCATTCAGTGTTTATTTTGACAACTTTATCTCTTTTGGTGGAATATAATTCTTCTCCTGGGTTTATTTGATGATAAATTGAAAACATAAGGAAGACCTTTTCTTCCCCATAAAAACCCTTTTTCTGCCAAAAAGAAGAGAGAAAGCTTTGTAATAGAGGAAAAATATTTATTTACCATAATATACTGTATTTGGTATACTTTTTCAAAAAAGGTACATGTAGCTTTCTTGTAATTAAGATTGGGAGAAGTAATAACAACTAAATATCTGCTTAAATAATTAATTAATTTTCTCAAAATTGGCTAATCCCTCCTGCTTAATTCAAGTATTATACAAACTCTCTTCTTTTCTTCTTAAAATTTTTCTCACAATGAACGTCTGGTGCTGTTTTCTTTTAATGTATATATAAGACAACTACACTGAGAAGTCAAGGCTAAAACTTGCCATTCACTCGTAAAACTTAAATTCTTAATGTCTGTATCTCCATCTCTTCTATCTTTTTGAAGCTATTAAGAGCTGAGGATATGATTCACTGAAGGAGGCTAGGGCAGCAAATTCTGAAATTCTGGAACAGAAAAAGGATTGGGTCTCCTTTACATTGTCTTGATGATGACTGTTAGAGAGCACAGAGCTGCCTGAAAGGATTAAATAAATGCTGTTTGTGTTGCCCTGCCTTCTTTACATTCAATAAGGATCAGACCCCAATCCATAATCCACAGCCAGTTCATGTCTGGTAACTACTATGAAGCCTGGGAGACGTCAGACTAGTGAGCAAGAGGAAATCTCATCTTCATTACTTTTCTTTAATGCACAAGCCTGAGACTGGGGGAGGGAGGAGAATGAATGGCCTTTCTCCCTTTATTCCATATGATCTGTTAGTAATCAGGCTTGGTTTCACACATATCAAAGATATGGTAAGGAACAATCATGATTAGAGAGACCATATAATTTCTTTTGCATTTTAATTGTCTCATTTGAGCTATGGGGTGACATTATGGGCACCAAAGGAATAGATCTGAAAGAATGAAAAATCTCAATGGGTGAGCTCAACAGGCCAAAAGTGTGAAGTATAAACTTCATATCTTGACATTTTATTAATATTTCATCTTGTAGACTAAGTGGAAACCCAAGAAAAAAGACTAAATATCCACTACTGAGTGACCTAGTTAAGGATGAAGGATATTGTTTGGGCTCATTGAAATTTTTGGTCTCTAGAAAGTTATTACACTGTGCAGAGGTACAGAGGAAGGGTGTGAGTAGATTGTAATCTGGTGGTTAATTGACATATTGCATTCCTAGTTACTTCAAATTCCTTTGCTGAATTTCTTTCTATGTGACTACAAATGAGTCAATACTCCAGCTTAATACACCAAAACACAGATATTTACTTTGCCCCAAAATACATATTTTATGTGTGAATGTAAAATGCGGGTGAACTGCCTTGTTTTGTACATTCAGGTATTATTGTTGATTTTTCCTAATTAAAAAAAGAAAAAGCCTACAATCTTGAGACTATTGTTTTTGTGAGGAAATCTGTTTACCATGAGACAAAGGAAAAAGTGTTAAAAGCAGACCACTAATTTTAGCAATACAACCATTGCCTCTTTTTATAAAACATATATTTCTCATTTTCTCCAGGAATAATTGTTCATTTATGCCACTAATTAGTCTAATATACTTTCGAAAAGAATGACGTTTTAAACAATGTCTGATTTCTACATTTCGACAAACTACATTTTATGAATGTTAAAAATGAGTCTGCGCTACTCTAGGCTTTTGGTTAGCAATTGATCCAGCATTTTTCCCCCTATTCTATTAAGGTTAGCAGGTAAAGACCTGAAAAATGGGAAAGATTTTCTAAATTGTTCACCAGTACCTTAGGATCTCAAAGCTCTTCACATTTCACAAATATTATCTTATTGAACTTTAACACTGCAATTGTATGTTTTAAGCCTATTTCATTGCCTTAATTTGAAAACAGAAGTAGAAAAATGGAGAACCATACCAAGAGAGCCTCATCTTGAGTGCTAGGTGAGAGTTCTGCAGATGTTGTCCGGACAGTAGTGAGCCCTGTTAAAGAAACATTGGATAGCCGCCTTCTCCTCACACCACTGCAGTTGTTGGGGATTTTAAATGCACATCTCTTATGGTAGTTCAGGCCACATCCTGGAAAAAGCAGAATGATACCCTGCCTAGTAAATGTTATCCAATACCACATAAAAAGACATAAGGAATAAATTGATTTTAAACACTACTTCTTGAATTTTTCTTGGAGTTAATTCTGAAATATAATATATTTTGATTTTGATGCTTTTCTTTTTCAAAGTTTCATTGATGTGTTTTAATAGTATAAACATTTATAGGTTACTCAACTTCATTTCTTATAACAAAAAAAAAAGTTAAGAAAAATAAAATGACTTCATCTGAAAGTGCACACATTATTTCAAATCTGCAATCTCCTCCCTGCCACAGCTCTGCAATATCTCTCTATTTTTAAAAAATAGCAGAGGGGTGGCTAGGTGGCACAATGCATAGAGCACTGACTCTGGAGTCAGGAGGACCTATGTTCAAATTTGACCTCAGACACTTAACACTTACTAGCCGTGTGACCTTGGGCAAGTCACTTAACCCCAAGTGCCCTCCTTTCCTCCCTCCCCCCCAAATTAGAGAAATCTGTTTTTTTCTTCTTCCTACCCCCAGTGGGGGGAAAAAAAAAGAAAAACAAGTTTCTTGTAACAAATATTTATATTCAAGCAAAACAAGTTCCTTCACTGGCTGTGTATTTTCTTTCTCTCTCTCTCCCTCTCTCTCCCTCTTTCCCTTTTGGTGATATATGTATGTATGTATGTATGTATGTATGTGTATGTCTGTGTATATGTATATATGCATATATGTATGTATACATACATATATACACATATATGTGTATATATACACACATATGTATATATAGATATATATGTATAGATATTCAGTACTGAAATTCTTTCTCTGTACTTTGTGTGTGTGTGTGTGTGTGTGTGTGTGTGTGTGTGCTTATGTGTGTGCGTGTGTGCTAAGTATTTAGGCTTCCTTGCTTGTAAATTCCTTGAAATTTGAATTTATATGACTTCACTGGTAAGTTGTAGCAATACAGATGACACCTTTCATGTGTGTGTGTATATATGTGTGTGTGTGTGTGTGTGTGTGCGTGCGCGTATACATATCTATATGTATACGTACATATAGATATAATTCAGTACTCAAATTCTGTCACATAACCCTTATGGATTTTTGGCAGTGAAACTGCTCCCTATAAAAGCAGGTATATGGTTAGAACTTGAGAAGCAGAGCCCAAGGTAGTTTTAGGATTCAATGACTATCAATTCCATTAATCATGATTCTACTTAAAGATTTCAGGCAATCTGTTCCAATTCAACCCTTACTTCTCCCAGTGTTAGGCATGTCCCTAATGAGTCTAGATTATGGAAAGGTCTTCCCTTTGTGTTTATAATTAGAGAATTATTTTGGCTATAGATAATACTGGAAGTATGGCTATAATGAATATGCCACAAAATATTAACTGACCAAATTAATAAGCTATACTTGAACTTGGATCACCCAGCCATTTTTTTTTGCCAGGATGTTTTCACATACATAAAGACATTACATTGTACTTACAGTCAGTGCCTACATACTTAAGTATTCAGGTTTTCTTGTTTGTAAACTTCTTGGAATCTGAATTTACATGACCTCACTGGTAAGTGGTATGAATATATAGACATATAGAGAAGCACTTCAGTTCATTTTTAAGTCCATGTCATGGATTTACTAATTAATTTCTTCAATTTGAAGATTTGTGAGGGTTTTCTTTCTCAAAGAAAAGGAAGGGGAAAATATTTAAGCAAATTCTCAATTCTCATTAACATGTAACTAAAATATCTCTTGAAACTTAATTTGAAAATAAGAGCCGTGGGAGAGGGATTGGTATTAGTTTGGTATAAATTTTAAAAAAATTTTATAAAGAGTAAGAACTGAACAAAGAAAGATACAGTATTTGAAGACCTCCTTTGGCCTGGTGAGCAGGAATTTCTCTGTAGGAATCAAAACAATGCTTATACATAACCTTTAAGAAATAAAAGGATTTTATATCCTGAAAAACCAAAGCATTACTTCACATCAAAGACGGTAAAAATTTTCACTTGAAAAAGAAATAAAGGAATAAGTTTCTTTTATAGCATAAAACTTATTACTTTTCCCATCACAAAATTATGAGGGAAAAATTAAAGGGAATATCCAGAAAGTTCTAGCTTTTAAATAAAATAGTTCATTCAGAACACTGGATTGAGGCAAAACAATGAATCATGGGTAAGAAAGGTAGACTGAATAATTATTTTCCCCCCTTGTCATGATGGGGCTGAGGTAGGATTCTTTTAAAATAATTCTAGACAAGGACTATTACTATTTTTAAAAATACAGAAATACATCTATCAACATGCAATAAACCTTACAATTTTCTACATCTTTAAACTGTTTAACATGCAATATATTATTTTGCCATAATCATTTATTTGGATGATTTGTGATTGAATTAATAAGATTTTAATTCATATTCTCCAATTTCTCATCACAAAATTATCATATGAGATGTTAACTATAGCTCAGATAAACTGTCCATTTTTCCTAATCACGTCTAGTTTACAGCCCATAGGTTGAACATTTTTTTCACTTTTTAAAATTATTCAATTAACAAGTAGTTTTTATTAATCTGTCCCTAATCACACTTACCCTTTCAATTAAGAAAAAAAAATAACTGAAACAAAGACTAAAACCAAATCCTTCAGTATGTATCTACATAGTTCAGTAAAACAAACTCTCACATTCTTTTTGTTCAATTGTTTCAAGTTGTGTCTGACTCCTTGTGGCCTCATCTGGGTTTTTCTTGGCAAA
This sequence comes from Pseudochirops corinnae, assembly GCA_028646515.1. NCBI lineage: Eukaryota > Metazoa > Chordata > Mammalia > Diprotodontia > Pseudocheiridae > Pseudochirops > Pseudochirops corinnae. Next base: position 50,032,997 of record CM053589.1, on the reverse strand, counting down.
AACACTAGAGTGGTTTGCCATGTCCTTCTCCAGCTCATTTTAACAGATGAGGCAACGGGGGCAGACAGGATTAAGTCACTTGCCTAGAGTTACACATTATTCCCACATCAGCCACGTCCAAAAATGTATGTCTCTGCATTTTAAAGTTAGTGGCATGTTTCATCTTTACTCTTTTGGAATTTTAAGACCATTATTTTATTTTTAAAAAGAGAGAGAGAGAAGTTATAGGGGTGGAGAGAGAGTTGGTAAGGGGTAGGAAAGAAAAAGGCAATTCAAACATGTTTAAATTTTGATTTAATAAGGGACATAACCTACCTTCACATTTAAGTCCCTGACGGACAAGCCCCCATAACATTTCCCCACAGTGGTCACAGAAAGCGGGAGCCCGGTATGAATGAACAAATAGTGCGTGAGGTCGGATCTGAAAATCTTCAAAGGTGGCTGAAGCTGCAAAATATAAAAATACTGAAAAGTAAGCTGAATGAATACAATTGCAACTGTACAATCATCTTGCTAATGGATAACTGAGATCTTCCAATTATGTAAGCTTCATTTTAACCATTAGACTCAACCTTTACTTAAGGGTGCCAGAATTTCACCTCCTTTTTCTGCCCATATTCTTTCATGGACTGAGATGTAATGAAGTTGGGTATAGATCAACGTGTGTGTGTGTGTGTGTGTGTGTGTGTGTGTGTGTGTGTGTGTGTGTGTGTATAAACAAATATAAACAAAATATAAATTGCAAATGCAGGAAAAGAAACTTGAAAAAAATCTATGAACAAGAAAATCAGTCTCTGACTATTTGAATTGCCACATTAGACTACCTGACAATTTTCTGCTTCCAAAGGACTGGAAAATATTCCATTTACATTGAGGGTCCTTCATACATGTTACAAAGCCTGTCTTCCATTCCTGGAATACATTCTCTTCTCAATTCTGCCTCTTAGAATCTCTACCTTTCTTTAAAGCTCAGTTCAATTACCACCCTGTAATTACCTTGTATTTGTTTTGCAAAAAGTTTATAAAACTTCTATGTGTACATGCTGTTTCCTCTGATAAGATTACAAGCCCCCTGAGGGTAGGGACTGTTCCATTTTTGCCTTTGTATTACTAAGCGCGTAGGTGTACATAGGTGTTTTGTTAAGTATTTGTTGGCAAAAAAAAAAAAGGATTAGTTTAAAAAAAGATGGAGGCCATAATTATGATCATAAAAAGGGAGAAAAGGGGAGGGAACTTTTGACAGTCTGCTAAGGAAGTAGGAATTATTGGAAAATGTTAGCTTATCATAGTGAAGAGGTTTCCCAAAGAGAGTTAGGGTTGTCTGAGACCCCAAAATACCAACATGCCGGGTCCTGCAGAAAGAAGTCCACTCAAGTCTTCTCAGCCAAAGAAAAGTAAAGTGTATTAGAAGTTCACCTGTATTGGACACAGAGCAAGTCTGTGCTAGAAAACTCTATGGCACTCTCACACCACATGGAGGGAAGATGGGATTCTTATATACAGAGGAATCTTGGGGCGGTCTAGAGGAGGAGTTTGGGGAGGGTCTTCAGAAGGAGTCAATGAGGTCAGACTCCAGTAATGAGTTTTGGGGGGGGTCTTCAGGAGGAGTTAACGAGGTCAATGCAAGAGTGGACTGGTATTTTGATAGGCTCAAGGGTGGGAAGCAGATGGACAATGGAGGGCCAGGCTAGTAACAAAGGTTTGGGCCCAGCCACAATGAAATACTTATGGTCTCTGCAAATGCCTCATCAAGTGGGAAGATTCAATCAGACTTCAAGGG
>CM053589.1:49991658-50031117 GCA_028646515.1 Pseudochirops corinnae | reverse complement strand
GGTGGGAAGCAGATGGACAATGGAGGGCCAGGCTAGTAACAAAGGTTTGGGCCCAGCCACAATGAAATACTTATGGTCTCTGCAAATGCCTCATCAAGTGGGAAGATTCAATCAGACTTCAAGGGGTTTCCCAAAGCTTGTACCTCAAAGATTCAAGGAGAACTCAAGGGGGGTGGCAATAGCATGACTAGTGAGGTTTATACAAAATACTAAACCATACATATTTGTGTTGTAGAGTGTGTCTTTGCATGTATTTGTATGTGTGTTTATCAAGACTGTGAAGAGTTTTAAAAAGCCATTTCTTTAAAACCAGAACTTGTTTCCCTCTTATAGCCTCACTGCTACATTCACTGTTATTCTACATTGCAAAATTATCATTAATGTGCACTTTAGTCTACCCAGAGAGACCTTGCTAAGAATTTGCAAATGATTTCCAAAGATGAGATAATCATCATATTCTGAAAACCAAACACTGATGAATAATTATGATACAGACAAATGCTTCCCTTTTTATGGAAGGGAAGAATAAAATGAGAAAAAAAAAACAACCACTCTCTGAAACACACCTGAATATCAGCTGTGCCTTCATAAACCTGTGTAGTTGATCTGTTCCCTTCTCTTTCATAGAGTATAATAAAATATTTATACTGAAATATCTGGATTTTCACACACACACACACACACACACATACACACACACACACACACACACGTCACTCCTAGAATTTGTGGTGAGCCCATAACATCTTCTGGCCAAAACCCTGGATAATGGGGGAGGGAGATTCCACCAGACAATAATGGCACCAGTACTTACAGGTGGATTAGGTCCAAAATTTAGTTTTGCCAAAACAGTGAATCTAATTTAATATTCAATGTGGTGGTGATTTAAAAAGCAGCACTTTCTAATGAAAATTGAGCATAAGGAAGGTGTTGCTGTTTCTGGCTTTGTGAGAAACTAGACACTGAAACCCTCAAATCATGCCTGATAAAATAAACTGCATCTGGCTGAAAGCAGAGCCAACTTGTTGAAGTTGCCAGGATAGAGCAGAATGATTTTTAAAAACATACTTTTTTGGAAGCAGCCAGTCATCTGAGGAGAGAGAAAAAAACAAAGGTCCTTCTGGAAGGGTTCTACCTAATCCATTCTCTGTGGAGATCCTACGTGAACACTTCCTGAGTCTCTTGGGAGAATCCCTGTGGACGTAAATCCTCTCTTTAACAGTAACTTCCTATAAGCTAAGTGGCATGTTGATGGCTCCAAAGAATTTAGAAACCAAATATGGGTAAGTATTAAATTTAATCAATATAGTCCACTTGCCTTTTTCAGAAAGTACAGTAGCATATAGTATAGGATAAGGCACTGAAAAATCAAATGAGCGGTCCATTTAAAACATGAGTTCTTAACCTTTATTGTATCATAGAGACCTTTTACGGTCTGGTGAAGACTAGGGTCCCTTTATCAGAATTATGTTTTAAATATATAGATTATAATATATAGTATAACATATAGGATTTAATATATAAAATTACAAATGAAATCAATTATATTGAAATAGTAATCAATTTTTTAAAATAAAAAGTTCACAGACTGCAGGTTAAAGAACCTCTGATCTAGAGGAAAAAACATATACCAATAGATACAGATCAAGCAGGTCACAGAATTTTAGAGCTGGGAGTGATTTTAATTATCATCCATTCCAAGGCCTTCCCATTACACATGAAAACCAAGAAAATGACACGCTTATGCAATTATTCTATAGCAGATCCTGGACAGAACTCAGGTTTTTAAAACCATATGTGATTGTTAAATGTCATATTCAGAGATATGGAGAGGCCATGATGTATATATAGTAGATAGTATGCAAGATCTGGGTCCAAGTGACACCAATAACACAACATCACTTAGTTCCTTTGAGTCTCAGGCTATTGTTTAAGAGGCTATGTTATGGAGGAATTACAAAGGATGAATGAAGTTCCCACACAAGGAGTGACACTACTGAAGAAACATGACCCTCAATATCTCTGCTCATGGAAAGAGCCTTCACACCATTCCATCTTGCAGGCCAGAGTGTAGTCTAATTCTAGAAGAGAAAGGAAAACATTTTGGGGCCAATGGATTTTTTGGCATGTATAGTTGGCTACAAATATAAATTTTTAATTATTGTATGTGATTTAGTTTTAAGTGTGCTGTGAGGCAAGCTTATGTCTTTTTGTCATACGTAGCTAGTGGTAATAAAGTGTGTTGTCTACCGTTAACCATTTGTTGTATTGGAAAACTACTTCTAGTTTCTTTGAGGACAGTTGTTATAAAAATGCCACCTCAATATCCACTGGTGTTTTCCAAATCTACCTTGACAACATTGCTTTAGACATTTCTTCAGATCACTTGGGAAGACACAAGCAATTAAACCCTGAAGAATTATAGTGCCAAAAAAAATGTGGCAAATAAGTTTGTTTTTCTTTTTGCTAGAGAATTAACATTCACAAGCAGCTAGCACCCTTGACTTATGTTTAAATGCCGTATTTCTAAAGTTCAATTTTAATATTCTTCTGTTAATTTTAGAATAATTAAATACATTTTAAAAATAAAACCCACAGACTATGGTAAGGTTTTTATATTCACTTGAAATCAAAACACAACATCCATTCATTATGAATTTACCTGTTCTGTACCCTGGGGGAAATCAACATTAGCTGAGTTTATGCATGCTGTCTCAACTAATCACAAAATTGCACTTCAGAGATAATCACTTAGGATCAGAAAACAAAGTGAACACTGTAATTCAAGTTCATTTAAGTGCTGGAGCCCAAATGGACTGATAAGAATAGGCATATGAAAGTGTCCTGTCGTCTGGAAGGCAGTAACAATGTGTTATCTGCCACTCTTTTATCATCAGTCAACCCCATTTAAATTAAAGTCATATAAGAGGCATACAAATATAATAGGCCCTTTACATTTATATTTGTGTCTCTTTGATTTGTTCTATTCACAGTCCATTGTTATGCTCCTGTGTGCAGGAGAAGGGAAAATGACATGCTTTACTTGGTCACTGAGTGTCTGAAACATGTAATTGAGCCAGAATCCTCAGATAATCAGCAGTTCCTTTAAAGTTCATTATAAATTGTTGCATAAAATAGAATAAACTGTTTGGTTCTTGTTATAAAAAAATGAAACTCTAAAAACAAAATAGAGAATCTTTAGAGGTCAAACTTCCATATTTAATAGTAAGGAGATTACTTCTTCCTCCAGTTTTTAGGGCAATTTGAGAGGTGTATTGCTTCTGGGGAACAGAGAATGTGCATGTGGTCAAAACAAGACTTAAAAGGAATATTACAGCTGTCTTCACAAATTGGAGGGTTTATCACATAGAGACATTTGGCTTTAGATCATAGATCTACAACAGGAGGGACCTCAGAAGATATCTAGCCCAACCTCTTTATTTTACAGATTTAGAAATTGAGGTTCAGGATAATGAAGGATTTACTCAAAGTGACTCACAGGTAGGATTTGAATTCAGGTCCTTTGACTCTAAAAGTAGCATCTTTTACACCATAGCTTACTACATATTCTGTTTCACCAAAGAGAACAGAACAAGGATCACTGGGTGGAAGCTGAAAAGAGGCAAAGGTAGGCCTGATGTTAGAAGAAAATAAAACCAAAAACTTTCTAGTGATTAGATCTCTCTCAAAGTAGAATGGCTGCCCTGGGAGGTCCTGGTAATCCTATCATTGGAGGTCTTTAAGTAAAGGCTATAAGAATATATATGAGGTGCATTGCTGAAAGGCAACCTTTTCAGGCATAGATTGGATTAAATAGTCACTAAGGAGCCTTCCAACTGTGCAATTCTGTGATTTTGGTCACTATGACTTAGGGTTAATGCTCAAACTATTTTATTTGTAAAATCATTTTTAAAAACTGAAGAAATTCAACCAACCACCTATTCCAACATCTTACGCAATTCATGATAACCCTTTATGAGATCCCTGACAGATGGTCATTTGGCTTCTGCTTGAACGCAAGCATTCCAACTCCCAGCACAGTGCCTGGTATAAGTAGGTGCTTAATAAATGCTCCTTTCCTTCCCTTTCCCTTAGCTCTGGCCTGTAGCAGAATCAGGTGACTATTTTCTTCCACAAAGAAATTCACCAACCATTTGAAGATAGCTATAATGTTTCTCCTACATATTTTCTCTTAAAACCAAGTTCCTTCAACTAGTCGATTAAGGATATGATTTCCAGACCCTTCTCCATATTGGTCACTTAGTACTGAATGGCTAAGGTTAAGAGATTTGTTCAGGGTTAAACAAGTAGGAAGTAGTAGGGTTGGAATTTGGAGCCAAGTCCTCTGGCTCCAAATCCAGAATTCTTTCTGGTGGGGTCAAGATGTTGGACAACATGCTTGAGAGGGCACAAAACTGGAAGGGATAGTTATTATGTCGGATGACAGCAAAAGGACATAAAAATGTCTTGATGACTGAAGAAATGGGTTGAATCTAAGCTGAATAATGATATCAGTATCTTATAGCTTGTAAAGAACTCTTTCTGTCTCCCTCTTTATGTATACATATACCTCTATAATGCATATATGCACACAAATACATATGTATTCATATACATACATATAAAAGATAAATTATATGTGTCTCTGTGTGTATGTATGTAGGTGTATATATAGATATGTGTATATGTGTGTGTGTGTGTGTGTGTGTGTGTGTGTGTGTGTGTGTGTAAATTTTTGCCTCACAGAAAATCTATGAGCTATGCATTAGCAGGTATATGGAGAAACTGACTCCTCAAGAAATTTACTTTAGACTGGATGTAAATTTTTCTTTGTTTCATCATAGATAGTGTTTTCTGTGACCTTGTGGTGGAGATGATCTATTTTAATAAATTTTGAATGAGATGAAGGCTTGGAAGACAATAAAGTGAGTTGCCTACAGAGTCAGGAAATTCAACCAGGTTGAAAATCATCTATTATGCCTCACATTGTGACACAGGACAAGAGTCTTGATCAATGCTCAAAGACTAAACATTGCAGAAAAAGTGAAAATCTGCACTGGTAGAAGTTTCTCACCAGCAGTGCCCAACATTAATGAATCACACTCCAGTGTACTCTCTTCCCACTGGAATAAAAAGTTAAAATGATACTTTTCTCCATGTATCATCCCAATTAAAATGATTTCATTTAAAATTATGAAAATATTGACCTAACTTAGAGGACAAGCATGTATGATTCTCTAGGAATGAATTATACCATGTACATAGTGTACTCTCTTGCCTGGCTTATTAAGAAACAAGTATCTTCTGGTAATAAAATAATCCAGTTTAAATTCAATTCTGTAAACATTATTGAATATCTGTTATGGGCAAGACAACATGCTGTACACTAAGGACACAAAGATGGAAAAGGACTCAAGATCTGCTCTCAAGAAGCATATGTTCTGATAAATATGAGGGAAAAGAAGGACATAAACAATTAAAATATAAATTAAAATAGATGAAAGGCAAAGGAGAGGTCAAATAGCATGCCATGAGAAATACTAGGAGGATGGGATCACTTTTTTTTCTGGGAGTACAAGGAAAAATTTCTTGGAGTATATAGCACGAGCTGGACCTTGAAAGAAAACAATGATTTCAAAAGGCAGAAACAGAAAGTCTATCCTAGTAATGAAGGAATTGTCAGTGTAGATACAGAAAAGCAGGAAAGGCCAGGTACAGGTTAGAGAATAATAGTAAGTGACTGAGTTTGGAGCACAGAATGCTATAATGATAAGGAATTTGAAAACCTTTCCTGCTCTTTAATAGGCCTAGAGAATTTGAAGGTCTTTCCTGCCCCTTAATGCGCCTTAATTAGAACCCAACAAGAGAAGCTTGCTTAGGGGAGGCTTGTTTTTCAGGAAGGCCCACACATTTTGCTACTTTGTAATTAGGCAGTAGGTCAGGAAGGTTGTAATGCTCTCTGACTCTGGAGGAGGCTATATAAAATCTGATGTAAGGTTTTGCTTTGGGGCTCACTTATGGAAAGAGTTGTGTGATTTGGCCAGATAAGCCTCTGAGTAGCCAATGAGTTCCCTGGCTTTGAAAACACAAATGTTGGTGCTTCTCTCTCTGGTAACTAACACTGTATGTATGTAATGGTCAGACATCTATCCTTGTCTATTGGTCTGTTGAACTGTGTTATTTTCTCTGTACTTTTTGTCTGCTTGTAATTTTTGTTTGTATTTTCTGAAGTTCAGGGTACTGACTTTTCCCCCTAAACTAAGTGAATGATGTATATGTTTGATTAAAGTAGGATTGTTAACCCCTTTTGAGTTGCTTTCCTTTAGAAAAGCAGATCAAAGAACCTGTGCTAGCAGCCATCCTGGGTATTCTAGGATGCTTGCTGTTGCAAATGTGGGAATACATGTAGCACAAAATGAAGAAATGTAATTTGGAGCCAGATTAACAAAAGTCTTAACTTCTAGGAGTGACGTGAACATACTTGTACATTTGTAAAGTGAGTTTAGTATCTCTGGATTGGAAAAGGGAGAAACAGGAAGCCTGCAGACTAGTTCAGGCACTATTCCAGTAGTTTAGGTTAGATATAATGAGGGCATGAACTAAAGCAATGAAAAAGGAGAGTGAATATGTCAGATATTACAGTAATTGAACTAATAAGACTAATGAATTGACTGAATATGGGATGGGAGAAGGAAGAGTCAGAACATTTTGAAGTTTTAAGCTTGCAGAATTGAGAGAATTGTGGTGTTACCAACAGAGACAAAGAAGTTGATGAGAAGAAACAGGGACAGACTTATAGGATCATACTTTGAGAGTCGGAAGTGTTTTTAAGAGATGTTTTTCAAATTCCTACTTTGACAGACAAGGAATTTGACAGTGTTAGTCAAGAATTAACCAAGAGAACCAGAATCTGAGCCCAGCCCCCCTACCCTAAACAAAGTTTTGAGTATGAGTTTTCATTGAGACATGCCCAACAGTGATAGTTGGAACTATAAAGTTAGAGTTCTGGGGAGAAGAATGGGCTAGAGATACAGATTTGGCTGTCATCCACAGAGGGGTGACATGAAACTAAGAGACCAGAGTTAGAAGAGGCAGCTAAGAAGACAGTGTAAGAGATACAAGAAAAAACAACAACTACTACTAAGGACAGACTATGGGGAAGATCAAGAATAGGGATCAGGAGAAATGAAAGAATAGAGAAAGAGATTTTTAAAAAGTCCTCAAAGAGTTAAGAAAAGTGTGTCATGGAAATCAAAGAAACAGAAAGCATTGAGAAAAAGGAGGCTGATTAACAGTATCAAATGCTGCAGAAAGTTCCATGAGAATAGTGACCAAGAAAAGGTTATTGAATTTGATAATTATGAAAGTTACTAATGACGCTGAAGAGAGCAGTTTTAACAGGATGCTAGGAAAGAAATTCAAACTATGATAGGTTGTGAAACAAGTAAATTGTGAAGAAGTGAATGAGGACTTTCTAGAAGTTTGGTGAGATAAGAGACAGGATGATAGTATAAAGTGTAACATTTAAAAAGGTCTGAGACATAATTTAAGGGTAATTTAATCATTTTATTCGTAATGCCAGCATGTTTATTAATAAAACCATGGTTGTTTGGCCATCTCTCCCTTAGGCCATTAGAAGAGAGGTGTTCCTGAATGGCAATCAACTCTGATTGGTTAACAATTAATGAGAATGAATATTACAGTGAGAGTCTGGACCTGAACTTTGATTATGTCATCTACTTCTTAAGTTACACACTCCACCCCCCCTCCCCCAGCCTTGGGCAATCTATTTAAAGAATTTATCCCCACCCAAAGGTAAGAGAGCACAGTGGCATCCTCCTCCTCCCTTTTTCCCCTCCCTCCCCTTGGCTGTCTGAATTATCTCATTATCAGAAAGTCCTTCAAGAGACTTAACTTGTAAAATCAGGACTTTAGAAAAAGGGGAAAACCTCTGGATCTCCAGAAATACTGGTTTATTAGTAATCATTTCTCTCAAAGGGATAGTATGGTCATGATCAAATGGAGTCTTTTTTTAATTTTTTGTTTATTTTAAAGCATAATGTAGAGCCCAGAATGTTTGCAGGCAGAAGGAAAGATAGAGAAACAATTCAAAATGAAGAGGAGAGTGATGATTGAACATAGCCCCAGAGAAGAAGGCAGGAGATAAAGTCAAAGGCACTGGTGGGAGAGTTTCTTTTGGCAAAGAGGAGGTCCACTCAATGTTCTAAGTATAGAAGAAAATATGAAAGAATAGAAGACACAGAAATTTTGAGCTGATAAGGAGAATATGGAGGAGCTCACACTTGACACCCTAAATCTTCTCAGTAAAGTAGAAGGCAAGGTCAACTTGCAGCAGAAGGAGAAGATAAGAGTGATTGAAGACTTGAAAAAGAAGAGGCTTATACATCTTTTGTGCAGGATCTAAGAGGTGTTAATAAGATGTGAATAAATGATGTTCAAAGAAAGTTGAAATTTATAGGAACATAGAATTAGAGTAGGAGGAACTTGAGAGGTTAAGAATCTAGTCTGACACCCTCCTATTGCAAATGAGGAGAATAAGGAGTAGGGAGTTTAAGTGATTTGACCAAGACAGTAAGCATCAGCAGCAAGATCTGGATTTAGCTCCTCTGACTTCAGAATCAAGATTCCCAGGATAATTAGTTTAAATGTGTAGTGGAACAAATCAGCATGTTTTTTTAAGGTGAATTTTTTCCTGTGTTCTACTGGTAAATGGTAGAGAGAGTACTTGGCACAGAGTTACCAGCTATATACTCTTACCCAATTTGCCAATTTTTTCAAGTATTAGAATAAACGAATTATCTTTAATTCTAAAACTATGCTGATTACAATTTAACTTTCTTGAATGACTCAAAAGGCATTTCAGGACAATGCAGTGCTCACAGTCATGAATTTAGATTATTACAGTATGGTAGACGTGAAGCACCAATTAATAGAATAAATAATGGCTCTCTATACACTATGCTTTGAGGGGGCGAAGCCAAGATGGCGGCATAGAAGCAACAAGGGTTTCACAGCTCCCACATAGCCACCTCAAACACCCATAAAATATGACTCTCAACAAATTTTAGGGCTCCAAAACTCACACAGAAATACAGAAAAACACATCTCCTGCTGAAGGCAGCTTGGCAGGAGGGGCTCATAGTAGCATGCTGGGAGCCTAAACCGGCCCAGCCTGAAACCACAGCTTGGCCCTGGGGCAGCCAGGACGAGCCGCAGCTGGAGCCTTCAGGAGACTAGATCAGTGGCAGCTGTGGCAGTTTCCAGAATTATCAAGCCATAAGAAACAAAGACAAAGAGAAAGGTCAGTGGAACTCAGCTAAATCTGGGGGAGAAAAGCAGTCAGGCCAAACTGCCTCCAGGGCAAGGAAGGGGCAGAAGCTCTGGCCCTGCAGCTGCCTCCATGTGGCTGCTTCAGAGCTCCCGGCCTGCAGACTGCAGGGGGGCCAAGTTCAGAGGCTAAGTGCTCTTGCGTTGAGCGGCCTGGATCCGGATAGTAGTCTTGGGTGGTGGTCCTGGGGTGCGTTTTCAGTGAGCCAAAGCTGGTGGAGGCTGCAAAAAATACACTATGCTTTGCCAGCTCAATGACAGAATCCCCTCTTGCCGCCCAACAAGAGATTGGAGTATGTATGAATGGATTCCATTGTCAAAGTTCTTCCATTTACTGTTTTTATAGTAAATCAGAATACACAATGAAACCTATGTATATTCATTGAATGATTGATATTTCCAAACAAGCAAATAAAAACTGATATATTATAAAGGAGCCAGGCTTGTGTTAAACTACCAAAGACATCTCTCCTCAGGTCTAGAGTCTGAGAAGGGAAAATGCTATCAGTCTGGAGTTCAACCAGACATGTAAGCACCAAGGGGTTCTCTATCCTATGTGCTTTCTCAGAAGCATTAACCACATATAACCCCTAGCGTCTACTCACAAAAAGAGTCATGTCAATAAACAACTCTGGATAAAAGACTAATTTTGTATCAAAAAAGTCAAATCAATTTTCAAAATAAAAATGAAGGCAGACAGTAGTACTGGAATACAAGAGCCATTGGAAAGTACATAGTTAAATGAACATGCCTAAAAGTAAGTTTCCTGTATCTAGCAAATAATGAAGATTTTTACTAAGCTAAATTTTCAAATATTTAATATTTGCATAGTGAGAATGAGACCCCAAATATCAATATCCATTATGTCTAATAAACTAAACAATTCCTTTAATTATAAAGACATATTAACATTTCTATTACTCTTAATTTTGACATTCATTTTCATACTGAACTGTAAGTAAATACAAAGAAAAAATTCAGAAAAGTGAGGCTGCCATATTTTAGTACTTCAAGATTTGTGAGATTTTACTGATGTGGATACAAAATTCAACGTCACATAAGAAAATGCCTCCATCCCTTAAGATGTGCCAATGCTAGGCAAGTCACTTAACTTCATTCAGCCTCAGTGTCATATCTGTAAAATCAGGGGGTTGGGTCATATGACTTCTAAGATTCCTTCCAACTCTAGAACTGTGATTGTGTGTTCTTGAGTTGTTGTGGCCATTCAGTTCATTCATTCATGCATTCACCACACATTTATTAAGCATCTACAATGCAAGGCACTGTGTTCGCTGATGGGGATGCAAAGACAAAAATCAAATGTCTCTGACCTCAATGAGCTTACATTCAACTAGAGGGTGAGGGGATAACAAGTTCATAAATAAACCAACACAAAATCATATTTCTGGGTGGGATGGGACTGACAACTAGGGAAAATCAGAAAAGGCCTTGTATAGGAGGTGACATAGAGCTAAGTCTTAAAGGAAGTCAATGATTCAATGAGGCAAAAATAAAATGCAGTGAATTTCAGGCATGGGGGGCAGGCAATGGCAAGGCACAAAACAGGAGCCAGGATGTCCTATTCAGAGAACTGCAAACTGCCAGTTTGGCTGGAACACTAAGTACATGTAAGGGAGTCATGGGAAATAAGTCTTGGAAAATAGGTTGGAAACAGTTTGTAGAATGACTTTAAATGCCAAAATGAGCACTTTGTATTTTATCCCAGAGGTAACAGGGAGCCACTGAGGCTTCCTGAGCAAAGAAATGACATAGTTAGATTTGGACTTCGGGAATATCCATTTGTCAGCTGTATGACAGATTTTGCAAGGGGAAGTCTGCAATTGTCCAGGCAGGGGTTGATCAGAGCCAGAATCAGGGTGATGGTTATGAGGGGAGATTATAGAAGGGTGTGAAAGATGTGGGAAGGAAAGAATCAACAGAACTTGTCAACTGACTGGATGTGCCACCTGAGGGAATATCAGGGGACAAGGAAGAATCAGAGGCTGCAAACCTGTGTGACAAGAAGGATGGTAGTGCCCTCAGTAGAAATGGGAAATTAGGAAGAAAGGTGAGTGGAGGGAGAGAAGGTGAAGAATATATTCTTTTGTGGCTAGCTTAATGGTAATAAACCTCTCCCAACTTAGGCTGTTCTTAAGACCACATTGTGCCACCAAACCCATACTCGAAGTGAGCTTTTTAAAGTGGCAGCACTTGATAAATTTTACTGGTAAACTTTTTAAGAAGCCAGGATCATCTCCACTCTAAAATGAGAAACCAAAGTAAGATAATGGGAAAGAAATTTTGATTCAATTGTAAATATGCTATTGGTTCAATATCATTAAGGAAAAGAAGAATCAAGAATTTTTCTTACTCCTTCCCTGCCCCTGCCCCCCCTCATATTTAAATTAATTATTTTGTGGAAAGAATGATGAATTTTCCATGCACCAGAAACTCAAATAAATTAAAATGTTAACTGAGTTAAAGTGTGTATTACCTTTTCCTTCCTTTTTTTTGTTTTAATTACTTTTATTTTGTTAAATATTTCCCAATTATATGTAAAATTTTTTAACACTTGTTAAAAAAAAATTTTTAATGAGTTTTCTCACTTCCTCCCATTCTTTGAGAAGGCAAACAATTTGATATTGCTTATACTTGTGAAGTCATGGAAAAAATCTCTATGTTAGCCATGTTGCAAAAGAAAACACAAATAAAATAAAATAAAAATAAAGAAAGTTTAAAAAATTTTGTATCACTATATTCAGAATTCATCAGTTTTTGCTGGAGGTGGATAGCCTCTTTCCTTATGGGTCCTTTGAAATTGTTTTAGATCATTAATTTGATCAGAGTAGCCTACTCTTTGTCAGTTCATCAGTCTTACAACATTGCTGTTACTGTATAAAATGTTCTCCTGGCTCTGGTCAGTTAGCTTTGTAAGAGTTCATATATGGCTTTCCAGGTTTTTCTGAAACCATCCTGCTCATTTCTTGTAACATAATAGTATTCTATCACAATCAAATACCACAACTTTTTTCAGCTATTCCCCCAATTAATGAGCATTCACTTGATTTCCAATTCTTTGCCATCAAAAAAAGAGCTGCTAAGAATATTTTTGTACAAATAGGTCCTTTTCTCTTTTCTTTGATCTAACTGGAATATGGACCAAGAAGTGGTATCATTGCCTTTTACTTCTGAAGAATTATTTAGAAGCTGGGAAAGAGGTTACAGTTCTTCCTGGCCTCTCTATACTTTCAGTCTCTTCTCCTCTTCACTCTTCTGTCCAGTTTAAACAGTTTAACCTGCCTAAAAATGGATTTCACTAGATCATGTCCCTGCTGTAATAGTTATTGAACATAAATTATATATACACGCAAGGTCTAAGTCTGAACTAAGAATGGCATTCAGTTTGATCTGTCAACTTTATTTTCTAGTACTACCTAACATGAATTCTTTGATTTACTCATAGCAATCCACTGTTACCTAAGACAGTCATGTTCATTCCTAACTTACTTTATACTATACCTAAAAGTCACCTGGAATTCTTCACATCTTTATTCATTTGTTGTTGTTGTTTAGTTATTTCAGCTGTCTCCAACTCTTTGTGACTCCATTTGGAGTTTTCTTGGTAAAGATATTGGAATAGTTTGTTATTTCCTTCTCCAGCTCACTTCACAGATGAGGAAAATGAAGCAAACAGGGTTGTGACTTACCTAAGGTCACATAGTTAGTAAATGTCTGAGGCTGGATTTTAACTCAAGTCTTTCTGACTCCTGGTCCAGCCCTCTATCCATCAGCTCTACAACTCCACAAAGCCCTCCTCTATCATTCCAACCTATAGTCTTCCTGTCCCTTGGAAATGCCAGTGTTAGGAACATTGTCTGCTTGGAAAAGACTCTATTTTTGATAAGAAGTATCTTGTATGATTGGATTAAGGAGAAAAAAAGCAGAGTGAGAAGGACAAACTGCCTAGCAATCAAAGCAAAATCATTCATTCAAAGAGTTGAAGGAGACAAACCAGTATGTGCTAGGAAACAGTTTACTTACGAAACATAATTTAGAGAATTAAGCATTGGTTATTAACATTCTACCTCAATCTGCCAGTCTCTGAAACAATATATCTTGCCTACCTCACACTTAGGCAGAAATAAGAATTGTAGACTTTGTATTTGCTAGGATATCCCCACCCTCTCTAAACATTCTTCTTGAATTGTGCATTCCGACTAAAGCCATGTTTCAAACACAAATCACAACATCTATTTCCTATACCGCTCATTTTCATGTTTAATTCTTTTGCTATTTAAAAAGTTCCTGAGTAAGGCTACACATCTATTTGGTATCCAATAATTGAAGAGCTGGAGAAAATAATAAAGGGGGTGCCCATACTGATAGATGTATCAAAGATGGAGTTTATGAGTAAAATATAAAGGATGGCTCCTGGATGAACCACTGAAACATTCTGAACCATGTTGACTTTACAAGCAGGATTCACAGTGCCTAAAGAATAGCCCTTTACTTCATTAAATGGAAGGCTAGGGAGTAGGGGGAAAGTGAAAGTTTTCATGAGCTTAATATTTTAAAATGTGAGTCAGGTGATGCTATAGTAAATTTTTAAAGTAAGAATTCCCCCTGATCTGCAAATAGGTTACTAGCATATGATCTAAAGGTATACATTTGGTAAGCCCACTGAAAACGGAATTAAAAGGGTTTTAATTCGGATACTCTAAGAGTATCACAGCTAGAGAGGAAGCATGGTATAATAGAAAGCTGGTACTGGAGGCAAGAAGACCCTGGGTTTAAAACCTACTTTCACATACTAGCCGTATGACAGTAGGCAAATCTTAAACTCTCTGTGTTCTAGTTGACTCTTTAAGGCTATCCCAAATGATGCCAATGGAGTTTTTGGACCCAGAGCTCATTATAGCAAGGAAATCACATGACTTTGCAAAATATAAAAGATAGCCATAGAGCTGTATTATCACAAAAATCATCATAGGATCCTCAGTTGATAAATGGTCAAAGAATATGAATAGGCAGTTTTCAGAGGAAGAAATTAAAGATATCTA
The DNA here is from genome assembly GCA_028646515.1 of Pseudochirops corinnae. Lineage (NCBI taxonomy): Eukaryota > Metazoa > Chordata > Mammalia > Diprotodontia > Pseudocheiridae > Pseudochirops > Pseudochirops corinnae. The sequence goes on along the minus strand of CM053589.1, from coordinate 50,016,709 downwards.
TAGTCATATGAAAAAATGTTCTAAATCACTATTGATTAGAGAAATGCAAATCAAAACAACTCTGAGATACCACATTATACCTATCAGATTGGCTAACGTGGCAAAACAGAAACATAATAAAATTTAGAGAGGATGTGGGGATGTTGGAACACTAATTCATTGTTGGTGGAGCTGTGAGCTGATCCAACCATTCTTGAGAACAATTCAGAACTATGCGCAAAGGACTATAAAAATGTGCATGCCCTTTGACCCAGCAATACCCTTCTAGGGCTGTATCCCAAAGAGATCATAAAAATGGGGAAAGGACCCACATGTACAAAAATATTTACAGCAGCTCTTTTTGTGGTGGCAAAGAACTAGAAATTGAAGGGATACCCATCAATTGGGGAATGACTAAACAAATTGTGGTATATGAATATAATGGAATACTATTGTGCTATAAGAAATGATGAACTGGCAGACTTTAGAGAAACCTGAAAAGACTTTTTTATATATATATAAAACACAGTTAACCATCACAGTGTGCAAGGACTGATTTTGATAGACTTAACACTTCTCAGCAATGCAAGGACCTAAGACAATTCCAAAGAACACATGATGGGAAATGCCAGTCACATCGAGAGAAAGAACTATGGAGTTGGAATGCAGAATGAAGCAGACTATTTCCTTTTTTTTTGTTTTGCTTATTTTTTATAATTCTTCTATGCAACATGACTAATGTAAAAATATGTTTAATGTGAAAAAAATCATCATAGGATCATGGTTTTAAATCTGCAAAGGAACAGGGGGATTATATGATTTGAATTTCTCATTTTACTGATGGGGAAACTGAAGCCCTGATTGGTGAAAAGATTAGCCAGTAATCACAGAGATACTAAACAACAGTTAGAATTTTGCTCCTTGTCTTCAGATGCCAAATCTAGCACACTTTCAATTATAATATTCTACTATCTGAAGGCTACAATCTTATTTTCGGTGTAAAGGTCATCATAAATTCTCTCTACAATCATCCACTCTTCTAGTTAATTCATTGAAGGGCACAGATCACTCCATTTATAAAAGAATTCTTAGATACATCAGTCAAATGTCTTCATTTTGCAAACGAGGGAACCAAAGCCTAGAAAGGTCAATTGATTTGCCCATGGTCACACTGCTAGATAGAGGCATACGTCCAACCCCCAAGTCTCTAATTTAAGTCTTATTCTTTTCACTACACTGCATTCTTCCCACCAATCTTTTTTTTTTTAACTTTAAAGAATGATTTTAAATGAATGAACAGTTTTGGTCTTAAACCCACCAATCTTTTAAACAACTGCTGTTTGCTTTTTACATTGAGATTCTTTATGTATACTAAGATGTACCAGAAACCACATTTCAAAAATTAAACTTCTCAGAACTCTATCAAAAGTATTCCTTTGATATAATGTTTAGAAAATACAGCTTTAGGAATATTGGGGGGTTAGGTTGGGGCAGGATTCCCCAGTTACTAGAATGACTTCAAGAGATTTTCTCTCTATCACCATTTATGATCACTTCATGAAAATATCAAGAAAAACAAAAACTAAGCCAAGATCACTTATCAATATGATATCTGTCCCCAAAGACTGAGATTCTGGGTCTTTGGGGACTTTCATTAAAGTGTTTCCTCCGTCACTTCTCTGGGAGTGAAACCTTCAAGGAAACTGATTTTCTTTCCACCTTTCGTGTTTATACTAAATAATTAAATGGAACTAAGTCCATGGGGTAGCTGCTAGTCCCTATTCTAGGATGGATTAATTAGCATTTAGGATTTACAATGGGGAAAGAAGAGTCACCATGTCCTGATGGGGCTGAATGACAAGTGTCACAGCTGGGGACAGATTGGAGAGCATCTCAGGTCAAGAAAAAAACATGAATGGTTGCCCCATGTGTCCAATATAGAAGGAAAAAAAATAAGGAAATCAAGTAAAAATGTCAGCCAAATTCTAGTTAATGAGTGCAGGCTCCCCAGGCCCCCTAAATGGTTAGGTAAGAAAGGTCAGGTCTGCTTTCTGGAAAGCTGGCTCATGTAGAGGAAACATCATGACTTTAAGAGGATAATGACCTAATTTATATGGAGAACACAGCACACAAATTTCCTTTAAGACGACTTACAAAAGACCACAGACAAGAGGCATTGTATTGAAAATTTCTGGCTGACTGGGATATTGCTGTAAGAAAGATGGCAATGCTGTTATCCCATTAATTTCTAGCCCACTGAGTTTAAATAGTCTTCTACATCAGAGGTGTCAAATACTAGGGCCCATTCTCAAGTGTGGCTGGAACCAGATTAAAATGCAACTGGACAATATTTAACAAAATAAAAATCTAATAAACCAAAGATAATATTATATTTTAAACTAAGTCAATATGTAGCTCACATAAATCCATTTGAGTTTGACAACATTGTTCTACACTATGCACTATTTGGGCCTGCAAATCTTACTTGCAATTCATTCATTGTTTCCCTTCCATTCACACGACATCCAAAGACTTAATCAATCAACAAGCATTTATTAAGCACCTACTATGTAGGTGCACAGGCAATGTGCTGGTTTCTGGGAATGCAAAACAGCCCTCAAGGAGTTGACATTCTATTGTGAGAGATAACACGTACATGTGTGTATATGGATGTTTAAGGTCCTTTCTAGATCTAAATAAATGAACTTGTGATTTAAACCTGCATTTAAAGAAAACTACTTTGGCAACTATGAAGAAGATGGATTAAGGAGGGAGGAAGTTTAAAGCAGAGCGATCAACAAGGAAACTATTCCAATGTTTGAAATGAAAAATGATGAGCATCTGAACTAACATAGTGACCCTGTGAGGCTAGAGAAGCAGAAAGATGCAACAGATGATGCAAAGAAGAAATATTAAGACTTACTCACTGAGTGACTATTCAGGGTAAAGAAGAGTGAGGAGACAGAAAATTCCAAGCTTATAAACTTGGATGGCAGGAAGAACAATGATCCCCTTATGAGAAATAGAGAACTTTGGAAGACAGGTGTGTTTTGGAGAGGGAAGATAATGTATTTTGCTTTGAACATCTTAAGTTTGAGGTATCTACACAGTATAGGATCCTATTAGAGTCCACTTCATTTTACAGAAGACGAACCTGAAGCTGAGAATGATTAAGTGACTTGACCAGGATTACATAGCTGTGCAGGGTCTTGTGTAGGATTCATACACAAGTTTTCCTGACTTCAGGTTCAGTAATCTATCCTTTACATTATTCTGCTTCTGTAATATGCTACTTCTCTTCCAATCTGCAATGTCCATCATGCATTTCGAGGTATGCAACTAGTGCTCAGGAAAGAAATGAAAGGTGGGTGAAAGATCATAGGGAAAGAATAGAAAGTCCAGGGAAAAGCCTTGGGAAACACCAAAAGTTAGAATAGTGAAGAAAGTTGAGGGGGATTGGTCAAACAGGTAGGATAAGAAAGAAGAATCCAGTTTCTTCATTTTTAAAATAAGGGAGTTGGTGTAGATAGCCTCTATAGTTGCTTCCAGCACTAAAACTATGATTCTATGGTCTTATAATTAGAGCCAGCAAATACATTTATTTCGTATATGCTTTAGAAAAATTCTATGGCAATTCTCAACAAAATAAAAAAGCTGAAGGAAATATCATTTAAAAATTTAAAGATACTTAGAAGAAGTTATTTTGGTGGTAATTTGCATTTTTAAAAAGCATTTAACATTATTTAGCTCTCTCTATATATATATGTATACATGTGCACATGCATGCATGTGCGCACACACACATACACACACACCCCTAACACACAGATAGGTACTACTTTCTGACTGCATAAAATGATTGTTATCATTCTAAAATTCAACCTGTCCTCTTTCCCCTCTTTTATAATCCTATTTTTTCATGTTCTAATATATCTAATTTTAAAGTTAAGGTTAACTTGGGAAGGAGTTCTGCCAACCTGGAAAGGGTGCTTGGTATGGAGATTGTTTATTTTTTTTCTCCAAGGATTAACCCAATGAAATTCAGAAAGGCTCATTTTCTCAGTTTGGCAACAAGGTTATTAATTTTTTGGTCATAGCAACTTCTGGAGACCATCTGTAAATCACAAAAGGGGTGAATATCCACACTGACACAATCACAAACCCTTGACCAAAAAAAAAAAATATGGAATGCTGTAGGAATTATTGAAGCAAGGAAAATTCTGTTAAGGTATAGAACTTTCATTTAATTTTAATTATTTTTTTTCCTCATTTACACGTAGATAAAAATTCTTTAACATTCTTTTTAAAAAATTTTGAGTTATAAATTCTCTCCTTTCACCTCCCCCTTCCTTGAAAAGGTAAGCAATTTGAAATAAATTTATACATGTGTAGTCTTGCAAAATAGGCTTTCATACTAGCCATGTTGTAAAAGAAAACATGGAACAAAAAAACCTCCAACAACAACAAAGCCAAACAACAATCAAGAATAATAAAGAAAGTAAAAAGCATATGCTTTGAACTTCATTCAGACTCTACCAGTTCTTTCTCTCAAGGTGGATAGCATTTTTCATTATGAGTCCTTTGGAATTGTCTTAGATCACTGTATTGCTGAGAACAGCTAAATCATTCACAGTCAATCATTGTACAATATTGCTTTGTTGTGTACAATGTTCTCCTGGTTCTGCTCATTTCACTTTGCATCAGTTCATGTAAGTGTTCTCAGGTTTTTCTGAAAGTGCTCTGCTCACCACTTCTTATGGCACAATATTACTCCAACACAATCTATACCACAACTTGTTCAGCCACTACCCAGTTGATGGGCATCCCCTTGATTTCCAATTTTTTGTCATGACAAAAAAGTTGCTATAAATATTTTTGTACATATACAGCCTTTTTCCTTTTTCTTTGATCTCTCTGTGGTATGGATCTAGTATTGGTATTGCTGGGTCAAAGGGTATGCAAAGTTTTATAGCCCTTCGGGGCATAGTTCCAAATTGCTCCAAATTTTTCCATGTCTCCTGCAACATTTATCATTTTCCTTTTCTGTCCTCTTAGCCAATGTGATATGTGACAGGTGGGACACTAGCATTGTTTTAATTTGCATTCTCTAATCAATAGTGATTTAGAGCATTTTTTTCATATGACTTTGGATAACTTTGATTTCTTCTTCTGAAAACTACCTTTCATATCCTTTGACCAGTTGTCAATTGGAATAAGGTATCATATACTTTTTAAAGTTACCAATATGAAGCTAGGTTGTATAGTAGACAGAGCAATGGACTTGGAATCTAGGAGACTTGAATTCAAAACCTGAGTCAGATAATTACTAATTGTTTGACTCTGGGCAAGTTGCTTCCCCTTGATCTATTTCAGTTTTCTCATCTATACAATGAGGATAATAATCATACTTAACACTCCCAGAGTTGTTCTGAAGATAAAATGAAACATTTTTAAATTGTTTTGCAATCTGTAAAGTGATATTTCAAAGTGAGCTATTATTAGTCTACATAACAACCATAATGTTTAGTCAGATATGCTGAAATGATCTTTAGATCCATGTCCAGTAATGACAGCATCCCTTAGAGATTCCCTTATTATCATTAATTGGTAGTTTTTCTCCTATTTTAAGGAGGTGTTAAAGAATCCTGAAGTGATCAAGCATAATGTCGTCTCTCAAAAGTTAAAGTTAACATTAACACAATTGTTATTTCACGAGGAGCTATAGATTTTCTTTCTCCTTAAAAGGTCCTGGTTCACATGCAAAGCAGCATACCTTTTGCAAAGCTCAGCAGGCAAAATGCTTTGAGCTTTGTTGGGTCAATTCTTAATGTGTTGTTAAATAACTCTCTTTTATTTACTCTCGATGTGATTTTTAAAAAGCAAATATAATCTGATCAAAAAAATGCCAAACTGATTTTTTTTTGGTGGAGATCTAATTTATGTTTGTAGACTTTGAGGTTCATTTGCTTTACTATCTCTAAGCCTTATTAAGATCACATACTAATACAATAGAATATGCTTAGTGAGAGTGTACCAAACTGTTCTCATATTTTTTTGTAACTGTATTTTTGTGATTGTATCTGGGAGTTTTTAGTCTTGCTTAGAGAAACATGATTAAAGTGTTTTGAAACCTTGAAAGCAATGTAAGCAGACATCATCTTCTCTATTTTATCATTGAATGACTGATAGAAAAATAAAAAAAACAGGATAAGAAACTTTTTATCACCCAACGTTTACCACCAAGTTTTCCCCCCATTTCTGTTTGCATCAGCTACAATTTTGATGCTTCTGAGATGGTGGTATTCCTTGATTTGTACTCATATAACATCACTTGAAGAATATTTGGGCTCTTATGGCAATGAACAGCTTAAAATCACAGAGATCACTGAATAATTTTCTTAAAGCAATTTAGTACTTATTTTCTGTTACTACTCATTTTTGAACTTGCCCTTATGAAACATTTATCCAAAATATCTATAGCCACAGTTGCAGATGTAGAGTGGGACAGAGAAATAGGTATATAGATAATAAGACAAAAGAGTAATACAAAGATAGTTAATATCAACTAGTTAATACAATTCATATTGTACATCAAGGTAATCATCCATTTTGTTTTTAAAGTATTTATGATAGACTTATTTTAATGTGAAATTTTAGAGATTGTCATTTCACAGCTCCCAAACTAGCCTACCCTGCTTGTTCCTCATACATGATATTTATTCTTCTGCTCCCTCTCATACCACCCTCCCTCTCATACCACCCTCCACCCCTGCTCATATCTGGAATGATCTCTATCATCACCTCTACCTCTTAGAACATCTGCTTCCTTCAAGGTTCAGCTTAAGTGCCACCTTGTATAACATGTCTTTTCTGATTCCCACAGTTGTTAGTGCCCCTCTCCAATGCATTGTTGTTTATTTTGTATGTATTTTTTATCTACATATCTCAGTGCATGTTACATTCTTCACTTCATGAAGGAGAGAGTTAGCTCCTCATTATCAGGATTGGTCCTTGGGTCACCAGCACACTGAACACATTTCCAGACTGTACTGTTAATGTATTTTTGCTTAACAGGAAGATCTTTCCTATCCATTAATAGGCCCATGTGAACTGCTTGAGTCACATGGAAGCCTAAGTCACATGAATCTGTAGTGGAAGGAGTTTGCCAAATGGGTGGAATAGGAGAGGGTAGAGTAGGAAAGGTGGAGGAGAGAGAGAGGGGAAGTTGGTCAGATCAGTTAGAGCTGAGGGAGAGAGGAAGCAGACAATGAGCTGTGAGTGTTTGTTTGTGGGAAGGTCCTAGCAGGGAGAAGGCTTGGGGATGGCAGTGACCCCTCATTGTCATTGTGTATAGATTTTTTGTTGCTATGATGCATTTGACTTTCTGGTGTTGGGATTCAGCTTGCCAGTGTCTGAATAAATGTTTTGGTTCTGTCTTCCATGTGGAGAGTCTGATATATTTTGTGATTCAGAATTATGCTGGCATATTCATAGCTGCTGTAGGTGCTGTGAATATTGTGTTGGTGCTACACTGACACATAATAGGTAAATAAATGCTTGCTGAAGGGGTGGCTAGGTGGTACAGGGAATAGAGCACTGGCCATGGAGTCAGGAGGACCTGAGTTCAAATCTGCCCTCAGACACTTAACACTTACTAGCCATGTGACCTTGGGCAAGTCATTTAACCCCAATTGCCCTGTCTTCCCCCCTCCAAAAAAAAGCCAATAAATAAATAAATGCTTGCTGAATTTATTTGATTATTTATAAAATTATTTGCTGAATCACCTGTCTCCTGTCATTATTCATTCATGTGCTTATTTATTTATTTAGTCTATCTATCTATCTATCTATCTATCTATCTCCTAGAGATCATCAAAGCAGAGAGAACCATTTTTACAAGGATTTTGTAGACATCAGAATGTAGACAATATAGATCAATAGTTGATATCTTCTCGATTTTCTCTTTTGAAGTAAAGATAAAACCTTCAGTTTTTCTTTTTCTACATTTCTTTGGAACCTTCTCTTAAAAATAGATCCCAAATGCCTTGTCACTTGGCTACTTCTACCAAAGATATCATCTGTACTTGAACATTACATCAGGTCATGAGTTCGCCATGTCCAAATGGAGTAGTTCCTTTATTGTCACCATTAAGAATAGATTATCATAGAATTTCTAGTAGGCTGTCTTCACTGCATGTTTGTTTGTCATCCTCTTCTAGTTTCATCTAAAAATTATCTTAGGATGATCTGTTTTAGCTGGAACTGACACCCATGATTTTTGCATGCTCATCTTCTCATCAAAGACTTCTTGCTGTTTTGTAAAGTGATTACTGCTCATTATATTGCTCTGTAATGTTTTGTAAATAAACCTGTATCCTAAAATGACGTTACCTTTGGCTGCTGTATCACTCTACTAGGCAAGAAGATTAAATCATCTCCAGACTGAGGTGTTTCTTGGCTCTTTCAGACTCCTTGTGGCAACTTTTTTCATCAGTTGACATTTACTAAGAAAAGTTCATAAAACCAAAATCTTACTTTTGTCTACTTCTAATTTAAGGAACTAGAAGGTTGGAATTTGTTATTTATTTTTATCTTTGTTCTAACCAATAACTGATTGACAAGTACAGCTGATTTTAAAATGACCACTGCATTTGTAACCAGTTGTTTACTCTCTGTTTACATATATTTAATTTAATCTTGGGTGAAGTCATTAGGTATTCACCAAATCTGGCATCTCCTAATTCAACAGACATATGAGCACTGGAGTTCTTCAATAAATTCCAAAACAGATCAAGATTTTATCAGCATGGATACTCCTTGTAATGATACAGATTATATCCTCCTTATTGACTGGGCTACAGAGTGGTCTTCAGGATGTGATATGGCAAGAAATACAGAAACAAATTATTATCTGATGTCCAACCCACTAATGTAGACCCTTTCTTCACTTATTCAAGTTCTCAGATGACAATCAAAATTCACCTCCTCTCCATATTCAAGCTTTTTCAGATTGGTAAGACCTGTCAGTCTTCGTGCTCTGTTTACATAGCTTTTGGGAACACGTAGTCACCTCCATGCCATGAAAAGGCACTGAAGTATATACACCATAAACTCTAGCACTTTCTGTTTTAATGTAGAGCAGCTAACTAATGAGAAACCTACCTAGAAATTTAGTACTTGGATAAATGTATTGCACTATTTTTGTTTCGGAATTTTTCTAGATAAAAATCATAGAGAAAACTTTGTAAACCTTGAAACAATTCTGTGTCACTTATATCCAAACAGAAGTATAATACACATCATTTTTTCTTACTTTTAATTTTTATTTACTATTTCATTTCCCCCCATAGTGTAAATCTAAAAATGAAAATTTTAAATGATGAAAAAATTAAATCACAAATAAAAAGTGTGTTGGATCTTGACTTGGCTTCCTTAATCATGCTATAAGTAAAATATTTGGACTATTGAATTAAAACAATGCAATTCTAAAAAGTCACACAATGACCAAAATAAATATATCTGCTATAGCTTTGACATAATTGTCATTCGTCCCAACACAATCAGAAACTCAATAAATCAGAGAATATCAGAGTTGGAAAGTTTCATAGATGTAATTTCTCCTAATATTTATCTGAACAGAAAAACAGAATCCCCTCCACAACACTCCTGAGCTCTGGTCATCCAGTCTTTGTTTCAAGAGTGAATGATACCATTAACTTCAAACAGAATTTCTAATCTCAGAAATTTTTTACTTACACTGAGTCAAGATTTTATTCTCTGCAATTTAAATGTTTTTCTTCTACTTTTACCCTCTGAGGACAAACATTACAAATCTAATATTTCTTCTACATGACAACCCTTAAATTCCTTAAAGGCAATTATCATATCCTTTCACCCAGTGACTATTCTCTAGATTAAAAAGCTCAAATATCATGTGACCTGGTCACCAGTTTCCTCATCATTATGACTGCTTAACATGTCCCAGATTGTTCATGTCTTTTTAAAAATGTGATGCCAAGAATTGATCACAATACGCTCTAAATCAGAGATTTTTAATCTATGATCTATGAAGGTTTTTTGCAAAATATTTTGATGATTATATTTCATTATAATTATTTTCCTTTGTAATCCTATGTATTTTATTTTATACATTCAAAAATATTATTCTTTGAAGAGGTTCACAGACTTCACTAGATTAACAAGTCCATGAGTTTTTACCAGGGCAGAAGACAGAAGGACAATCATACTGGACATTATTTCTTTCTTTTACCATATAATGCAATAAATTAGCTTTCTTGGCTACTGTCATGTTCCACTAAAATATATTTGTCTTACAATTTTACTCTTAGTCTCTCTCACATTTGTAGTATATGTTAGGGTTCATTGGTAACAAATTGCTGAAAATTCATACAGCAGTAAATTTACGCAAAATTCATCTGCAGGGAGATATAAGGAAAAATTGTTCAAAAGGTTTTGTGGAAACCCATGGCCAAAGAATTTATCATCAACTTAGATAGTCTATTGGCTAAACTAGGTGGCACAGTGGCTAGAGCAACAGCCCTGGAGCCAGGAAGACTTATCTTTGTGAGTTCAAATCTGGCTTCAGACACTTACTAGCTGTGTGACCTAGGTAAGTCATTTAAACCTGTTTGCCTCAGTTGCTCATCAGTAAAATGAGCTGGAGAACGAACTGGCAAACCACTCTAGTATCTTTGCCAAGAAACACCCAAAATGGGGTCAGGGAGAGTTAGACATGACTGAAACAACTCAATAACAAGGTTGTCTATTGGTGATGAGCCTCTCCATGCTTAGTCCAGGTTGGTCCTTAGAAAGCACACTAATTCTACTTGAAGACTATCCAGCGAGGTAGAAGCTGCTGAAAATCATGCTCCACAGGCACAGGCTTTGAGAAACCTAGGTCACACATATGCCATGATGAGGAATCAGAATAAAATTCTGGGAACAAACAAGAAGTAGGGCTTACAAAATTTTAATTCATGGTGGGTATTCTAATTTTTTGCCTTCAATTGAAAATCTTTGCTCATAAATGCTTTTAACTTATTTAAGGTTTTCAGAGTTTAAGTATAGATGGAATCCACAAAATCTCTAAATAATCCCTCAACATAATCAATAGAAATGAGTCATCAGCAAGTATTTATTAAACACTGAAGAGAAGCAAAATAGAAGTAGAAATCATAATACAAGTAACTCTAGAAGTCAGCAATATAGTTTAGAAGATAAGAATATATATACAAACAAAAAATAGAACATAAAACAAATTGTGGGAAAGACACAAGAAGACTTGGGATGAGGAGGGGAAGAGAATGGTTGAGTTTAATTTTAAAGAATAAAAACTGGATTAGGAGAGAGGGAAAAAAAGATGTTTCAGAAAAGAAAAAAAAATAGCAAAAAGGCACAAAGGTATAAAAGAACAGGGTGCATGGCCTGGAGGAGGAATAAGAAAGTAATAAAGAGAACAGTGAGACTAGAAAGGAATGTTTGTTATGGAAAAGCAGAGGGAGAGATCTCAATGGGATGGGCAAGGTAGGGTCAACTGACCCTGAATTCCAGATAAAATATTTAGACTTGATTCAGTGAGAGGAAAAGATACAATATGTATTTACTAAGTGAAATGATTCAAATGTTTCTGGCAGCAGTATATACAATGCACCGAAATAGGTAAAGAAAGAAAGACTAGTTAGGAAGCTATTGTAATAATCTTCCAAACATCTTTTTCTCTGATGAGGGACAACCATCTTTCAAGATACTCAGACTAGACTTTGGCATCATCTGTTTTGACTTTGCTTATAACTCTAACTGTCCATAAAAAAATCAACTGCCAAGTCTTGTTGATTTTACCTTTCTAATAACTTTCATATCTGTCCCCTCCTTTTTATTTCCTTGGTCATTGGATATTCATCACCTGAATTATTGTAATAGTTTTCTAACTGGTCACTCTGGCTCATCTTTCCATTCTTCCATCTATGATAACGTAGCTGTTGAGGTTATCTTCCTAATAAAATGACTGTCCCCATGTCACTCCCTAAATTTAAGACTTTCAGTACCTTAATATTATATATAGAATAAAATATATACTCAGCTTGACATTTAAGCCCTCTATAATCATGGCAGAGGCACCTAGGTGGCACAGTGGACAGTGTGTTGGACCTAGTGTCAAGAAGACTCATCTTCCTGAATTCAAATCTGACCATAGATACTTATTAGCTATGTGACCCTGGGCAAGTCATTTAACTTTGTTTGCCTCAGTTTCTCATTTGTAAAATGAGCTAGAGAAGAAAACAGCAAACTATTTTGCCAAGAAAATACCAAATAGGATCATGAAACATCAGACACAAGTGAAACAACTGAATAACAATAAAAATAATCATGGATCCAACCTACCTTTCCATCTCTATATCACAGTTACTTGTGTTCATATCTTATTGTCTCACTAGAATGTGGGCTCCTTGATGACAAGGGGTTATGATATTTTGTCATTTTTATCTTCTCAGCACATAAGGTACTCATACATTCTAATTATATTGAACTGACCTAGGTATGAGATTATATAACCTGAACTAAGGTGGTGAAAATAGGAAGTGGGAAGAATATTTTAAGAAATATTATTAAAAGAACGAACAGGATAAATAAGATTTTATTAGGTATTAGGAGACAAAGTAAAACAAATCTCCAAATTTGGAGATGACTTCATAGATTTAAACTGTAGCACAACTATCAAAGATGGGGAAGGTAGTTTTAAGATGATGAATTCAATTTGAGACTTGGTTAAAGAGTAGGTAAAAAAAAAATCCCTAGTAAATATGAATGGGAATTTTGGCCAGTTGAGTAAAGGGTATGGTAGGTAAGTTGGTGCTATATTGTTGTTGACAGATATGGTGAAATTAATCTAGCCTGCTCTTCCTGATTGTTGTCAGTCAATAGTAAGTACAAATTGACTTCTGGAAAGGACAATTAGCCTGTTCTAATGTGGGAAAACCATTATGGGCTAGCAAAGTCTCATTTATTACTCTGAAACAAAGAGCAAATATTTATTAAGTGATGGCTTTATTAAACGTGTAAGATAATGTTAGACGTTTTTGTGATACATAAATGAATAAGACTGTAAATGAATAAGACATGGTACCCATCAACTGGGAAATGGCTACATAAACTATGGTATATGACTGTAATGTAATTACTATACTGTAATAAATTGTTCCTAATAAACATGGAGAGATACATGAATTGATAAGAGTAGAATGAGGAGAACCAAGAGAAAATTCATATTATGGCTACAATGATGTGAAGAAAATCAATTTTGAAAGATTATAGCACCTGATAAATGTAGTGAACAGACACGACTTCAGAAGATTGGTAGATCAGAGGTACATAATATAACATAAATTTTCAAATGTGGCTTGAGCAGAGAGAGTTTCTATTTAAGGGAACAGGGTGTGGAAGAGTGTTTTCCTGGGTAGTGCTAGAGACAAAAGGGAAAAGAGCATCAATAAAACATTAAAAATACACAGAAGAAAAGAAAAAGAAATCTAGGAGGGAATTTAAACAGAACAATTTGGTTAGAACTGTGTGAAATTAATACACACTTTAAAAACTGCACGCTATAAAATTTGTTTTCATGTATTCTTCCTCTTTATATGTTGATCGATAAATATTAAGCTAATGATAAAAAGAATTTTTAAAGAACTGCATTATGAAATTAAGGACATTACATTCTAATTGCTCATCCTTTCATAGGAGATACATAATTCCTTAACATATTACTGTTTACTTTATACATTCACAAATATTATATACTAGTAAACATCTATTTATTTAAAGTGGCATAGATAGTCACTCTGTTAGGCATCCTTTTCTCTACTCAATTATATGAACAAATTATAAAAGGTATTATGGTATACATATGGCAACCTTATCAAGACCTTATCCTATACAGGATATGTGGGAAATGACCATAAGATGGTGATGAGCTTCATAATCATCTTTATCAGTTTGGACAGTGTTAAAGTTGATAAAGGGTTTTATTCATAGTACTGTAAGATAACTTGTACAAGTAACAAAGAAATACTTGTTTCCCCAAATAAAGGCCACACCCTGAATGTTGCATTTTTGTGGAAAGAAAGGAAGAAAGAGAAAGAAAGAGACAGACAGAGACAAAGAAAGGGAGAAAGAAGGAAAGACAGAAGAAAGCAAAGAGTGAAAGAGGGAAATTATGAGACAGGGAGGGAGGAAGAAAGGAAAAAAAGAAAAAGAAAAAAAGATAAATTTTGTGCATACGCAAACATAATAAAATAAAATTAGCATTTTAAACATGTAAGAGACAAAAGTATTATTTTTGTAAGTAAATACTTCACATTTGAAGAGGTGGAGACTCACAGTAGCAATTATTTTGAAATCCCTATTTTCTGGCTATTAGCATTATATTCCCTGATGGCACCCCCACCGGAATATCCCTCCTAGATAATGCATAAGAACTATGTTACAACTAAGCTGGGGGCAACTGGAAGATGTAATTTATATAAAAAATGTCTCTATAATTCACTTCTTCCTTTTATACATCCCTCACAGGAGAATAGTCAACGGATGGCACTCTCTTACCTTTTCCCTTTTCCCATTCCTTCTACACTTATACAGCATCCCTTCTACCTTCACCACATGTAATTGTAAAGTGAAGTTGAAGATCTTCCTTGCCCCTTAGTAAGCCTAAGGAAATTTGAAGACTTTTCCTGCTTTGAAAATATATTCTGCCCCCTAATAGGCTGAATGTAATCACAGAGAACCTGTGGTGGGAGGAGTTTGCTGAAGGGTAGAGTAGAGCCCACAGGAAGCCGGGAGTCAGAGCAGCTAAACACGGTTGCGAGAAGAGGATACTTCTAAGGGAGAGAGTTAGGCTTCTGAGTAAATATTGGTCTTGTGTTGGTTTGTGGGAAGGCTAAAGGATGCTGTGATTCTCTGAGCTGTTGTGGCTTATTTACTTCTTTGCTACTATGACAGATTCAGCTTACTGGTTTTGGGATTTGGTTTTCTGGTATCTGAATAAATGTTTTGCTTTTGTCTTCTATATGGAGAATCTGTTATATTTTGTGATTGACCACTATGCAAGTATATTTATAGTGAACATCAGCACTATAAATATTGCATTGGTTCTATATCTGGTGACAAGGATGGGATTGTGAAATATTGGACCTCTAGTTGGAATGAGAAGGGATTTAGAAGAAGAAATGGCTATCCCAGGTTGGGAGGATTTACCTCATTCCTCCCTAGCAAGAGACTGGTCTAAAAGTACAAGGCTCTGTGAAAAATGGGAACTGAGGTTACAGCATAGAGAACCTAGAGATTTAAAAACATATTTGCAAAGAATACCAATAAAACCCAGGACAGAGCTGGAATCAGTGTATAGAAGAGACTGGGGTTTACTAACAGGTTACAGTATTATGTGCAAAAGCACAGACAAGCTGTTACAAGAGGAAACTCAAATGGAAAGGGAGTTGGCTGTGTTAAAGTGTTCAGGCTCTTCTTTAGAAGAGCAAGCTGAAGGATCTCAGGTGGTAGAAGAGAGGGCCATTGTTAATTTGGCTCAGAAAAAAGATGCAGTAAAGCAACAGTCTCTGTGGTAGAGACTGAGCCTAGTTGCCATGATGACAACTGCCAGGAGAGTGCATGTGTACATAGTGATACAATATTTCATGATGAAGCTTTTACGAGGGCAGAAGCTTTCCTCATACTGAGAAGAAAGGAGGAGAATCATGGAGGCCAAACAGTTCAGGGAGATAATTGAGGATTTAACTCAGCAGGAGATTACTGGTATATTAAGCAGATTCATCCAAAGGATGGGAGAATCATTGGTGTCTTTGATGGTGAGAATCAGTGATGAAGGGGCTAGAGAAATATGGGTAGATAATGTGAACTGTTTGAAATTTATAGGTATTTGTCAGAATCTTTTTGTCCAGCAAACTTTTAGAGATTTTCATATGGCAGGAGGCAACAATATCACCAATCTGTTAGCTTTAGCTGCTGATGGATGCAATAAAATGTATCCCACTGATTCTATGTGGCCTAGTGGAGAGAGACCCTGGTACTTGTTTAGAGACTGCATGAGAAAGTTGAAAGAAGTAATGAAAACTGCTATGGTTGGAGATGCAGATGGAGATGCATATCATGATATCTCCTTAGCAGTTCCTCATAGAAATATCATGGTGAAGATGACTTCTCCTGCTTATAAGCACCTGCTTCTGATTCTACTAATTGGTGAAATAGGGCACTTTCTTTCAGAGGTGCTGGATAATATTTCATGGCTAATTGACTTGGAAGAATGGGAAAAAAGATAAGTTTCCTCAAAACAGAAAAGTAAATGGCCAGCGGATTCAAGGTCAGAATAGACTGATGAGTTCATTGCTCTATTGCGAACAGGGGCTGATTTTGGAAGAATTGATGGTATTCTAACTAATGAACATGTAAAACATACTGAGAAAAGGGGCTTAATATAAGATGAAACAGAGAAGTGATAACTACCCCTACAGAAACTTCTGAACCATCACATCTAAGTTCATCATATCTTCAGAGAAAATAGGAAATTGGCCAAGTTCCAGCTCAGATTAAAGAAATACATAGACGAGATTACAGACTCCATATCAATCTGACTATATATTGGAAAAATGGATCAAATACTGTAAGTAGAGCACTGATCAATCCTGGGGCAGAGGCCTCCCTTATTTATGGGAACCTCAATAAGTTCAAGCATAGAACTTCTAGTACCATCACAAGATGGGGAGGGGCTGAAATATCAGCCAGACAAGTCAAACTAACAATGAAAACTGGACAATTTCCTAAGAAAGGATATACTCTGGTTATTGTACCCACTCCTGAATACATCATTGGAATAGATATATTGAGAGGTATGACCCTGAATTTACCTGAAGGAAGATAGCAATTTGCAGTAAGAAAGATGGGAATTAATACAGTTTTAGTGGGAAAAATAAAAATGGACCCAATCACTTTACCTGAACCTTGTGAAGTAATCACTTTAAAGCAGTATCATGTGTCAGGTGGGCAAGATGAAGTTACCAGTACCATAAAGGAATATGTTGAAGCAGGTGTGTTAGTCCCTAAAACAGCACAATGGAATAATCCTGTCTGGCCAGTACGAAAATCAGATGAGATGTGGAGAATCACAGTGGATTACAGACAATTAAATAAGATGACTCTTCCCTTGTATGCTGCTGTTCCAGATACCATCACCTGAACAGAAAGGATCCAGAAATATGATGGGACTTGGTACACAGTTATTGATTTAGCCAATGCTTTCTGTGGCTCTCTCTGCTGTTGTGGCTTATTTCTTCTTTGCTACTACGATGGATGCAGCTTACTGGTTTTGGGATTTGGTTTTCTGGTGTCTTAATAAATGTTTTGCTTCTTTCTTCTATATGGAGAGTCTGTTATATTTTGGATTGTGCACTATGCAGGTATATTTGTAATGACTGTTGGCACTAAATGTTATACTGGCATTACACTACATCAACCCCACCATGGGCCTGGCACACAGTTCAGAGCTGGAAACAAGTACAAATTTCATCCTTTCCCTTCAAACTACTACCCCCCCTCTCTCTCTGTATAAAACTTTCACCTTGTCCCCACCAATTTGGGCTGGGAACCAAGTTCTTTGGCCTCATAGTTTTGGATGCAAAGGCTTCAAACCCCAAAATGAGGGTTGGACTTTTTTGTAGTTGAAGAGGAAGTTAATACAGATAAATATATACCTTTCACTTAATTCCTCCACCCTCACATAGCGTTTCCATTAGTTGCAAAACATAGGGGCTAATGGGATCCATTATTCCTTCAACTTTCCTTCCTATATACTTTTTGACTCCCACATTAAGTTCCATGATCCTACTCTACATCTGTGAACAAGAGTTTTGAGGTTATTCTACACAAGTGGAAATCTGAATCTGAGATCTGGGACAAAATATGAGGAATTGAAATATAGTCTACATTTAGGTTTACTATCAGGTAGAATTACTGTGTAGAAATTTTGGACTGTAGTCAGTATTGTTATTGTTCTTGTTACCATTATTATTATTTATTATTCCTATTTTACACATTTCCTATTTTATTTCAGAAAGATTAAATGACTTGGTTACATTCAGTTGGCTCAGAAGTGGTTAAATTCAGTTGGCTAGGAAGCAACAGGTAGAACTAGAACCCAGGAATATTAATTTGAGACATATTTTTCTTTTCACTACTCCCAAACAACCTGTCATGAATATCTTTAATCAATTTTATTTTTATGTAAGGTTCCATATTTTCTGTAAAAATTGCCTTCCTTGTCATACTCATATTGTTCCTTGTGCCCTTGGATATCAGATTTTGTATTTTGCTTTTCTGAGTTAACTATGCAATATGACACTATTTGCATTCAAGAGCTCACATATTACTTAATGGTGAAATGCTTTTAGAAGGCTCATTTAAGACTTGATATTGCTAACAGGATGCTGAGAAAATGAGCAGTTATGCTTTGAAAATTGTTGAGTGTTGATGTAATTCCCAATTATACCATCAACTACATTTTAGGCAGCAAATTCTATTTTGCACCTTAAGATAACAAATGGATAAAAATGAGAATGATCATGAAAACTGACCTAGAAGATAGGTCAATATTCACAACTCACAATACTGAATAAAATGGTACATATCTATATAGTTTAAGAAAATAATAATTCAGACATGTAATTAAATTGTGCTCTTGTCTGTCTAGGGTTTGGCTAAATATATAGTCAGTTAGATACTTATTTGATCATGATGAGCTCATTTATTGGCTACAAGTGAATGTGTGGTACCATGCACTGAGACATGGGGAACAAGAGAGAATACAAATTTGATGTAGGTTCTTTCGTCTAGATTTTGATATCCAGTGGGGGTTGAGGAGGGGTATTTTAAAAATGATAATCTTAGAATGGGGAAAAAAACCCTGCTTGTGTTCTCTCTGAATTAAGCTCATCAAATAGAAATGTAACCATAAAATTTTAAAACATTTGAAAATAAATTCTATATTCATTCCACTATTATATTAATCTTACTTAAATAACCCTTTCATCCTACTGTTCTTTAGTTCAAAATATGTCAATGGCTTTCTATTCCATTACAAATTAAATATAAACTTCTCTTTCTCTTTTTCATGCCCTCTATGTCTCATATCTTTTTATGTTTGTTTGTTTTTGTTTTTTGCTTTTTGGAGGGGAGAAGGCAGGGCAATTGGGGTTAAGTGACTTGCCCAAGGTCACAAGGCTAGTGAGTGTTAAGTATCTGAGGCTGGATTTGAACTCAGGTCCTCCTGACTCCAGGGCTGGGTGCTCTATTCACTGTGCCACCTACCTACTCCTCTGTCTCCTATTTCATCTAACCCAACAGATCCATTTATTTCCTACTACTATTCAATATACATCTCTTTCAGGGACAAAAATGCCACACCCATTTCTCCTCCTTAGTCTTCACTCTGTTCTTTTTGTCCAGAATGTCTTCTAGGCTTTCTAGGGAATGCCTTCCCCTATGCAAACTCTACTGGCATCCTTCAAAGCTCAGCTCAGTCCTCAGGTTCTCCAAGAAGATTCTCCAGATCCCAAAGCTCTTACTTGGAATAAGAGAATGTAAGAACTGGAAGAGGCAGAAAGGATTGAGGATAGCCCATAGGCCTCATTTTCCATATGAATGAACTGAAGTCTTCAGATTCTGGGGTCTCCAAGTTGTTCTTTCCACTATACCACAAGGATTTCTGTTTCCCTGGAGGAAACACCACTCCCACTCCCTGAAGTCTTTACCACACAATTTGACACTAACTTATGCATACAGTCTTTGTTTTATTCACCGTGTGTTCAAGTTCTAAACTAGATTTCAAGTTTCTTGAGGGAGAAAAACCATGGCTTATTTAAAATCCATATGTCAACAGTGCCTAGCACATCTTTCAGTACATAATAGACATGAAAAAATACATGTTAATTTATTTACTTGGCCACATTTTTTTAAAAGAAAAATTAATTGGCCTAATGAAAGTCACATAATTTTTTTTGTGGAAAAAATTTGTTTATGGAGCTGTCAAATGGCAGCCAGCTCTTGGAGACAAAGAATGGAATGGAGTCAGACAACTGATAGTTTAGCAAACAGAGGAAAACTAAAAATAGAGTTAGAGATTGATCAAAGCAAAGCAACCACCAAAGAAAAATTAAGCCAAGGGCAAAATAACCAGAGATAGGACTGGGAAACAGATAAGTAAGGAACTGAGCAAGAACACAGAAAAGAAATGGCATTTGAGGAGTACAGTTTACAGAGGTGGCCCTCTGAGTACTTGCTGCTCAGGATCAGCTGAGAACCAGAAGCTTGAGGTAGAATTGTTGGATGGCATTTAGGAAAGGAGAAATCTGTACATAGTTAGTAATTTTAAAATGTTTGATAAATTCAATTGCTCTGGTTTCAAATTCCTTAACATGATGATTCCCCCAGAATAAATTCATCACCAGAGATCTCATCATATTGGAGATTGCTTCAGCTTTGGTACTCAACACTTCCTCAATACCTCAGTTCCCTCTCCCCTCTGACTGGAGGGCAGAGCAAAAACAAAAACAAACAAAAATTCTTCCTAAAGCCTACCTAGATAGAAGGCTCAGAAGTTTTCAGCCACCTATTCATTTCCTACCAACTGCTTTGCTTGGTTTTGACACCATGAACATTGTGCCCTGCCTCTCCTCCCCATGCCTCTTCCCCTTTCCTCTCAAGCAACAGGAGAATCTTTTCGCCTTATCTGTATACTCTTCACTTAGCACAATGTCTGTCACATTTGGTTGTCCAGTCCTTTTTCAGTTATGTCAGACTCTTTACTGGCCCCATCTGGGATTTTCCTGGCAAAGATACTGGAGTGATATGCCATTTCCTTCTCCAGTTCATTTGACATATAAGGAAACTGAGGCAAACAGGTTTAATTGATTTGCCCAGGATCATTCAGTTAGTAAGTTTGTGCACTCAGGAAGATGAGTCTTCCTGACTGCAGGCCCAGCACCCTATTAAACATGCCACCTAGCTGGAGTATAGTAGGTGCTTAACAAATATTTATTGACTATTAAGTTAAATGAAGAAATATTAAATGAATTTGATTTAGTAATATGCAAGTAGTATGGTGAAAAAAGCCTTGAATCTTGAGTCACACACCTGAGTTCAAATGCTGACAAACTCTACTTCTTACTATGTATGTTACCTTGGGCAAATTGCTCATCTGTCTGGATATCTATAAAATGAAAAAGTTGGACTAGATGCTCTTTAAGTTCTATCAAGCTCTAAATATCATGAACCAATTAACAGTGAAAGAAATAAGAAGGGGTAGAAAGGGAAGGAGGAAATGGTGGCATTTGAGGGGGAGCTAATGCCGTCAGACTTAATGATTATGGAAAACATCTTAGCTATTAACAATCCTTATAAAGATTTGAGATTTTTGTTAATAAAGGCACAATATTTTCCATAGGGATTAAAGTTGAACAGTAATACTAAAATATTTTTCAGCTCTGATTTTTGTCTATGGGTCCCCAGTCTCTGAAAAATAAACTTTTACCTTATTTTGCCAAATGACTTCCCAGTTATTTCCGAACTCTCTTTTCTCTCTTCCATGGTAGCTGCAAACACTGATACACACAGATGTGATACCACAGATGTGATACCACAGATACAGAGGTGGAAAGAATCTCAGAGGACACCTAATTCAACCCATTTAATTTTATATGTGAGAAAATTGAGGTTTAAGATCACACTGGTAGGTAGTATCAGAAGCAGGATTCGAAACCAGGTCCCTTGACTTCAAAACCAATGTTCTTTCCACCATGTTTCTGTTTTTCAACATAAAAAAAATAAAAGGGTTGCCAAAGTGACTCCTATTGTTACAGCTTTCAAAAATTCTTCTATGATTTTGACATATGCTTGAAGGAGACAACTAGTTAAAAGAGAGACTTTAAGAGAGCATTTTGCTCGACCAAATCCAGTCCTTTTTTTCACTCAACAAACAAGAACGTTGGGATTTTTTCAGTTTTCCACAATTTTTAGTAAACTGTATGATGATACGGTTGTGATCTGCTGTAGAACATCATCTGAAGAAACCTCTTCTCTTCAATCCTTTATCATACTTTCATCAAAGAGAGAAGAAAATATTAGTGTACAAATAGCAATTGAATAGCCATTGCTACAACTGTTGTAGGTCTTTTCTTATATTGCTTTCTAACACTTGTAGATTTGTTTGACTTTTCAAGGATTTGAGTCTTGTCTCCCCAACCAGACTGCCAGCATCTTGAAGATCAAGACTCTATCTTTTTCTCCTTTGGAAAAGTAGCTGGTCACATAAATAATTCACATGGCAGGCATAATAATACCTGACATTTCCATTGTGCTTACCCTATGTGCCTTTCTCTTCTGTATAATGTTTAATGAGAAAAAAAATCTAAACATTTATCTATTGTTGGGACCATATAGTTACAATACACAAATATCTATAATGATAACTGGTGCAGTGGAGAAATCAAACAGAAGGGTTAGCAGGAATTTTCAGGAGGGAAGGGCCACTTTTAACACAAGGTTTGGGGAAGACTTCATGGAGGAGTTAGAATCTGAGACAAAACTTAAAGAAGAGATGAATTTCAGTAGGTGGAAGAAGTGAGCCTTTGAAGGGGGCAGGATCTTTTAGAGAATTTGGGGGTGGGGGGATATGGTCTGCACAAATGCATAGAAACAGGAGAAAGTAATATCATACTGAAAAATAGCCACTTATCAGTTTAGCAGGACTGTGCAGTCAGGAAAAATATGTTTTGAAAGGTAGATAGGAGCCACACTGTACAGCATCTTGAATACCCTAAGAAATTTGTTTGTTAAGCAATGGTAAACAACAGAGGGAGGTAGCTAGGTGGCACAGTGGATAGAGTGCTAGGCCTAGAGTCAGAAAGACCTGAGTTCAAATGTGGCCTCAGATACTGTGTAACTCTAGGCAAGTGACATAACCCTGTTTCCCTCAGTTTCCTCACTTGTCAAACAAGCGGGAGAAGGAAATGGCAAACCACTCTAGCATCTTTGACAAGAAAATCTCAAATTGGGTCACAGAGTCAGACACAAGTGAACAACAAGAACCAAGAGAGACCTACTAAAGGTCTTTAATCATAGTGATCAGACTTGTACATAGGCAGAAAACTTTGGTAGCTGTATGAAGGATAGGCTGGAAAAGAGACAGGAGAGAGACTGATTGATTAGTGGGTCACTACCATATTCCACTTCAGAGATAACAAGGGCCTTACATTAGAATAGCAGCAAAACCAATGTCACATATGTTATGGAGGTAGAACTTAGAGGCCTTGACAACAGAATTTGATATACAGGGGAAGAGTCAAAGATAATACAAAAGTTTTAAGCCCAAGTGACTGGGAAGATGCTGCTATCAATGGACCCAGGAAAGTTAGGTGGCAGGGATGGTTTTATTTGAAAATGGGTTATTTTTAGACATGTTACATTTGCAGTGCTGGTAGAGAGTCTGCATGTAGGCATCCAGAAGAAAGCTGGAAGTCTAGTGATCTCAGGGAAGATGAACTGGACACAAAGATCTTAGAATCTGCGCATGATTTTGATTTCCAACAGAGTAACTAAAAAGGGCCAAGGGCTACAAACCCTTGGAAGAATTTCACTCTCATTGGATTAGATGAAGAATGAGAAAAAAAACTGTCAGAAATCTCAGAAAACCTAGAGAAAACACCATCACAAATACTAAACACAAGACTCTCATGAAGAAGGGGATGATAAACAATTTTAAATGTTATCAAAGGACAAAGTCTGAACAAAGAGGCCACAAAAGTCTAACCAGAGCCCAACCCAGACCAGTGAATGGTCACCAGTCTGGGTCATATGGTTGGGATTGCCACAGTATTTGTACAGCTGCAAAGATTTAATATTACAAAGGAATACAGTTGGAAGTCTAGGTTTCAGCATTGTAGGAGATTATGAAGAATACATCAGGAATAAATCATTTTTTATTAAATCTATAGTTGAAGGAATATCACCATATAATAATAGAAGAATTAGATGTGGTGATATTCTTCTTGCTTGTCAGAGGTAGAAGTATGTCAGGAATGATGCATGCTTGTTTGGAAAGGATGCCAAAAGAACTGAAAGGAAGAATTACCCTCACTATTGTCTCTTGGCCTGGAACTTTTTTATAGAAGAAATGTTGCCTATAAAACAGAACCCAAACAAGCTATTAAAAATTTGACAAGTGATTTTGACTTTTTTTTTCAACTTTACATTTTAAAGGATACAATTAGGTCATCACTGGTAAAGTTTATAGTGAGAAGTTTCTGTAGAGAATGGGGAAAGGAACCTGTTTTCATTGAACTAAAGAGTAAGTGGCAAGAAAGCAGAGGCTATCAGTGTAAACTGTTCTTTAAAGAAGTATGGAAGTAGAGTTAAGACAAACAAGCATTTATTAAGCCCTTATAATGTGTCAGGCACTGTGCTAAGCAGTGGGAATACAAAGAAAGGCAAAAAGTGGCCCCTGTTCTCAAGGGGATCACAGCCGAAGGAGATCACAGACAACATTAAAATGATTACATGATTTAGACACTTAGGTGGCACAATGGATAGAATGCTAGACTTGGAAGGAGGGTGAACTGGGTTTGAATACTAACCACGACAGTTACTAGCTATGTAACCAAGGGCAAGTCACATAAACTCTCTTAGCTTCCAATTTCTCATCTGTAAAATGGAGATAAAAACAGAACCTCTCCTCTCAGGGTAACTGTGAGGATCAAACAAGATTACATACATAAAGTGCTTTGCAAACTTCCATATAAATGCTAGTCATGATAGTGATGATGTGCAAACAAGATGTGAACAGGATAAATTGGAGATAATCAATAGAAGGAAGATACTAGGACTGAGGTAACTGGGACAGGCTTCTTCCAAAAGGTTGGCTTTTATCTGGGACTTGAAGGAAGCCAGGGAAATTAGGAGGCAGAAATGAGGAGGGAAGAAAGTTCTTTTTTTTTTTTTT
>CM053589.1:49977620-49991158 GCA_028646515.1 Pseudochirops corinnae | reverse complement strand
TAAGTATGAGGGTAGCTGAAGGGAATATATATGTGTGTATAAAGAAATATATATATATGTATACATACATAATATATGTATGTATAGGAGGAGGTATGTGTATATAAATATATATGTGAGTATGGGCATTTGTATGCTCATGTATACTAGACAGAGGGCACAGGATGAGTTGAATATGGAGGGATGATATCTCAAAAATAAAAAATTAAGAGGGGAGAAGGAATTTATTGGGATAAAGAGAAAGGGAGAGATAGATCAGGGTAAATTATCCCATATAAAAGAGGCAAGAGAAAACTCTTTCAATGGAGGGAAAGAGTAGGAAGATGAAAGGAAATGGTACAACCTGATTCTCATTGAATTTGGCCTAAGGAGGGAATAACATACACACTCAATTGAGTATCTTACCCTACAGGAAAACAGAGGGGTAAGGTATTAAGAGAGGGGAGGATAGAAAAGAGGGCAGATTGTGGGAGAGGGTAGTTAGAAGCAAACATTTTTGAAAAGGGATAGAGTCAAAGGAGAAAATAAAATAAGTGGGGGGCAGGATAGGCTGGAGGAAAATATAGTTAGTCTTTCACAATATAACTACTATAGAAATGATTTACGTAACTACACTTGTACAATCTATATTGCATTGCTTATCTTCCCAGTGGGAGTAGATAAAGAGGGAAGAAGGGAAAAAAATCTGGGACTCAAACTTTTAAAAACACATGTTTAAAAATTGTTTTTTACATGCAATTGGGAAATCAGATATTCAGGTACTAGGGTACAGAAATCCATCTTACCCTACTAGAAAGTTAGGAGGATGAAGGGAGAGGATATTAGATAGAACAGATAGGGGGAAGGGGTATATTCAGTAGGTCTGCTATTTTGGGGTGGGGAGTAGGAGAAAGACAGGGAGAGAAAAAAATCGTAACTCAAAATCCTGTGGAAATGAATGTTGAAAACTAAAAATAAATAAACTAAAAACATAAAAAAAAAAGAATTCCTGCTCTAAAATTTAAGAATGTTTAAACACTTTGGCATTATTTCATTCTCTAGGACAAAAGTAATCCCTCAGCTATCTTATTAATGTTTTAATCACAAAGGAAATGGCATCTCTGTTTTTGCCATTATTTTTAGTTACAGGAAGGATAAACTTGAAAATACAACCCTGACTGGCAAGTTGAAAAGGATGTGTCAATAATTTTTTTAATGAAAATTTTATATTAAATACAATTTACTGCACCTTTATGACCCGTCTCTCTAAGAGAAGTGCTTCGTAAGCCTTTCTTAACTGGTATATTTTTAACTTACCCTTGCAATCTTGAATGCTGTCCTACTCTGCCATCTTTCCTCATAAATCTTTCCATTCTTGTGATGTTTCCCCAAGCCTCTATTTCCCTCACAAGCCCTAAATTCATAACTGTCATCAAGTGCTTTTGAAGACCTACAAATAGCAGATTTTTACACATGTGGGATGGTACGTAGCATGAAGTTTTGACAATTAGTTGGAGCGAGTTTCTCTATATTTGCTAATATTGATTCATTCTATGACAATTAAGTTGCCATTTGATATGAGACTTTGAAATATCAAAATTGTAGATAAAAGTTAAACACGGAGGGATAGACTTTCCCTCTAGTTCTTTGTTATAAATGGCTCTGCTTAACTATAGAGGAGTTTTGTTTTTCTTGTTTTTTCAACTTGGGAAATGGAAAGGGAGATAGTTTAAGGTTGTAAAATGAAAAGTATAGAAAAAAAGGTCACTGAAGCAGTTTTTTAAATACACAGGAAAAAAAGAAAGCAAAAGAAAGACCATGGGAAAACAAATAAGCAAGTTAAAAGTTTAAAAGTTATATATTCAATGCATTATATTTTAGAAAGTTATACATAACAGAGGTTCACATTTTCATTTACAATCCTTTTTTATTGTTTTATTTTGTATATGGAAATGCCCGCTTCATTCGGTTTTTGTTAAGTTCTGAATAAAATAAAATAAAAGAAAATAAAGAAAAAAAAGTCTGTCCTTTTCATTTCTGGAGTGACTGCTCAGCAATACATTTGCAAGATATATTTTGAAATCCTCTATTACTTGCTAATTCTTTTTTTTGCATAATTTCTTCATTGTAAATGAGAAACATCTGTCATTTGCTTGAAGAAAATGCCTGGAAAGCATTTTAGCTAAACATGCAGCACAGATCTGGTGCCCTTACTAATTGGATGAACTCTATAAAGACGTTGTAACTCTTACTGTCACATTTACTGTCAACACTTAGAAAACAACTCCTCCAAAAATCAGGAGTTTGGAATCTCAAATTTCCCACACCTCTCCCTAACACCTATTCAGGGTGATAGGGATGTATCCCAGGGCAAAGCAATAATCAATCCTGTGTTGAAAAGCTAGCCTATAGGAGAAATACAGTTAGTTCAGCATGATACTAATTAGAAGAGCCCCTGCTATCACTGAGAAAAGTCCTAGAGAAGCTCTACCAGGAATTTGAGAAAGATCACTACATTCTAATTTTTTTTTACATTAACAAGGAGGAGGTAGTATTAATGTGCTATATATGTGTCCTTTACGTTATTTTGCTAATAATATTAACACTTTGTTTTAAGATGTTGATTTTTCTTTAATGAGTTCAAGTAACTTTAAATCTGTTATTTCCTATAAGGTAGAATCTACCAGTTAGGGAGAAATCTTGGAATACAATACAAACTATACCATGAATAGACCTTCTATGAAATACCTGTCTGATAGTTACTCAATGACAATTCAATGCACAAGACTTCACTCCATATTTTGTACCATTCGAATTGCTAGATAGCAAACTCTTCTTCATACTGAATGGAAATCTGCCTTCATGTAGTTTTTTTCTTAAGGTAAATCCCTTTAAAGTATCATCCCTTTCATATGAGGCAGTTTAGAGCTAAAAAAAAGTAAAAAGAACCTAAAATATTTCTCTATGTGTGTATATAATATATAAAATACATTTATGTATATGCATGCATATACATACATATATACATACAGACAGACACCCATATATACATATACATACACACACACACAAACACATATATAAAGGTTGTTGGTTTTTCTGCAAGACAAGTGGACTTAACTGACCTGCCCAGGGTCACACAGCTAGTTAAGTGTCAAGTGTCTGAGGGTGGATTTGAACCTGAGGTCCTCCTGACTCCAGGGCCAGTACTCTAAAGGAATAACTTTAAAAAAAAAAAAAAACGGCAATCTTAAATTTAACTTAAAAAATGCTCAAATATGCACATGAAGAAATAGTTTTCATTTAGAATTTGATATCTTGAGACAAAATGAACTGAGGCATAAATACAAAGACTTAAATTACATTGTGAAAGATGCAAGGTTATGATTTTTATGTTAATGGCTTGACGGTTTGAAGCAGGAGTACTTAAACTTTTTGCGTCAGTCTGGTGAAGTCTATGGACCCTTTCTCTAAATCATGATTTTAAAAGCATAAAATAAGATACACAGGATTACCAAGGAAACCAAATATGCTGAAATATATTTATCACTGAAATATATTTATTTATTTCTTAAAAATCCATTGATCCTGTATATGGAACCACTATTACTTTGTTTTTGAGATTAAGTCTCCCTAATTCACCCAGGTTGTAAGTGTAGGCCCAGCTCCAGTGCTGATCAATACAGAAGCTAAGTCCTGGGAACAAAATGCAAATAACTACATGAGTAAACTATATACAGGATAAATTTGAAATAACTAACTGAATGAGAGAACTAGAATTAAGGAAATGTAGAAAGTCTTCCAGTAGAAGATGGGATTTTAGCTAGGACTTGCAAGAAGTCAAGTGATCCAGGAAACACAGATGAGGGAGAGTGCTTTAGGTAGGGAGACAGCCAGTAAAACTGAGATGGGAGTATCTTGTTCAAGGAACAATAAGGAGACAAGTGTCAATGAGTGAGTCAGGAAGATTATGATCTGGCAGAGCAAGTCTATATTGGGGAGGAGTAAGGTGAAAGAAGTTTGGATGTGTGTGGGGAAGGGGAGAAGAGGTGTTGAGAGACTTTGGACACCAAATATGAATTTTATTTTTGTTCCTGTAAGTGATATGATAGGGAGCCACTGGAATTTATTGAGTAGGAAGCATGAAATGGTTAGACCTGTGCTTTGGGAAGCTCACTCTGACAGCTGAGTGGAGAACAGCTGGGTGCAGTCTCCCCCAGGAGACCAACCTACTAAAGTGGTAAAAGCCTGTGCCTTGGTGGTAATAGCATCAAAAGAGAGAATGGGGTGAATGTGAGACATGTTGTGCTGATAAAATTAACAGGATTTGGAAAATTTTGGGATATGGTGGGATGAGAGACAGTGAGGAGGTGGAGACTACACCTAGGTTGTAAGCCTGGGTAACTGGGAGGACAGCAGTGTTCTCAAAAGTAACAGGGAAATTTCAATTACTCTACTCTGTTCCTTATCACCAAAGCCCATCATTTTAAAATGAAAATTCCCCCAGAGATGCTATATGGTTATACAAAACATTTTTGTCAGTGGAGAACCAATGTACTTAAATCAGTGAAGACTGTAACCAGTATTTTGGACACAGCAATTCTCAAAGACTATTATTAAGTCAACAAAGGGTGTGACTATATTGTTGAAGTGAATATTAACATTACCTTTGCAGTTAAATATTTACTGAAGTATTGTAGAAGACATTATACAGCTACTACATATCAAAATTAAAACTTCTGGTAACTCAAAGGGCAAAATGGAAAGACACGTAGAGAATATAAGCACAATGAATGATACGATTAATAATGATTTTAGCATGAAGATCATAATTTATCTCTGTAGAGCCCTATTTTAATTTTTCAAAATGACTTATTTATAATAAAACTGTTATAAAGTTAAGCAGAGTAATTATTATTAGTCTCATTTTATAGATTATGAAATTGAAGCTCTGAGAGTTTATTTGCCCGCGGTTGAACAACTGGTGAGTAGGGTTTGAAACCATGTCTTCCCAAGTGGGGTAAAAGACATCCACAAGAACACACTGAATTTTAAAAAGAGGCTTATCTGTCATGTAATGAGACAGGAATGACAAAGAGAGAGATAAAATGATACACTGGTAACCAATTATCATGGAGGAGTTACGGCAGGATACGGGAAAGAGATGTGCAGGGTAAGGCATGAATCTCTGCTGTTAGAGGGAATACACACACTGATGAGATGATGCATCTATAAATGCACATATGAATTTCATCTTAATAATTTTAGTCCTTTGTGTCTTTGAAACTTGATACTGTCATACAATATAGTAGGTATTCTTCGTAGCTATACTTCATAAGAAAATCTGATGAGAAGTCTGTCTTCCTTTTGGATAAAAATACGGAACAGGATAAAGTCAAGTATAGAGCACTTCAGCACATAACTATAGACCTATTATCTAACTGACACTGATTTTTAATCAACATTTTAGGAAGGTCTTTTTTAACCAGCTTGAATCCAGTTTTTTCATCCAGCCTACCTTTGTGACATAAATATTAACATATATAAAGTGCTTTGTAGACTTAAAGTACTATAAAATCTTAGATATTTTTATCCATAATGTCTAAGAGCTAACAAATCTTTGGCTAAAAATGAAATTCAATGCTACATTTTCCTGATCTGCCACTCTAAAAATCCTATAAACAGAAAATACAAGTTGATACCTGTAACCATCCCTTTGCTTAAAAATCATCTATTCTCTTTTACAGAAGAACACTCACTAGTCTATAGTTCTGATCTTGGTCTACTCTTTATTGGAAATGGTATATTATCATATAAACATCTCAGAGCATAAATACCATTCTTCTATTTTCTATTATCTTCTTCTGAGAACTAAAGAGAATAGTCATCACTGTAGTTCTTTCTAGGCTTATCCACAAATTTTTTTCATGATTCTTCCCTAATTCAGATGAGATCCCTACAGTCAGGTTGTTAAGTCTCCAGTAAAAGCCGTTTTTTCTTTTACTGGCTGTTACAGGATGAAATATAAAACTTCTAATTGAGGTCCAAAGCCCTGCCACACACGCTACCAGACTTCTTTCACCTTATTCCTTCTGCACAGACACTATATTCCCCTCAATGATAATTGCTCATCCTTCCATTTTAAATAACATGTGCTTAATGAATGTAGAAATTAGTCTATGGGAAATAAGATAAAATCATAACAACATATTATTGTTGTTACAGTAGCTAACATTTATGTAGAGCTTTCTACGTGGCAGGCATTGTGCTACTTATCTCATTTGATTTTTACAACAACCCTGGGAAGTAGGTGCTATTATTATTCCCATTTTACAGATGAGGAAACAGAGGTAAACAGGTTAAATGACTTGTCCAAGGCCATACAGCTAGTAAGTATCTGAGGCTTTATTTCAATTCATATTTTTCTAATTCCACCTGGCACTCTATCCACTGCCACATCTAGCTGCTTAATATTAATGAATGTCATTTATAAGGACTTTTAAAATTTGCAAAGTGTTTTATATATATATTAATTATCTCATTTAAGTTATCTGGCAGAAAAAAAATCAAGCAGTCACACTTGAATGAATTTTGGTTTTTCCCATGCCCCTTGTTCTGCCATTTGTACAGATCACATAGACCATAGATTCTGAATTGTTCAGAACTTCTAAGGTCATCAAGTCCCATCCTCCATTACTGAATGGGAATTCCCTTTACAAACTAATTGAAAAGTAGTCATTTAGCCTTTTCTTGAAGAATGCTAGTGCGGGGAACTCACTACCTTCTGAAGCATTTCATTCTATATTTGCAGGATTCTAACTGTTAGAGATCAAGCTTAAAACTGCCTTCTGTCTGTTTCAAAGAAATAAAATCTATACTCATAAAATTAAAGTCTTCAAACAGTGAATATGCTAAAAGGTATGGCCCAGATTCACTGAGTTGGATGGATAGGGTAAAATATTAGACTCAATCCACATACCCATATACTTTTTAAAAAATATATATATTTTTATTGATCTTATTTTTTTATATCACTACAGCATTCTCTAGCTTTCTTCCTCTTCCAGAGATCCATTCATATGACAATAGTATTTTTAAAGACAAGACAGAGTGAAAAATCAGCATAATTGATCAATAATACATCAAAAAAGTCTGAAAATACATACAATACATACTTGGGGGATTCTGACCTCACTAAAAGGGTAGAGTGGGAATGCCTTTTTTGTATCTCTTCTTTTGAGCCATGCCTGTTCTTTGGATTTTTGTAACATTTACTTTCATTTTTTGGAGCTGTTCTTTTTATTTCTATTTAGTAATTTTGTATATTGTTTTCTTGGTTCTGCTTATTCACTCTGCATTAGTTTATATAGATCTTACTGTGCTTCTCTGCATTCATCATCATTTCATGGAGCATGGTACCACTCTATTAATTAACACAATTTGTTTAGCCATTAGCCAATCGAGGGAGGATTCCAATTCTGTGCTACCACAAAAAGCACTGCTATAAACATTTTGATACAGGGGGACTTTTTCTTATCGATGACTGTTGTGGGGTATAATCCTTATAATGGAATTTCTGGGTCAAGGGATATGAATATTTTAGTAACTTTATTTGCATATTTCCAAATTGCTTAACAAAATCATGGTACTGATTCATAGCTCCATCAATAATGTACTACAGTACCTATTGGGCAATAAGCCCTCCAACACTGACTATTCCTCTTTTGTCAACTTACAAACCTTTGCATTCCCCATGGTAATTTCACACACATACACACACACACACACACACACACACACACACACACACACTCGCCTGAAAATTTTCTCCACCCACTCATTTGGATGTCAGTCTCTCTCCTCCCCACACCAGCTCTGATAGCCCTTCTTCTGAGACAGGATGAGTGATCTTTCTAAGCACCAAATCTCTCCAAATATATGTTTACCACTTACCTCTCTTTTTTTTTTCCACAGGAACAGTCATTAGTATCCACTTACACAGATGTTATTTCCCTTTTTTCCTACATTTCAATTCCTCTGTCTACTTCTTTGCCTACTATCCTATAGACTCTCCCTGAAAAACTGCAGGAATTATTTCAGCCTTCATTGTTGACATTTAATTGGAGTAAGCTATGTCACATCTTTCCCTCCATCTTCTTCCCATTCTACCTTCCATTCTATAATTTAGCTTCAAAAACAAACAAACAAAAAAAACCAATCCAAAACAAAAACAAGTCAAAAGCAAAAATTAACACTGATTCACCTGAAGACAGGGTGTTAGTTTATTCCATTATTTTTCAGGTCTGTTTCTCTTTCATCACTTCTTGTTTTCACCCTTGTATTAAGAGAAAGACATCTCTTAATAGTCTCTGTTGTTATTTTTGCTGTTGCTGCTCAAGGTTGTTGTGTTTGCCTTTCTTACATACTTGTCTAAGATGTTCAAAAAGCAAATAATTTCATCATGTCTGGTTTTCTTTCTAGGAATGATCTGAATGCCTCTTGTCGATGGAAGGTTTGTTTTTTTTTTTTAAATTAATGCTTAAGAGGGGCAGCTAGGTGGCACAGTGAATAGAGCACCAGCCCTACAGTCAGGAGGATCTGAGTTCAAACCCAGTCTCAGAGACTTGACACACTTACTAGCCATGTGACCTTGGGCAAGTCACTTAGCCCCAGTTGCCCTGCCTTCCCCCCTCCAAAAAATGAAGCAAAAAAAAAAAAATAATGCTTAGGATCAGGTTTGCAGAATAAGTCATCTTGGGTCATCCTCAGCCCCTTTTCTCTTAGGAAAGAATTATTTCAAAATCCCCTGTGGTTTCTTTCTTTCTTTTTAAAATTTCTTTATTTAAAATCCCTTACCTTTATAGTTAAGGTTCTTTCTCCTGGTCATGCCAGAATTTGTCTATGTGTCTCATGAGTTTCCAGCATGAGGTTTCTGTTGTTGTTTTCTTGGAAGTAATCTGTGGATTTTTTCAACTGGGACTCAAGTTTTCTATGTCTAGAAATTCTGGGCAGGTTTCTTGTACTATCTTTTACGTTATTATATTAAGGTTTTGTTTTTTTTTGGCTCGTCATGTTCTGGGAGATCTGCAATTCTAAAAGCATTTCTATACATCCTGCCCTCAAGATCAATATGTTCTGCTTGTACAAAGATCAGATTACTTAATTTGAACTGGTTTTTCTCTCCATTCCTGATCTGTGGTCTATTGCAACATAGCACTGCTTTGCTGCTTTCCCAATATGAGAAAAAAGCAACTTCTCCTTCTCCTTCTTCTTCCTTCTCTTCCTCCTTCAGCTCTTCCTTTTCCTCCTCTTTAATTTTCTTCTACAGTAAGTAGATGTAGTAGAGTTCAATTCTAATACAAGTTTGTCTGCACACTTGCCTATTTCTGGAACCTGGTAGTATGGAAGAGGGTGCTAAGTAAGAGTGTTAGGGATTAGTCTCCTCTATTGTTATTTTATAGAATTTTTACTTTATTAGGGTTCTTGATATCATGTAAAGAGATGAAACTGCCTTATTTCTTGTGAATAATTGCTCTTTCAGAAAAGTCTAAGAGGTCATGAAGATAGGAGAAAATAGCTAAACCTGCATCTTGTTAAGTCACATGACACAGATTATCTTACATAATGACCTATTATCTTGATCTTTTTTTTTTTTTTTGGAGGGGGGAAGGCAGGGCAATTGGGGTTAAGTGATTTGCCCAAGGTCACACAGCTAATAAGTATGTCAAGTGTCTGAGGCCACATTTGAACTCAGGTCCTCCTGATTTCAGGGCTAGTGCTCTATTCACTGTGCCACCTAGCTGCTCTTCTACCCACAATCTTTAAAGAATAATTATACTTTATTTTATCCATACCTAGACCAGAAGATGATCTCTGATAGTAATGAATGTGGACCCAGTCTGGGTCCAAAGGTTATATATGATACATATCTGGACGAGGAATGGAAAATTGATTCAAAATTACAAGTACTACCAAAACAAAACAAAACAAAACAAAAAATACCTGACATCATAAGATCAGATTTAGCAATGGAAGAGAACCAAGAAATCACATAATCTATTCTCCTCTGAGGCCCAGAGAGGTTAAGGAGCTTGTTGCAGATCACAAAGGTAACAGTGCTAGAACCAAAATTTAACCTGTCAGTTTGGCACTCTTGATGCCACTTTGCTTAGACATTTAGCATCATGTGAAATACTTTTAAAAACTTAAACTGAAACATGCAAATTCTATGTGCCTATTTTAAAATATGTAGCCACCTAGAACAATGCAGTTTTATGAAGAGTCTACATGAACAAACAAAAGATGCCTTTTAGGAAGAAGGGAACAATGTTTTAACATACATTTCTGTTCCACAAATTGGACCAAAAGAAATTTGAGGTAATCATACTTCAGAGAGGGATTTTTTTTTCTTTTGACATGATTATGCTAGTGATTTCCCACAGCAAATGTATTTTTAACTTTAAAAACAGTAAGTTTTAATGTATTCCCTATTTGACATAACAAAATTGTAAAACTCCCACAGCTTTCTACTTTTTTTTTTGATATTATATAAGTACCCTGTAATTTTACATGCCAGAGAAGACAGAGCACCTGAGAATAAATGCCTATTCAAATTTACTGAACAGCATTCAAAGATGCATTATGCTTTTCTAAAGTAACTAGAGGTCAAAATGCATAAGAAAACAAGGGATGCTCAAATAAACTTTACTGAAATGTGTTTTGCTGATTATACATTATATTTCAAATTTTTCAAAAACTGTTATCAGAAGTCATATGGGATCTGTCAAAGTGTAGATATTAAAAAACACTAACATGTTTTCTTCTAGCATCAAAGACTGGGATATTTGAAAGTACAAAATTAGGCTTTGGAGCAATTGAAAAATGACATCTTAAATAAATAGAGGTTCCTAATTACTATTATCTTTGTTATGAGATAACATGGAAAATCTTCGAATTTGCTAAACTTAAGTGATGTAGGCGAACTTTACTAAGATGCCATTTGTAAATGAAAAGAGCTGAGGAACAACAAGCATAACAGTGTTATTTATGAGGAAAGCTTTTTACAGTTTTGAGATTCCATAAAGAAACATTGTCAAACTTGATAGACTACAAATAAGATACTCATAAATGATTTAAAAAAAAAAACACCACCACAGGAAACACTGGCTTTACAGTCAGCCCCGCTTGTGAAAAGACTACTATCTGAATGCATTCCAGAGTTTTTGTTGTTGTTCTTTTAAAACCAATTGGCTAGAACAGGAAATGCTAGACTGTTTTATTTTCTTGTGTACTCTCCAGATCATAACATATTTAAATTCCTTTAAAATTAGGTGTGTTTTTCTAGAAATCAGATAAATTACCACATCCAGTGGAAGATACGCATAAATCTGATCGTTCATCATTCAACTTTAGGAGTGGAGTCAATCTTTAATAGAAATGGGGGCCTTTAAGCTATACATAAAGATACCTGTGGGAAGTATATTGATTTAGAAAACTACATATTAACATTATCTATATTCTATTGTAGTTTATTTATTTTGTTAAATCTTATCTGATGACATTTTTATCTGGCTCTTGTAGCACCCAGAAGTATTATGGGTCATGTATTTAAAAAACTGTGATACAGTATGCTTGATAAGGCAAGGTCCTTTGAAACATGGCTAATCTCATTAGATAAGATTGATCATAAAGACTGCCAAGAAATGGTAAATTTTGGACAACAGAAATACCATAGGTTCTACTACTTCCACCCTCTCCCTCATTTCCCCCTCCCAACAAAGTGATAGCCAGCAAATGAACATTTATTTACTGCCTAATATGTTCCAGGCACTGTGCTAAGTACTGGGGATAAAAAAAAAAAAAGGTAAAAAAAAAACAGTCTATGGAGATGAGGATGCCTCCAGACCTCAAATGATAAAGTCAGACTAGGCAAGTTAATATGCTTTATTATGAGTACTGGATTCTACCTCTGCTCGAAAGTATTACAATACACAAAGCAGATACTTAATATTTCCACACTAAGAAGTAGATTCTATCATGATCAAAGGGTTTGAGAAATATGGGGCACAAACTTAGCTTGAAGGTGGAGGGGGAAGTCTCAGTGTAGAGGAAGTTACCTCCTTTATTATATTTGGTAAGGATTTTTTTTAACTGTTTATAAAAAGATGAGCCACCACAGAAACAAAGCTATAATTATGTCATAACCACAAAATGAACCCATCACCAGAAATACACAAAATTAAAGGTTCTTTAACCAAGACGCAAACAATCCTCAAGCTATCTCAGTCTTTGCTCCTTCAGTTTGGCTTCTCACCTTTGCTTTACCCACCAAGGATTTCTCCTGGGCTTTAAGTACTCACTTGGAAATAGAGAATCTACTTTCACCTCCTTTCTTCACCTTTCCTCCCAAAGTAAAGCATAAGATGCAACCTAATGTTCTTCTAGCCAAAAGTCAAAATCCTAGAGGCAGCATTAGGACTATCCCATTTGTCATGATTGAAAGCAAGGTAAACTGATTCCAAGCACATTCAGTTTATTGCATAGCTAGCAATTGGTTCTCTTGGTTCCTCAGTCAGTCAAAAAGCCCAAGAGGTAAGGCTTACTAGTCTTTATATAGTTTTGGGAAATACGAGAGAACAAAAAACAGGAAGCATCACAGATGGAAAACAAAATAATTGGTTACAAAGTCTGAAGTATCATATGCAGCAAAAACAATATGATTTGCTGGATGTTTGGGGTTAGCAACAAATCCTCCTCAGATCTCACTGTCAGGAAAGGTTGACTGATAGAGTACATCGGCTAGTTCTTGAAACCTACCTGCATTCTGTAAGGCTTGTTAGTAGGGTAACAAATCTCCCTTATTTGTACATGGAGATTCAAGGCTGTATAAAGTAAGTTTTCTTTCAATTAAAGTGATTTATAGAGAAATTTAAGTTCTAAACTTAACTCAAAGAGGAAAATGAACTTCTAAAGTCGAAATTCTAAACTTAATTCAGAGACAAAGAACCACAGCTCAGGCCACTACAGAATACAATCAATTATAGAACTGGATTGAAAAGAAAATCAAAAATCAGTATCTGATTTTGTCACATTGAAAGTATCGTTACAGGGTTGGCTAAGTGGCGCAGTAAATAGAGCACCAGTCCTGCAGTCAGGAGGACCTGAGTTCAAATCCGGCCTCAGACACTTAACACTTACTAGTGACCTTGGGGAAGTCACTTAACCCCAATTGCCCTACCTTCCCTTCTCAAAAAAGAAAAGAAAGTATCCTTACAAAGACAAAAATGCATAGTAGCACAGAGCTAGGTTTGTCTCAGTAGCAACTAAAAATTCATACATAGCTCAAATTTTGTCCTTCCTTTTCTATATGCATAAGATTCCAAAGCAGATAAAATGTTCTGAGTATAACAGGTAAAGCACCTGTATATTTCTCACTGATCCACTAACCATCACAATACATAATAAATTGTGTACTCTTGACTACAATGGTTATATAAGTGTCACTATCACATTACTTTGGTCAAAAGATACTTCAAGATCTTTCAGTGACAGAGTCATTA
>CM053589.1:49962779-49977520 GCA_028646515.1 Pseudochirops corinnae | reverse complement strand
ACAGACTACCATCATGTCCAAATATAATGAGGACTAAGTACATGACAACATTAAATAAAATAATAGCTTTTTTAAAAAAAAATGTTAAAATATGTGTGTATAAGGCAAACATCATCAGAAAACTGGAATCCTCTATATGCTACTGACATTTGGTAAAGAAATTTTTATTTTAGAGAGAATAGCATTTTCTCACTAGAAAAAGAGTACAATTCATTTATATTGCTAAAATGTACATATACCCTTTGGATCAAGGCATATATGGTATACTTAGCATATGTTTGATGATGGTCAAAATTGCTGAAACAAAAATTGATATACAGGAGTACATATTCAAAAAAGATGTTGGCAGAACGCAACAAGGTATATCTAATAAGATGAAAGTAAGAAAAAAATTTAAAAATAAATAAAAACCTCACTGCATTTAGGCTAAAAAAAGAAACTGGACAAAAGTGGAAGAAGTCAGTAAATGTAGAACACTGCATATACTGACAGACTTGTTTCTATGCTTTTATTTGTTTGCTGATTTTTCTCTTTTTATTTTAAATTTAACGAATAATCCTCTTATATGAGAAGACTTTCTGGGAGGGGAGACATAGAGATGTGGGGAAACATAGGTGTGCAAAAACAAAATATATCAAGACAAATTATTTTTAAAACAGTCATTGTACAAGTATATGGCTAAACAATATTTAATGTAAAAAAGTAAAATATGAGAGTTTTAGTTGGTTAAAGTTCCATATTATTCAATAGTATAATATGGCTGCTATCAAAAGTGATGTACTCTTGAGCCATGCTAATTAAAGTAAGATGTCTAAAATGAGAGAGGTAATGTGTGATATTCTGCTCAGGGGAGACCACATGTTGAGTGCTGTGCTCTCCTATAAAAGAATTTTGGAAAAAGAACTGGCAAACTGGAGAGAATTGGGGGTCTGAAGGTAGGTAAAGAGAAGGTAAAGATTAGGACTTAGTACCATATTATATAACGAATTAGGGGTTTCTAATATGGAGAAAAAGATATTTAAGGAAACCTTATTACATTCTTCAAATACTTGAATTTTCCTTAAAAACGTTAGATTTCTTCAGATGACAGACATCTATAGGATGGCTATAAATTATAGTGATGCAGATCCTACTCAACATAAGAAAGAACCTTCAAACAATAAAGAACTTCTAAACAACTGGGGATTTCCAAAATATATTGGGCTACTCTGGTCATAAGTCACTAAAAGCGGTCACTAGGTTTTCAAGTGGATTTTGAATAGCCATTTTTTGCAGCTGCTGAAGAGAATTTTTACTTCAAGTATGTTTTAAATCAAATTATATGTGAAATCTCATCTAAAGTTCCATGATTCTAAGAAGAAAAGGGAAAAGACTATTGAGGCCCTAGGTATTGTTTCCATGTGGATTCTAAAGTGATCCCAACTGATATATAGTAAAGGTTGATTTATGGCCCAAAATCTGCCTACATCAACATCAAAGTAATGAAGAAGAAAAATACTGAGTATGTGATTTTTTTCAATTGAATCACTTTTTCATTATTTTATACAGAATCGTGAATGTTGTTTCTGTTTCTTTTTTTTTAAGATTTTAAACAGCTGCATTTCTAAATCTGGCAGGCTTTAAAAGACTGTATACAGTCTGCACATCAAAAGTAAATAAACTACATGCCATCTAACTAAATGAGTGAGCAGAGTAGACTACAGTATTGCTTGTTCATTGAATGGAAGTGATCATCTAAGCTATCAAACATGGCACTTCAGATTGAGATAAGTGGCATCCTTCCAAATGGAGTCCAGTTGTATCCTGCCAAAGTCCATGCACATTTCAAATGGCCTTTAAGAAGCTTCAATTCATGTGGTTGCTGTCACATTTCTTTTATATTTCATTTCCTATTTTGAAGTTACATTTAAGTTTTACTCCAGTACTGCCATCTTTAAGTCACTTGTTTCTTCCTCTGGACTTTCTTGTTATAGATTAGACAGACTGACAG
Source organism: Pseudochirops corinnae (assembly GCA_028646515.1). Classification (NCBI taxonomy): domain Eukaryota; kingdom Metazoa; phylum Chordata; class Mammalia; order Diprotodontia; family Pseudocheiridae; genus Pseudochirops; species Pseudochirops corinnae. The sequence continues at coordinate 49,975,530 of CM053589.1, read as the reverse complement.
ACAGAGATAGAGACAGAAGAAAGAAAAGAGAAACAGATATAGTAGATGATGAACACATGTATAAACATAAGTGTTTATAAATATTTGTTTGTCTATGTATTTGTGTACACTCACCTGCTTTCTGTATGTCATCGTCTCTGTTTTGGACACTCTTTACTTGGGTCTAGACCCATGAACTCACTGGTATATGGGAACTGCCAAAGAGAAAACTATTCACACAGATGAATAATTCTTCTGTAAGTGAGTTGCCTGTAGCCCCAGAGGCATCAAGACTTAAACCCAAGTCTTCATTATTCTGCGGCTGGCTCTCTACTCAGTACTATTCCCCTTTTCCCCCCACCCCCCATGGCTATTTTCTCACTACATATACTATATAAAATGTATTTTATATACTTTGACAGAACAAATTCATGATCCCCTAAGTGTGAGCATTCTGCCTCCAAAGGTATACATTACAAACCAATCATGCCTTATCATTCGGTATGAATCTTCTTCATGTCCTTTTATACATCCTCTACAAAGGATCAACTATGTTCTCAAGGTCTCGCTCTCGGTCTTTTAACCCTCTGTGGACACCAGTACAATGCTTGGACTATCTATTTCTTATTCCATACACTTGCTACATAACTATACTATATCCTCTCCAGTCTTATATCTTCTGTTGTTGGTTTTTTCCTGTTACTTCTTCCATTGACTTCCTATTCTTATCAATATTCTTCTGGCAATGCTGTATTGTTTTAAATTATGGATGACAACAATTTCCATGAAAAAAGCTTCATGAAATCCAGAGAGCAACAGAGAAGCATGTTGAATTGAAATAGGATGCTACATGACCATGTGAATGTTTGTAAATATGCATTAGTAATTATTAAATATTCATATTGAGAACAAATATTTTCCATAATATAATAATATGTGCATATGTAAAATACATATATATTTTGATGCATATACATATGGTCATTTGTGTGTAAGGGGTTTATAATTCCAGAGTATAAATTAGTAGATTAATGGTACAGAATGGAAAAGCAAGAAATAAAAGCAATTGGAAAGATTAGCCTAGAGTTAGATAAACCTTAAAATGTATATTGGGGAAAGAATCTCTACTTGATAGGAACTTCTGGGAAAATTAGAAATTGAGAAGAAATTAGGATAAGACCAGAACGCTACACTGTATGCTACAATACGCTTCAAATAGATATGTATATGGAATGAAAAAGGCCATACAATAAAATTAAAGGAGAAAAGAAGGAAGTACTTTTCAAACTATGATTAGGAATAGAATTATTTCTTAAGACAATAAGGGACATAAAAGATCAAAACAGATTACATAGAACATTGTTACATAATATGAAAATCTTTTGAATAAATAAAATTAATAAACACAGACTAAAAAGAAATATGGTTGAATGAGGGAAAATCTTTGCATTATATATTACAGATATGTCTGATATACACATATATATCTATATCTATCTATATATCTATGCATAAGTATAGATAAATAAAAGGGTGTAATTTGAAAAAATATTTCCAATAGATAAACAGCCAAATATAAGCAGATTTAGAATAAAGAATTATCAGTTACCTACAACCACATGGAAACCCACAAAACAAAACAACTCTCAGGTTTTACCTCCTAACCTGTTAACTGGCAAAGATGATAAAAATAAATGAAGCAGTCAATGTCAAAAAGGCTGTGGGAAAGCAGGCACATTAATATGTGGTGGAGTTAATCATATATGGTGTGTGTAAAACATTTTTGAAAATCTTAAAGTGCTATACGAATGTTAGCTATCATTATTCTTACTTGTAAATTGGTTAAATCATCCTAGAAAACAATTTCAGATTGTGCAATAAAAGTGACTAAAATGTTCATAACCTTTGATTTAGAAAGCTGAGCACACATCCCAAGAAAGCCAAAGAAAAGAAAAAAATACCCAATATAATCAATCAATTAACATTTATTAAGTGCCTATTATGGGGCTAAATACTGTGCTAGAAACTGGGGACGTAAAAAGAGGCAAAAGATAGTCCCTTCCCTTAGAGAGCTTACAATTTAATAGAGGAGAATATAAAACATAAAGGCATACCAAAAGCTTTAGCATAGCTCTAAGCTTTATAGCTTAATACTCAAGGCTTTAATAGCTTAAAATAGGACTAAGATTTTTATAAATATATTCATATATAATGTATATATAATTTGTATACATATATTACATATATATATATATATAATCATAGCACTTTTTGCAGTAACAAAAAGCTGAAAAAAAGGGGAGACCTATCAATAGCTGGGGATTGACTAAACACACTACAGTATATCAGTACAATAGAATAATATTGTGAAAAAGATGAGGAATTTGGAGAAATAAGCAAAGATTGTATAAGCTGATGATAAGTGAAAAAAAAAACCACAACAGAATATACAAAGACAAACTCAAGAGTCTGGTGCAAAAAAACCCCCAGAAAATATAGTACAGAATAAATGACAAACATATCTTCCTCCTCTACAGAGAGAGTTGGGTGACTACAAAGGCAGAATGTAGACTATGGCTCAGATAGAGTTACTCCCTAAGTTACTTATGATTAATTAGTTTGTTGCTGTCCTCTCTAAGATGGATTTAATTCTGAGAGGGAGAAACATAATAATCAATGATTGATGCAAAATGAAGTGATCGTTAAAATATTTTGAAATGGGCTTATATATATATATTCATACCTATATTTATGTATTTATTTATATTTATATATAGTAGAAGTTCTGACAGATACCAGAATAAGTTACTAAGGAGATGATGAAATACTTCTGGAAGTTATCAAAAACAGAAATATATCTTTGTTGAGAAGCAGTGTCCTATAATAAGGAGAATGCTAGACTTGGAATCAGGAAAACTTGGAATTAGGAAAACTTAAGTTCACGGCTTCTAACACCTACTAGTTGAGTTAATTAGCTTTTCTGTGCCTCAGCTTCCTCATCTTTATTAATGAGGGGGTTGGACTCAAAGACCTCTAAGGCCTTTTCAGCTTTAAATCTATGATATATGTATATATGTACATGTGCATATATGTATGTGTGTACATGTATATATTTACATGTAAATATACATACATGTACACGCATACATTTATACACATATCAGCATATATAATAATATATGCATATGTACATATATATGTATACATATATATGTATATATGTACGTATATATATTAAAATAAAAAAGACTGAATTTAAATATCAGAATTTAGATATCCAAATGAGTACTGTCGCCTTCTGAGTAAAACTTAACTCCAACAATCCTGCTCTTAATATCTGCCTAAGACTGATACAACAACCTTCTCTGGAGGCAATAAAGATTAATGGGAGCTGCCCACCTGACTCAAAAGTGATCCTAAGGGGAACAGGACAATCTTTGAGAATATTTTTTAGAATTATTCTTTGGGAATTGGCTGAAGACTTACAACACATTCATTTGAATCTTCTTAATAAATGACATATTTTTTCCATTTGAGGTAGAAATTTTTTTTATTTACCCAATAAAATGTATACTCCTTGAAGAGAAAAACTCAATTTCATTTTGTGTTTTGTCTTTTTAGCAAGGCTCATTCCACTACTTCAAACAGACTAGGTACTTAATATTTATTTGTTAGAGAAGATTAGAAACCTGGTACACAATGAGAGTCATTACTCTGATTAATATTATTTTGGGTCAGAAATGAACTATGAGTTAAAGACAACAACGAATTATCGTCTATGGCTTGTCCAATGACACTAAAAACAGTTCCAAAAATGTTTTTGATTGACAGTAGCAACATTGAAAAAATACATAATGTCACAAAGGCAAAGACTTTAATGGCCAGCGCTCACTATACAGATAAAAATGAAAGTGCTACTGCTTCCTGGTCAAATCTCAAATATGCGGTCATGTTCAAAGGAAGGATAATGGGTAAGATGAACTTTCATTTCTTCTTCCAGTGGTATTCTCAATTTTTCAGAGTCCCTTGAACTATTGGTGTTTTACAGAAGCAAACAACCTTTGCTGTCAGAAGTAAATATAAGACATTTGCGGTCCAAAGAGAATAAAAGAGAACACAAAAACACCTTCTGCAATCAGTATTGGATACTCCTGTTTTCTGTTCCTGTTTTCCAGCAATGCCAGTCGCCATATCTCATCAGCCTCATTTAGAGACATAACACACAAGAAGAATGTAAATGAGAGAAATTATCTGATTTTTGTTCCCATTTAAAAGGTGTAGAAAAGGTGTAGAAAAACAAAGCTATTTTGTTCACAACTTGCTGTCAGACTGGTAGGATGATTTTGGTGAAATGTATAACTTTTATACGCTCTTTTATATGTTCTTTCCTGAAAACCTTAACAATTAAATTAAGGTGATAGTTTTTATATTCTTGGGACCCATGGACCAGCTTTTCTATCGTTCTTAGCTATTGATTCTTTGGCTCACAAAACTATTCTAACAAAAGGATAAAACTGTGGGAGTGTAGTGAGGTAGAAGATAGAGAAATAAGTCTAACTGTCCTATAAAGTCTTAAGAATGAAAGTCAAAGTCTTAAATCTTAGTTCCAACATGTATTTCTTGCTTCCTTTAATGTGTCCATGTTTCAGTCAATCTATCAATAAACTCTTATTATGTACCTACTTTGTGTCGGGCACTGTGCTAAGCACTACAAAAAGGAAGCAAAAAATAGTCCTAGATCTCAAGAAGTTCAAGGAGGGTGGGAACAACAAGCAAGTAACTATGCAAACATATTAGAGATCATTAATAAAGGAAAGGAATTAGTATTAAAGGCAATAAGGAAAAGTTTCTTATCTAGAACATAAAATTTTAGATGGAACTTGAAGGAAGCTAGGGAAGCCAAGAGGCAGAGATGAGGAAAGAGGGTTATTTCAGGCATGGGTAACAGACAGTGAAAATGTCCAGAGTCTAGAGAAGGAGCGTCACTTTTTTAAAAAAAAGAGTATTTCATTTTTTCCAATTGTGCGTAAAGACAATTTTAAACATTCTTTTTTTTTTTTAAGAAAAATAATGTTCCAAATTTTCTTCCTCCCTCCCTAAAATTGCAAGCAATTGGATATAGGTTATATATGTGTAATCATGTAAACATATTTCCACATTATTCATGTTATGAAAGAAGAAAGAGACAAAAAGGAAAAAAACAGAAAAAAGTGAAAATAATACTTTGATCTGCATTCAGACTGCATCAGTTCTTTCTCTGGATGTAGAGAGCATTTTCCATCACAAGTGTTTTGGAATTGTCTTGGATATTTGTATTGCTGAGAAGAGCTAAGTTATTCATAGTCAATCATCATCACACAGTGCTGCTCTTGCTGTATACAGTGTTCTCTTGGTTCTGCTCACTTCACTCATCATCAGCTCATATAAGTCTTTCCAGGTTTTTCTGCAATCTACCTGCTTCTCATTTCTTATAGCACAATAATATTCCATCACATTCATATACCACTTGTTTAGCCATTCCCAAACTGATGTACATCCCTTCAAATTCCAATTCTTTGCCACTACAAAAAGAGCTGATATAAATACTTTTGTAGGTCCTTTTCTATGATCTCTTTGGGATACAGAGCTACTAGTGGTATTGCTGGATCAAAAGGGAGGCACAGTTTGAGTGCCATTTTGAGCATAGTTCCAAATTGCTCTCCAGAATGGTTGGATCAGTTCACAACTCCACCAACAGTGCATGAATATCTCAATTTTCCCCATATCTTCTCCAACACTTATTTTCCTTTTCTGTCATATTAGCCAATCTGACAGGTGTGAGGTAGTACACCTCAGAGTTGTTTTAATTTGTATTTCTCTAATCAATAGTAATTTAGACCATTTTTTCCTGACTAGATAGTTATATGATATCCCCATTACACTTGAGGGCACGGCTATCATCTTCATAGTCCCCTAGGCTTACAACTTTAATGTCATCAATCCCTCACTTTTTAATTTAATATAATTAAAATTAGAGGTGAGTGTCTTGTTTAAATAACAGCAAGGAAACCAGAGTTACTGAATCATTGTGTGTATGGTAGGTAGTAATATGTAAGAAGACTGGAAAGGTAGGAGGAGGCCAGGTGATAAGGGGTTTTGAATGTCAAATGAAATATTTTATATTTTATTCTGGCTAGAATAGATAGTCACTGGGGTTGACTGAATTGGGCAGGATGAGCATAGCCAGATTTGTGGTATAAGAAGATTAATTTGACAGTTGAGTGATGGGTGAACTGGAGAAGGGAGAAACTCAAGGCAGGAAGAACAACCAACAAGCTATTGCCATAGTCCACACGTGAAGTGATAATGCCCTGCACCAGAATGGTACCATTGTTAGAGAGGACTTACATACAAGAGATATTACGAAGGTAAATTTGACATGCCTTGGCAACAGAGTGGATATAAGGAGGAGAGCATGAGGAATTAATGATGACATCTAAGTTGTGAGCCTGGGGGACTACAAAGATGAGGAAGGTGTCCTCATCTATAACAAGAAGCTTTGGAAGTAGAGGTTTTGGTGGGAAATGTAAGGAGTTCAATTTTTGTATGTGTCTACAAGACATTCATTTTAGATGTCTGAAAGGCAACTGGAGATGCAAATCTGGAAGTTAGGAGACAGGTTAAGGCTGGATATGTAGATCTGGGAATCATGCTAATTGAAGGATAGTGTTTGTCTAAAGATTCCAAGAGTGGAAATTACCCTTTGGTTTAATTCATAAGCAGCTGGTGGTCTGACACAGTATTGTCAACAGAGGATCTCCAGATGAGCTATTTTCAACAGCTAACACAAACAATCAAGACTTAGGCCTGCTTCATAATCATGAGAAACTATATTTTAGAAGCACTCTCCTCAGCTGTTTTGTACTTTATTGACATAAATAACATTGTCCTGCTTTGTCTTTTTTGACAAAGGAAAGGCAGCATGGAAGAAATATTTTTTTTTTTAAAATGCTGAGTCTGTTACTGGAAGAACTGGGTTTGAATCACAGGTCTATTACCTATTACTTATCTAACCGTGATCACTCCCCTCCCTTCCTTTGGGCCTCCATTTCCTAATCTGTACATTAATTTTGACACAGGCTGTGCTTCCAGGGTCAAAGTACATTTTTTCTCCACTTTTCCCTCTCAGAATCCCTAGTTTGTTTCAAGGCTTAGCTCATGTGCCATCTCTCACAGGAAGCCTTCCCTTTTCTCCTTAGTAGCTGGTGGTTCCCTCCCTCTCAAAGCATCATGTATATACTCACCTGTTAACATATACATTAACTAGTAGAATGTAAGATTCTTGAGGGCAAGAATGGAGGTAACATAGTATTATCAGTTAATAGTATATATTAAACACTTATTATGTGGTAGGTACCTCCATGAGCTGAGGATGCAAAGAAGGCACAAAAAAATTGTCGAAAGAACACTGATTCTGAAATCAGAGGATCTGGATTCAAATCCTTCCTCTGTGATTTACTACTCATATGACCTTGGGGAAAGTTATTAATATCACCAGTTCTCAGTTTCCTTATCTCTAAAATGAGGTAGACAGAAACAGGTAGTCTTTGAGGTTCCTCCCAATTCTTTATCTATGATTCTAATCTATGTCCAACTTTTGCTATTGTCACTACTTTCTGAAACCTTGGTGCTTAGCACAAGCATCTTATACATAGAAGGTACATATAAAATGCTTCATGATTAAATGGGAATGGATGATATAAAGTCCCCTTCCAGATCTTTAAGTCTACGATCTTATGATCTTTATGACAATATCATGATAACAATGATCACTAGCACTTATATAGCACTTTAATGTTTTAAAAATAGTTTTGCCAATATCAATTCATTTTATTCCCCAACAACTTTGGGAGTTAAGTGCTATTACTGTTCTTCCTATCCTCATTTTAAAAATTGTGAAATGCAGGCAACCAAAGGTTAAGTGTCTTGCCCAGAGTTATGCATCTTCGTCTGACGGCAGATTTGAACTCAGATCTTCCTGACTCCAGGTTCAGTGCTTTGTCTACTGAGCTACCTATCTGTCTCAACTGTTCAGATCATTCATTTTTAAGAAGGACATTAACCAACCCCTTGTTATAAAGCTACAAATCTTTCATGGGGTGAAGAAGGGAAAGTTCTTAAAGTGAACTGCAATTAGTTTTAAATAAAATAATAAAGAACATGACTTGAGTACAGTTTTGAAAGATGCTGAAACATTGGTAGAAAGGTAGGAAAGGATGATTTAAGTGTATAGAAGTAACATGTTATAATGGCATAATCTAAGAATTACAATGTAAAGGGAATCAAAGCAATGTCTGGCTTCTAAATACTAAAGTTTTAATTAGTGTGAAAAAAGACACCACTACATAGAAGCATGCTCCATACACCAGAAAGAAATACAACATTCAAACACTTTCTTGAGAGATAGAGTGACTTTTTAAAATAGGCTAAATAATATAATTCCTTCAGAAGCATGTGTGTGTATGAAAGGAAGGGAGGGTGGAAGAGTAGGAAGGGGAGAAAGACAGGGAGAGATGGATGGAGGGCAAAGAGTATAGAAAGGAGATTTCTGCCATAATAATCTGGGCTATATCATAGAATTTAGTTTCCCTTGTGAATATCAGCAATACTGAGACATCATACGAGGAACAGATGGCAAACCTATTCCACACAGAAAGAACTATGAAATAAAGAGAAAGAGAATCTGACACAACCACAATCCCATTCCTCCTGCTAAAGTCATAAAACTGAGAAAAGGTAGGAAATCTAATGAAGATGTTTTCCATCATGTATGCCCTTTTATATATACATAAAAAAACAATGTGGGATAAAGAAATCACAAACAGGTTTACTTGGAAGATATGGATGGAAAGAGAATTATTATTAGAAATAATAAAAAGGAAATGCTAAAAGCCATAGCTAACATAAACCATAAGACTTACAGAAAAATAGCTCTGACCTATAATTTTGCATTCGAAATTTCCACTGTCAGAAAGCACCTGCACCAACAGTATATTTACCATTGGCCAGGCATTATCATAATTCATCATGGGAAAGTCAAGTATTTAAGCCCAACTGCAAGGGGAAAAAAATGTGCACATTCACTCCTGAAGGACAAGTCTAGAAAGTCACAAATACCTGGTTAATTAAAGCTAAAATGTAATTTTGCTTTGAAGAAATGACTATTAAAGCCACGATGGGGTAGGTGGGGGTGGGAAGGATGAATAAATGAATAAAAAACATTTCTTAAGAGCTTACCAAGGGGGCAGAAAGAAGGCAGGGGCAAACCTAGGCTCTCCTCCAAACCCCTCCAAAGACCTTTAAATAATGCTCTAAAACAAATCCTGGAGTGGCAGAATCTACAAAAGGACAGGGTGAAACAATTTTCTGGTCAAAGACACCTAAGAAAGTCGGCAGGAAAGGTCTGACACACTGGGACAAGAGAGGAGCACTATCCAGCGCAGGCTGCACAACAGCAACCAGACCCCAGCAAATCAGGAGCAGGCCTTGGGAGTGACTGAATCAGCAGCAGCAGTGGCTGCTTTGGGAGACACAGCCCACAGTCTGTAAGGGACTCAAACAACTGGTCAGAAGGAGCTTAAAGGGTCTTTTGTTGGCCCTGGGGACAGGACTCAGCTGTTTTGCCCATACTCAGATCCAGGTCACAGTCCTGGGTGGCAGTCCCAGAGCAAGGAGGAGCACTAGCACATCAGGGCTTGTGGCCACAGTCAAGTGGGGACCCTCATCACAGTTCCAGGGCAGAAAAGAGCATTTGTGGTCACTCACAGATCAGAGCACAGGCCAAGAGAGTAGTAAACACATCTCTCCCTTCCAACCTGGAGGAATCAAGAACTTTATTGGTTCCCAGAATCACCTCTGAAAACAGCTGCATAAAAAAAACTAAAGTTTAGAATAGCATACCCTCCAATCTCCAGCATAAATCCACTTTATCAGACAGTTAAAAGTCAAGAAATAGGTGGGGGAAATGACCAAACAATAGAAAAAAAAATTTGACCACAGAAAGACACTATGGTGACAAGCAAGATCAAAACACACTCAGAAGAAAATAGCAAAGTCAAAATTCCTACATCTAAAGCCTTGCAAGAAAAAAAAAAAAATGAATTGGCCTCAGGCCATGGAAGGGCTCAAGAATTTTGAAAAACAAGTAAGAGAGGTAGAGGAAAAAATTATAAGAGAAATGAGAGTGATACAAGAAAATTATGAAAAAAAAAGAGTCAGCAGCTTGGTAAAAGAAGCACAAAAAAATTCAGAAGAAAATAACACCTTAAAACAGTGGTTCTCAACCTTCCTAATGCCATGACACTTTAATGCAATTCCTCATGTTGTGGTGACCCCCAACCATAAAATTATTTTCGTTGCTGCTTCATAACTGTAATTTTGCTACTGTTAAGAATCGTAATGTAAATATCTGATATGCAGGATGTTATTTTCATTGTTACAAATTGAACAAAATCCACAGGTTGAGAACTGCTGCCTTAAAAAAACAGTAGGCAAAAGAGGTACAAAAATCCAATGAGTGGAATAATTTCTTGAAAAGCAGAATTGGCCAAATGGAAAAGGAAGTAAAACAGCTAACTGAAGAAAATAATTCCCTAAAAGTCATAATTGGGCAAATGGAAGCTAATGACTCTATGAGACATCAAGAAACAATAAAACAAAAGCAAAATAATGGAAAAAAATAGAAGACAATGTGAAATATCTTATTAGAAGAACAACTGACCTAGAAAACAGATCCAGGAAAGATAATTTAAAAATTATTGGACTTCCTTGAAAGTCATGATCAAAAAAAGAGCCTAGACATCACCTTTCAAGAAGTTATCAAGGAAAACTGCCCTGATATTCTAGAACCAGAGAGTAAAATAGAAAAGGAAAGAATCCACTGCTCACTTCCTGAAAGAGACACCAAAATGAAAACTCCCAGGAATATTATAGCCAAACTCCAGAGCTCATAGGTTAAGTAGAAAATATTTCAAGAAACCAGAAACAATTCAAGTATCATGGAACCACATTCAGGATAAGTAACACAAGATGAAGTAGCTTCTATATTAAAGGACCTAGAGGCCTTGGAATATGATATTCCAGAGGGCAAATGAGCTAGGATTACAACCAAGAATCAGCTATTGAGTATAATCCTTCAGGGGAAAAGACTGACATTCAATGAAAATAAAGGACTTTCAATATATATATATATATATGTATATATATATATATATATATATATATATATATATATATATACACACATACACAGAGGGCACCATTATGCATTAAATATGATGGGATGATATCTAAAAAATAAAATTAAGGAGTTAGAAAGAGGAATGCACTGGGAGGAAGGGAGAGGTAGAATGGGTTAAATTATCTCACCGAAAAGGCAAGAAAGATTTATTACAATGGAGGGGAAGATGGTAGAAGTGGCTCCAAGAGTGAATAACACATACTCAATTGGATACAGAAATTTATCTTATCCTACATGAAAGTAGGAGAAAAGAATAAGAGAAGTAGGGGGTTGCTCATTGAGGGGAGGGTGGATTGGGGGAGGCAACAGTCAGAAGCAAAACACTTTTGAAGAAGGACAGAGTGAAAAGGCAGAGAGGACAGAGTAAATGGAGAAAATAGGATAGAGGGAACTACAGTTAGCAATCTTAACTGTGAAAAAATTTTTGAAGCAAGTTTCTTGAATAAAGATTTCACCTCTCAAATATATATATACAGAAATGAGTCAAATTTATAAAAATAAAAGTCATTCCCCAATTGACACAAAACATGTGAATAGTCAGTTTTCAGATAAAGTAATCAAAGCTATTTATAGCTATAGGAAAAAATGCTTTAAATCACTACTGACTGAAGAAATGCAAATTAAAACAATACTGAGGTACTACCTCATACCTATTAGACTGCCTAATAGGACAGAAAAAAAGATTGATAAATGTTGGAAAAATCTGAGAAAACTGAGACATTAATGCACTGTTGGTGGAGTTGTGAACTGATTCAGCTATTATTAGAGCAATTTGGAACTATGCCAAAATATTTATAGCAGCTTTTTTCTTGTGGCAAATAATTGGAAACTGAGGGGATGCCTATCAATTGGGGAACAATTTGTGGTATATAATTGTGATGGAATACTATTATGATATAAGAAATGATGAGCTAGATGCTCTCAGTAAAACCTGCAGAGACTGACACAAACTGATGCAAAATGAAATGAGTAGAACCAGGAGAACATTCTACATTGTAGCAGCAATATTATAAGATGATCAACTGTGAATGACTTAGCTATTTGTCAGCAAAACAATGATTCAAGACAACTCTGAAAGACTTATTACGGAAAATGCTATCCATGACCAGAGAAAGAACTGGCGGGAGTCTGAATACAGATCAAAGCATACTTTTTTTTTTTTTTACTTTATTTTTCTTGGATTTTAATTTTGGTCTATGTTCTCTTTTATAACAAGATTAATATATAAATATGTTTTGCATGATTACATATGTATAACCTATATCAAGTTGCTTGTCACATCATACCAAAACTTGTGGGATGCAGCAAAGGCAGTTATTAGGGGAAGTTTCATTTCCCTGAATGCATACATGAAAAAATTAGAGAAAATGGAGGTCAATGAATTGGGCATGCAATTGAAAAAGCTAGAAAAAGAACAAATTGAGAATCCCCAAATAAATACCAAGTTAGAAATAATGAGAACCAAAGGAGAGATTAATAAAATTGAAATCAAGA
>CM053589.1:49934324-49962279 GCA_028646515.1 Pseudochirops corinnae | reverse complement strand
GGGGGACACACTGGGATGGCTGTTTTGGGGCGGTGGGTGGGGGAAAGAAGGGGAGAAAATATGTAACTCAAAATCTTGTTGAAATGAATGATGCAAACTAAAATAAAATTTAAAAAAAGAAAAAAAGAAAAAATTGGACAAATTCTATGTGAATTTTAGCAGGCTGTTGCATGATTGTACCTTGAATGAGAATGAATCTGAAGGAGGCAAAGGCTATGATCTCAAACCCCAATTTAAAGGATTAGCACAAAAGAAATAGGCTATATAAACAGTTGACCTTCAAGCCATCATTTACTTTCTTAAAAGTGAGAAGTCAGAAGCTCACATTGAAATAATGGTGACACTGGAGAGTTTCCAGACCTCATCATAGGTTTAGATCAAGAAGGGAACTCAGAGGCCATGCTGTCCAACCCAATTAACTTTAATTTTACAGATGAGGAAACTGAGGACAGAGAAGTTAAGTGATTGCCTGAGGTCACACAAAGCCAGGATTCAACTTAATTCCATCTTCTCCAATTTCAGAGCTTTTTTCCATGAGATTAAAAAGGCAGAACTCTACTGCCCTTTGAGTTCAAATCACAAAGCAAAGATGAAAATATATCCTCAAGTAGTGACAAAATTGGCAGAAACTCTGTGGAGCACAGCAAAGGCACTGGAGTAATAGAAGAAACAAATAAAACCCAGGACTTCTGATTTTAGAGCCAATACTCTTTCCATTGTAACAGAAAACCTGGAGAACCTGTGTTGATAAGTATTTATTTAGTTAGCTTTAATCGTTCACTTCACAAGATTTTGAGTACCAAATTTTCTCCCCATCTCTCCCCTTCCCAGACCCCAAGATGGTATGCATTCTTATTACCCCTTCTCCCAATCTGCCCTCCCTCCAATCCCCCATCCCCTCGCTTCTCTTATCCCCTTCCCTTCTATTTCCCTGTAGGGCAAGATAGATTTCTATACACCACTGCCTATATATCTTATTTCTTAAATACATGTAAAAACATTTTTTTACCATTTGTTTTTAAAACTTTGAGTTTCATATTCTCTCCTTTCATCCCTCCCCACCACCCAACCTCATTGAGAATGCAGGCAATTCAATATAGGTTATACATGAGTAGTTATGTAAAATACTTTCATAGCAGTCATGTTGTGAAAGGCTAACTATATTTCCCTCCATCCAATCCCACCTCTCCTTTGACCCTTTCCCTCCTCAAAAATGTTTGCTTCTGATTATTCCTTCTTCTCATTTGCACTTCCATTATCCCCTTCCCCCTACTTACCTGTAGGGTAAGATAGATTTCCATACCCAGTTGAGTGTATATTATTTCCTCCCTAAGCTAAATTCAATGAGAAAAAAGGTTCACTCATTCCGGAACTCTCACCTCCTCCCTCTTCCCCTCCAATGGAAAAGCTTTTTCTTGTCTTTTTTTATGTGAAATAAGTTACCCCCACTCTACCTCTCTCTTTCTCCTTCTTTCAGTATATTCCTCTCTCACTGCTTAATTTTATTTTTTAGATATTATCCTTTCATATTCAGCTCCCCCTGTGCCCTACATACCTCTCTCTCTCTCTGTCTCTCTCTCTCTCTCTCTCTCTCTGTCTCTCTCTCTTTCTCTCTCTCTCTCTCTCTCTCTCTCTCTCTCTCTCTCACTCTGTGTTGTGTATATGTGTGTATATGTATGTATATTCCTTCCAACTACCCTAATACTGAGAAAGGTCTCATGAGTTACAAATACCATCTTTCTAGGTAGAAATGTAAACAGTTCAACTTTAATAAGTCCCTTATGATTTCTCTTTCCTGTTTACCTTCTCATATTTCACTTGATTCTTGTATTTGAAAATCAAATTTTCTATTCCACTCTGGTCTTTACTTCAAGAATGTTTAAAAGTTCTCTATTTCATTGAATATCCATTTTCCCCCTTAAATATTACACTCAGTTTTGCTGGGTAGATGATTCTTGGTTTTAATCCTAGATCCTTTGATTAAGTATTTATTTTTAAAATTTATAGGTAGGCATAAATATATGTCAAAGGAACTAAGGAAAGATGAAGAAGTCTGTTCAATGAATTTAGGGGAATCACCTAAAAGTGTATATGGGGGAAGAGATTCAGATAAATCACATTAAAAATACATTAAAGACTTTGAAGCTGACTTGTGTTTTGATTAAAAAATTTTTTTTTGACAACCAAGAAAACCATGCATAGAGCAACAACAAAATCTTTTTCATGATTAAAAAAAAAAGCTTTTTCATTATTGGTGGAGTTTTGAACTGATTAAACCATTCTGGAGAATAATTTAGAACTATGCCCAAAGGGCTATAAAACTGCATGCCTTTCGATCCAGCAATACCACTAGTAGGTCAGTATCCCAAAGAGATCACAAAAAAGGTAAAAGGACCCACATGTACAAAAATATTTATTGCAGCTCTTTTTGTAGAGGCAAAGAATTGGAAATTGAGGAGATGCCTATCAATTGAGGGATGGATAAACAAGTTGTGGAACACTATTGTTCTATAAGACATAATGAGCAGGCAGATTTCAGAAAAACCTGGACTTACATGAACTGATGGTGAGTGAAGTGAGCAGAACCAGAAGAACACTGTATACAGTAACAGCAACACTATGCAATGATCAACTACGATAGACTTAGCTTTTGTCAGCAATGCAAAGATCCAAGACAATTCCAAGGGACTCATGATGGAAAATGCTGATCACATCCAGAGAAAGAACTATGGAGTCTGAAGGTAGCTCAAAGCTTTCACTTTTTTGTTTTTTTTTACTTTCACTTTTTTGTTTTTCTTTTTTTCTTTCTCATGGTCTCTCTTTTGTTCTATCTTATTTCACAACATGACTAATGTAGAAATATGTTTAACATGATTGTATATGTATAACCTATATCAGATTGCCTACTGTCTTGGACGGGGAGGAAGAAAAATTTGGAACTGAAAAATCTTATAAAATGAATGTTGAAAATTATCATTACATGTAATTGAAAAAAATAAAATAATATTAAGTAAAAAAAAATAAAAAGTTCACTGAAAAAATACATTTTCTATGCACAGAAAATGTAGTAAATGGTATTAATTGCTTGAAAGAATGTAATCTGGAGCACTTAATATTAATAAGAATTAATGTTAAAGTTGATCAAGATGAATCACTATCCTTAAAAGTCATCAATTTTCCTTAGAAATTATTTCCAATGGGATTATGGAAAGATAAGGAAATGAATATGTTATTGGTAACTATAATTGGTCCAACTATTCTGGTAAGCAATATGGAATTATAATAACCAAGTGACTAAAAACCTCATGCCATCTGATCAGATTCCCATTGCTAGCTATATAATCCAAAGAGGCCAACAGCAAAAAGAAAGCCAGTCCCCTTTTCCCCCAAAAAAGGAAAATATTCATTAAATTGCATTTTGTAGCAGTGAAAAAATGGCAATGAAGTATATGCCCATCTTTTGGAGAATGGTATGCCAATTGTAGTACAAGAATGTAATGGAATGTTATTGTTATAAGAAAAATGTAATGAATTCAGAGAAGTAGAGGATTATAAGACTTGACTAAGTGAAGTGAGTATAACAAGGGCAACAGACAGAATAACTCTACAATGGAAATAATAAAACCTAGCATCAACAAAACCATTTAAAATGATCACCAATACCATAATGACCAAGGTAGGCCCCAAAGAAGAGATTTCAGAAGGCACTTCCTCAACTCCTTTGACGAGATGGACAACTACGGGGTAAAGAACACTATATATAATATCAGACTTTGTTGTTGATGTGTCGTTACTTTGGCTGAATTTTTGTTTTTGTGTTATTGTTTCTTATAAGCGATCACTCTGGGAGAGGGTGTAGAGAAGGACATGCTAGGAAATGCAGTTGATGTAAATATAGAACATAGCAATAATATTTTATTTTTTAAAAAGAATTCCCATTAGCCATGTGGAAAAACATAAGTTCACTAAGTTGTCTAAGTGATTCCTCTATTTTTAGGGTTTAGTAATTGTTACCAGCAAAAGGCTTGACACTATTGCTATAAAGGACCTAATTTCAGGTGCTGGGATCTCCTCAATCTTTCCCCTGTACAGACACAGGATTTTCTCTGTATCTATAGGTCCAGAACTTATGACTGTTCCTTACCTAATGTGAATACTCAGTATAAAAAGATAGCAGATGTGTTCTTGGTGTGATCCATACAATTAAATTAATTGACCTTGGTCTGACTCCTTCCTCACCCATGCCCTGGCTCAATAATCTCAAGTACCATCCTACAGGATCAAAAGTCCTTTGTTTTGCATTTATAATTCTTTACAACCTAGCCACTTCTGACTTTTTCAGTCTTCTTGCACCTTACTCCCTCCATACATTCTATGAGCCAGCTATATTGGCCTAACTGCTATTCCTAGAAAAATACACTCAATCTTTTATCTCTATGCATTTTTTCCATGGCAGACCTCTATGACAGAAATGTTCTCTATCTTCATCTCTGCCTCTCAGAATCTGAGACTTCCTTCAAGACTCAGGTATCTACCTTCTGCTTTTCCATTCCTCACCCATACAACAGCCTTCCCCTCTAAGGTGACCTCCAATTTACTCTATATATACTTTGTATGTATCTATTTAGGTACACTCAAATATAAGTTAATTGAGAGAAGTGGTTTTTGTCTTTCTATCCCATAGTGCTGGTATATACTAAGTGCTTAATAAAACTTGTTGGCTGACTTCCCTACCTGAGATCTAATTTAGCCTTTTTTTCATTGCTAATCTGCAAGCTGGTCTTGCTCTAGAACATGACAATCCACTGATCTCCTAGCTTATACTTTGGTCTTCTGCTATCTCTTGTTCATGGTAAGCAAATGACATCTTAGTTCTTGGTTTAGATCTTCTGGTCCTAAAAATGTCTAGCTGGTATGTGATAATGACATCTTCCAGGTTTTATCCAGATCCCAGTTGCCTTCTAAATTAACCAGACAGGCCCTGTTGCTATCCATGTTCTGATATGGCAAATATATTTTTCCTTAAAAATTTTATTAAATTGAATTAATTAATTTTGCCTAGTATGTACACAGAACCTGTAGTTTTACTCTTGCGATTGAGCCTAACATCTACTCTGATATACTGTTTCATGTAGTGTTAATTTTTTTTAAAAGTTGGAAATCATACTTCAAATTCTTATCAAATACTAGAATAGAATTTCTGAAATGAGTAGGGTCTTTGGAAGCCATTTGGACTGCATCTCACTTTTGTATTTGTTTGTCCAGTGTTGAACAAAATTGTTGGGACATAAAAAGTGCTTAATACTTTTTTTCATTCATTCTTTAAAAAAAAGATAGGAATAGTCCCAAGGATATTATATAATAACTCCCAGAGCATAAAATCCAAAAGACTCTCAATTAGGAACTAAGACCATAACCAAAAAGAAAAATATCCACTTTACCCGATAAGACAACTTCAATGAGATCTCCTTCTTGGATGTCGCTGGCTGTCTTTACCAGTTGAAGAATGTTTTCAGAGGTAGGGTCATGACGAAAAAGCAGGATCTTATCATACATTCCATAGAAACCGCATTCAGGAAACTGCAAACACAAATGACAATAAAGCTTTATGTCATTATATATTTTGTATTTTAAAATAAGAAATTCTAGTAAAATTAATTAATACAAGGCTGTACCCTTGTACAGCTAGGTGGTGCAGTGGATAGAGCACTGGGGCTTGTTATCAGGAAAAACCATCTTCCTGCATTGAAATCTGGTCCTAGACACTTACTAGCTATGCAACCCTGGGCAAGTCACTTAACTTTGCTTAACTCAGTTCCTCATCTATAAAATGAGCTGAAGAAGGAAACAGCAAACTGCTCCTGTATCTTTGCCAAAAAAAAAAAAAAAAAAATAGGAAAGAAACCCAAATGGGGTAGGGAAGAGCCAAACACAATGGAAACAACTGAAATCAAACAACAAAATCCCATGAGACCTAAAGAAAAAAAATCAGACATACCTAATAATGTTCTGCACATACTAGGTGCTTTATTTAACCCCTCATATCTAGTTCTCTGCTAAATCTTAGCATTCCTTCCTTCATGGTATCTCTTATATATGTCCTTTCATCTCCATGCTACCTCCTCAGTTCAGAGGTCCTCAATACCTCTCACATAAACAATTACAATATTGCCTTTGATTAGTCTCCCTACCTCCAGTTT
This sequence comes from Pseudochirops corinnae, assembly GCA_028646515.1. Taxonomy (NCBI): domain Eukaryota; kingdom Metazoa; phylum Chordata; class Mammalia; order Diprotodontia; family Pseudocheiridae; genus Pseudochirops; species Pseudochirops corinnae. The sequence continues at coordinate 49,956,079 of CM053589.1, read as the reverse complement.
CTCTTTACTCTAATCCAGTGGTTCTCAACCCTCCTAATGCCAGGACCCTTTAATACTCATATGTGGGCGTATCTGCATGTGGGCAGACCCACCTGGAGACAGATAAAGGAGCCGTGTCTCAGTTCCTAAAACCATTGTTAATATGTGTTTTCCAATAGTCTTAGGTGACCCCTGTGAAAGGGTCGTTTGACCCCCAAAGGGGTCGCAACCCCCAGGTTGAGAACCACTGCTCTAATCCATTCTCCACTTAAGTGACAAAATGATTTTTCTTTTCTTTGTTTTTGCTTTTTTGGAGGGGAGAGGGTAGGGCAATTGGGATTAAGTGACTTGCCCAAGGTCACACGGCTAGTTTTAGTGTTAAGTGTCTGAGGCTGGATTTGAACTCAAATCCTCCTGTCTCCAGGGCCAGTGGTCTATTCACTGTGCCACCTAGACGCCCCCAACAAAATGATTTTTCTAAAGCGAAGGTATGACCGTGCCATCTCTTTGCTCTATGAGCTTTGGTGGCCCCATACTACCTCAAAGATCACATATAAATTCTTCTGTTTGACATTTAACAACTGTCTGCTGACATTTAACAACTGTCTGCTAACATTTACAGAGCCCTTTGAGGTTTACAAAGACTTTACCTATATTATCTCACTTGATGCATGTAACAATCTTGTGAGGTGGGTGCTATTATTAATCCCATTTTACAGATGAGGAAACTAAGACTGACAGAACTTCAGTTACTTATCTGGGGGTTACACAGCTAGTAAGTGTCTGAAGCACGATTCAAATACAAGTCTTGACTTCACATCCTGAACTTTATCCATCATGTAAACCAGCTTTATTCATAATAATCTGCGTAACGGGACTCCTTCCTGCTTTCCCAGTATCATTATGCATTACTACCCTCCACACACTCAACAATCTACCAAACACTGACTTCCTTGCTTTTCTTCATTCATGAGGCTATATCTTCCACCTCTGGGCTCCTGCATTGGTTGTCTCCCATTCCTGGAATGCCCTCCCGCTCCTTCCTTCAGTTGCCATGGCTTCTATTAAGGTTTATCTCAAAGCCTACATTCTGTGGGAGACCTTTCCTGGTCCTTCCAGCCACTAAGTGCCTTCCCCCCTGAAATTACTTCCAGTTTACACTATACATATCTTCCATGTAATCTAACCCACTAGAATGATCTCGCTGGGGTCAAGGACATTGTTTTTGTCCCCGTGTTTTGTATCCCCAGCGATTACTCCAAAGTATGGCACATTTAGCACTTTGGAAATGTTTGTTGGCTTGACTCAACTTGATTACTGAAGTAGCACATAAGATTTATGAAGATAGTGTAAAGGGCCTGAAAGTATTTAGTCCAGATGGAGTAAAGAAGGCAGAACTAGAAATTTATTCAAGAATACGGGAGGATATTGTACAGATAATGGCTACCAGCAATTCTCTATTTTACTGAATACAGACCAAGAGGAAATGACCTTAAATTGCACTGAAGGATATATAAGATTAGATATAAGAAAATTTCCTAGCAATAAGGCACTTAAGCACTGGAATGAATGGGGAAACAAGTGGAATTTTTTTAAAAGTCTTTAAAGCTGGAGTATGTATCCATCTAAGAGAATACAACTTCTCTCAGAAGTATAAGAGCTGATATTTCCAGGGTTATTATTTATGAGTGATAGTATTTATCAACTTTTTGTTTGTTTTTATATCCAGATCTGTGATTTCATTGGTGTAGGGACCGTGGTGAGGAAATCATTCTAGCAATACTGATTGCTAACCGTTACTCAGCTTACAATCTGAAATTTGTCCAGGAATCTGAGAGTTTAAGAGATTTGTCAGGGTCACAGAGCCATCGCATTTCAGGAATTTGGACCCCAGGTTTTCGTGACTCTAAGGTCAGTTCTTTATCCACTAGATCACTCTGCCTCTCAGAGAGGTATACAGAATAATATTCAAGCATTTTAAAAAAATAACTTCTGATCAGAACATTTAATTCAGCCGATTTAAGTCAATCCATCCTGCACTGATAAAGAACCTACTATGTACAAGGCAACAGGGAAGCAAAGAAAGTGAAAGACATCAGGAAAGGATGCCCATTTGAGGTACTATGTGAGCTAAGCTCTGAAAGAAGTCTGGAGAGAAGTCAGTATCATAGAAGGTAGAGGAGAGAAATTAGTATGGCCCTGAAAGGGGGTAAAATAGGAGAGAGCCTGTGCAAATGCATGGAGGCAGGAGACAGAATGTCAAGTGCAGGGAACAACAAGGTCACTTTGGCCGAAGCATAGATTACACACAAAGTGGAATATTAAACCAACCCAAGGTAATCTGACACCAGACTACAAAGGTGTTTAAATATTAAATGAAAAAAATGGTTTGTATTTTATCCCAGAAGAAAGAGGAAGAACCTGGAGGTTCTGGAGCGAGGAAGAGGCACAGGCAGACTTAAGGTTTAGAAAATTATTTTGGCAGCTGTGTGAGTGAATGATTGGAGGTGAAGAAACTGGAAGCAGAAAAGATAAATATCATTGCAATAATACTGTCATACGCTGATAAGCATGTGCACTAGGGTACACACACATACACACATACATGTGCCCACATGTGTATACATATGTAGAGATACATACATAAAAAATTAAAGCTAAAGCAAAGGAATCAAACTTCCTGTGAATTATTATGGCTTATGGCACTGAACTTATCTATCTATATAGTCTAAATTAACCAGATGATTAAAATATCATATTTCACTAATGCTTTTGGGATTCCTCCACATTTACTAAAAAGGTAGAAAAACCCTGATCTCAGTGGCCAAGTTCATCTGAAATTGGAGTTCCAACATAATTTTTCAGCCCCATCTCATTCTACTCCGTTCTTCATGCACTCTACATTCTAGACACACAAGACTAACTTTCCATCTACCTCTAACTTCACCCTCTCCCATCTTCTTCAGTTGAGATCTGAAACTTCCTTCACTCAAGTGCCAATTCTACCATGAAACTTTCCCTGACAATTTCCTAGTTAAAAGTGACTTTTCCCTCTTCAAATTTCCCATAGTACTTTAAACCAAAACTCCACTTTGGATTTATCACACTTTCCCTTGTATCACAATCAACACCCATGACTTAATGGAAAGAAGGCAGAATTTAGGAGTCAGGAACTCTGGTTCACATACTGTTTTTGCCAGTTACTGTGACTATGCACAACTCACTTAAAGCCCTCTGAGCTGTTGTTTCTTCATCTATAAAATAGAGATTACAAAACCTATAGTACATATCTGACAGAGATTTGGTAAAGGTCAAATGAGATTATGTATATAACTTTTAAGCATGATGTCAGTTATAATTATTGCGTACATAAATATATATGTGTATATATGTATGTGTATATACGTGCATACATGTATGTGTGTATATATGTATATGTGTATTGTGTGTACATATATATGTATATGTGCATGTGTGTGTATATATTCCCTCTCAATTAGATAATTTGCAAGGAGTATGCAATATATATCCTGATATCCATAATGCCAAGTACACAAATTGGACTTAGCAGGCACTTACTGAATGAATGAATGAATTGGAGAAAACAGGAAAACCATTTCATTTTTCAAGATATTGAAAGTGGCTTATGTTGGAGAATGAGACTATTGAAATGATTACTCAAGGACATCACTAGCTCATAAAATTAGAGTTAGATGAAAATCATGAGGTCATCAAATTTAACCCTCTCATTTTACAAATGAAGAAACTGAGGCCCAAAGAGGTTAAATAATTTGCCCAGGTTCACAGAGTTAGTGAATATCTGGGATAAGATTCTAAGTGAGGTCTTCCTGACTCCAGGTTCATCACACTTTCAACCACGCCATCTAGTTGCCTAGATGTTCAAATTGTGAACATTTTCACAACTTTTCTTCAAGTTAAATCCAATAAGAGGCAGCTGTGGGACAGACAACCAATGTCACAGTCCTATGTTCAAATCCTCCCTCTGATACCTTCTGGATGTGGGACCCAGGACAGCCACACTCATTGCTGTCTGAAGTTCTCTATAATAAAAATAACAAGTCCAGAACAACAACAACAACAAAAACATACATACCACCCCCCCCCCCCCAAAAAAAAAAGATTCATTACTGGAGGTTGCCTTTTCTTTCCATTCTACCCTCCTCCATCTTGTGTTTAGGACCAGAAGCTGCTATAGCATGAAGCAAAATGAAAAAGTAATACATCCATAAAGTTATCTTGTCCTTAAAGCCTCTGTGGCAACAAGTACCTAAAAGCCACCTCTAAATTTTACATTATGAAATTCTGCCTCCTTAAAATAAACATTGCAGCTAAAATCATGTCAGTGCTTCCAATGTGCTAAAAAACAATGTAGGTCACTTTTCTGAAACATCTCCAACAAAAACATTATATAGTGGAAAGGAAAAGTAAGGATAACCTCACACTGATAATCCCCAACTCCCCTGGAGAACAATGTATTCTTCAAGCATTTCTTTTCCATGAAAGGCCAGGCTCATTTATGTTACTGTTTTTGCTTTAGGTATTATTTTTATTTCACACTTAATTTTATGAAAATTACAATTGCATAGTGAGTTAACATTGAAAATCTAGAGGAAAAATGTGTGGCTCACAGAAAATCTTGTTTCTCCTTTGTTTCCAGCCTTTTCCTTTAGTCATCTCATTCCCTATCCTTAACTTTTCTTTTCTTCTCCACTCCACATGCCTTTACCCTATTTTTCATATGTTTTACAGATTCAATTCATCAGATTTTCCAATGGCCTCCAGCATATCACCTGCAAAATTCACAAGCAGGAGTTTGTCTAATTTCCCAAGTAGAAAACTTCTTATGAGACCTAGTGTGTTGATGCGACACAATAAATATGCAAAACTGTTGCTTACAGATACATTCTAAACTGAGGCACATTTCACATGCACAAAACTCCATGCGATGATCGGGTTCATAGGATTTTTAATTCTTTGTAGAATATTCAGAAAATTTTCATAGCCAGGGCAAGTTCAGCAGGGGGTGGGAGGGAAGAAGAAAAGGTTAGGAGGACATACTATTTGGGGGACACTAGCATCTCCTCATTCTCTTCCTATATTACTGTTTCTTCATAGACTCCTTTGCCGGTTTATCATCCAAAGCACCCCCTCCCCCAATTACAGCTATTCCCAAGGCTCTGACGTAGTTTCTTTTCTTCACTCTTCTCTCAGTGATCTCATCTCCTCTGGGTTTTATTATCCTTTCTATACCAGTGACTAATAGATGTATATATTTAGCTCCATCTTTTCCCCTCAGCTTCAGTCTCACAATCACCACTAACCTACTGGACATTTCCAAGATGTCCCCAAGACATCTCAAACTCAGTTGTCAATTTTTGACTTTTCTACTTCCACACCATTCACATCTGACTCCTCTCTAATTATGCAGATACCACCTTACTTAATGGCTCTCATGACATTAGGCCTAGATTACTGCAATAGCCTTTTAATTAGTCTCCTTGCCTCAAATTTCTCTCCACTCTAATTCATCTTCCACACACACTGCTCCTAAAGTAAATTTCCTTAATATGTCACTCCTTTAATCAATAGCTCCTATGGTATCCTATTGCTACTAGGATAAAATATAAAGTCCTTAAATAGCTTTTGAAGCCCTTCACAACCTTGCTTCCACCTATCTCTCTAGATTCATTGTGCATGAGTTCCCCCTCCACATTCTGTGATTCAGCCAAACCGCTGTTTCTCTGTTCCTCTATCTCCCATCTGCCTTTGCACTTCCCATCCCACATACCTGAAATGGAATTCCTCTTCAAGTCCATGCTTACCTAGAATCCCTCTTTCCCTTTAAGATATAAGATAGGAACCATCTTTTGCATGAAATATTTCCTGATTCCCCCTAACCTCCTTGTATTATTCTCTATCAAATGAAGTCAACAAGAATTTGTGAAGTAGCTACTATGTGCCAAGAATTGTGCAAATGATTGGAGACAGAAAAGAAAAAAAAAAAAATCCAGTATCTGTTCTTAAGGAAATCACAGTCTAATCAGAGACAGCATGAAAAAACTATGTATAAACAAGATATAAACAGGATAAAGTGGAGATATCTCAGAGGGAAGGAACTAATGGTAAGGAGGTCTGGAAAAACCTTAATGGGACATTAGTTAAGACTTTAAGGAAGCCAAGAGCTGGAAATGAAAAGGAAAAGAGATCCAGGTATGTAGGAGAGTTAGGAAAAAAGTCCAGAGTCTAGAGATGGAGTGTCTTGTGAAAGAAAGATCAAGGAAGCCAGTACCACTTGATCAAAAAGTGGAGGGAAATATGATAAAAGACTGGAGAGGAAGGAAGGAGTTAGGTTACAAAGGGTTTTCAAAGCCAAAATTAGGGTTACTATTTGATCCTTTAAAAGTTAATGGAGTTTACTGAAGGAGACATGGACAGGTTTGTTATTTAAAGTACAGAAACACTAACAGAAACATGTAAGACAAATGGCAATTCTCCGAAGAGACGTGATTAAAGAATATGAACAAACAGATTTTAAAATGAGAATGGCAAACTATTAACAACCATATGAAAAATGCTACAAATCACTAATAATAAGAGAAATTCAAGCAAAAATAAACTCTGAAATTTTACCTCACCTCACCAAACTGGCAACGATGACAAAAGATAGAACTAACCAATGCTGGAAGAGTTGTGGGAAACTAGACACACTGATACATTGTTTGTAGAGCTGAACATTTGTATGATGCACAATTTGGAATTAGGTATATAAAGTCACTGAACCATACCTTTTGACTCAGAAATTCCATTACTAATCATATAACCCAAGATCACCATTAATAAAAAAAAAAAAGGTTCTACATAAAAAAAATATTTATAGAATCACTTTTCATGGTAGCAAAGAACTGGAAACAAAAAAGATATCAATGGACTGGGGAATGGTTAGACAAATTTTGGTGTGTGAATGTAATGAAATTCTGAAGATATGACAAATATGATGAATAAATAGAAGCATGGCAAGATTTAAATTTACTGATACAAAGTGAAATATGTGGAGCCAAGAATACATAGAATGACCACAAAAATGTAACTGGAATAAACAATCACCACAAAAGAAACAAAAATGAATGTTGTTTAAAAAATTTTTTTTAAAAGCTTGGCATATATTATCAGACTTCTTTGACGTATTAATCCATTTTATGGATCTTTTCTCTCTTCTTTCCCTTAAAAAACAAACAAAAAACAAACCCTTCTTATATAGGATACCTCTCCAGGAGACAAAAAGGAGAAATTCTGGTGGAATTTAGATTATGTGACAAAATCTGTCAATACAGTTTTATATTAAGAAATACATTTTATTAAAAAAAAAAAACATGAGGAAGTAGAAGATGGAGTAAAGAAAGAGACCATGATAGGAATAAGGAAATGAAAGGGGGCATTCAAAATTAGATAATGATGCATTTCTCCAAATTTCCCATTTTTCCTTAGATTTTCTCTATAAAAACCACTCTAAACTCTCTTCTATGATGCAAGTCATCTGAATCTTATGGGTTTCTTTTTGTGGTCTAGTATCTCTAATATCCTTATGCTCTACTTATAAGAAAGCTGTGCCTCATTTAAAGACCATGGAGTATAATATAATCAATGTTTTATTGTTTAATTAAGGTTATGAACTTCTTGCAACCTAATTATAGTTAATTCCTTTCCAGTGATGAGTCAGATAACCATTCTGAAGAATAATACGAGCAGGAAGAGTAATACAAAGACTTCTTGCATGGTATTAAAGCTTTTCTAAAACAATAAATTGAAGAATGAAAAGAACAAAGTGGTATCCGTGTTGATTAAGGTTGTATGTCCAGTTCATAAATGGCAGGCGATCAGAAAATAAAAAGATGTATAGCTAATACTGCCTGACAAGTTCATCTCATTGTTTTAGAGACAAAGCTTTTTGCTATTCATTAGAAAGGATTCATCTTGCATTTAATCGACCCTTTAGAAAAAGGTTTTAAAATGATGCAGAGTAGGTCACAGAGGTCACCATGACAGCCCAGTCTCAATCATTGGACAGTCGTCATGGTAGCAAAATCTACAAGGGATCAGTGTATTTTTTTTCCTTTTCAGATTAAACACCTTTTTATTGGACAGAACAACCATATGCATACCAGCCCTTGACTGTTAACAAGCAAAAAAGAGGCTCTCAATCTTTCTTTTTGTATAACATAACATGCAGCTTGAATAGAAACCATACACATTAGACATTCAAAAATTCTATTTTAAAACGCTGTCTAGAAGGTGAAAAGTGCACAGGAACAATGCATGACAACCAAGAGGGAAAACATATTGGGGAAAAAACATACATGGAACAACATTCCCTCATTTGGTCATAATCATCTGTTTTTATGTGAAGGTGTGTGAGCTTTGAAATCTGAAAACCCTCATTAAGCTAAACAGGCTTTCAGAAAAGCTCAGAGCTTGTAAACTCAGCTGGAGCTTATTACAAGATCAGTTATGTGTTTTTCAGAGGCTTTGTTGTTATGAGCTCAAACATCTGAGATAAGTGATTTCAAGCTCTCTCCATGTTTGGTTCTAACAAAACTGGCCACTGTGAAAATACGGCCAACAATTCCTTGCATTGGTCTTAAGCGGTTTAATTCTACCCTGTGCTGGAAACCTCTGTGCCACTGTGTGTATCATTTGGCATTTTGGACCACAGAGCACAATTCACTGTTACATTTCACCATAAATTCAAGGCTAGCCAGACAATGTGCTCTAGAGTGGAATAAATATGTGTTCTAATGAGTAGCTGAAATCCAACCAGACTGATGTGAAATATGAGTAGCAAAGGGAGCTTTTCCATAGTTGAGGCCAACAACAACTTTTCAGCAAATTACTCAATGGTCAATTTTTAACTCAATTTAATAGCTATTAAATACCTGCAATGTATAAAACAACAAGGCATAGTAGATAATAAGCCGGCCTCAGGTCCAGAAAGACCTAAATTCAAGTTTTGTCTTTGACACAGACTTACTGTGTGACGCCAGCAAGTCACTTCCTTATCAGCACTTTAGGAAACTAAGCCTGTAATTGCACAGAAGGTGCTGATCTCCATTGTTAGATGGAGTTTCTCACCATCTGAGAGTGTCCTATGCCAATCAAATCACCAGTCTATTCCTAAACAAAAAGTGGAATCAGAAACAGGGTTAGTGGGGCAGTTAGGTGGTGTAGTGAATAGAGCACCAGCCCTGAAGTTAAGTTCTGACCTCATACCCTTAACACTTACTAGCCATGTGACCTTGCTAGCCATGTGACCTTGGGCAAGTCACTTAACCCCAACTGCCCTGCCTTCCCTTCCCCCCCCAAAAAAAAGGAAAGAAAAAAGAAAGAAACCGGGTTAGTTATAAAGCCCAGAAAGTAAATCATATGACCAAAAACATCTCTCAGCAATTTCCTAGACAGAAAAAAAAAAAATGAATCCTAAGTGATCTGAACATGCTAGGGACTGAGTAAGGTACAAAGTCTAGACCAAACACAATGCCTGCCCCTCTGGTACTTACAATCTAGTAAGAGGGCATGAAACATAAATGCATAAGAAGAATTTAAGGTGTTTGTGAAGGTCCTGTGACAAGGTGGGATGAGGAAGCAACATAACATGGTGAATAGAGGGAAAGACTAGAAGTTAGGAAAACATGGGTAAAAGAATAGCCACTGATACTTTTATTAACAGTGTGAGTATGGAAAAGTCACTTAACTTTAATGAGTCACAGTTTCCTCATCTGAAAAATGAAGGATTTGACTAGTTGGTCTCCAGGGTCCCTTCCACCTTTAAATATTTGATTATACAATCTTATAAAGAGTATATTAATCAACAAATCAAAAGGAATCATGATATAATAGAGAGCAAAACTTGAAGCAAGTTAAGACCAGGATTCAAGTCCTGCCCCTGCCTAACACATTCTACCTGGCCATTTAACCCCTTGATGCTTCAGGCAACTCTCTAAGACTATAACTGTAGTTTAAACCTATAACCTAGTTCCAAGCATCCACTGAAATCACAAGTTGAAACCCTGAGCCCTCATTCTCCTCCTTCCCAAAATCTATCAACTAATATCTGTGTAAAACTCACCATACATCCAGTACTGTATTTATAGTCTATAAAGAGGAAAAGTCTTAAAAAAACTGGGTTAATTTGCCTGCTATCAAGAATAGTGAAAGTCTATCAAAACACAAGTTTTAAAGAAAATTAAATATAAAGGGGACAGAAACAGTTCATTGCAGGATTTTGTTAACTCTTAAGTTCATGGTTTGGTTGTTTTTTTCAGTTAATTTTCATTAATTTACTTTTATTTTGAATCATCTATATTCTCTAATGTATTCTCCCTCTCTCCCAGAACAAAGAATTTAAAAAACAAAACAAAATAAAACAGTTCAGTAAAACTAACAATGGCAAAGTCTAACATTATATGCTGTGTTCCACACCCATGATCTCCCACCCTTCCAAGAAGGGAGAAGTGGCATGTGCTGCTTTGCATGACTACTTTACATCATCAAAGGAGGCACATGAAAAGGGTTTAGCACAATGACTGCTCTCCATGAGCAATGTTCCTTTGCCTCCAATTGAAAACTTTAAAAAAAGAAACAAACAAAAAAATAAACTACAACATTCCTTTTTTTTCTCCCTAGCAGAGCAAAAAAAAAACCCCAAATGACCTCTTCATTTTCAATTATTATGTAACATCAGACTTGACACCACTCACCACTGACTCTTTTTTACTTTGTAGATTATAGAATTACTAATTGATTAGTACAATAGATCTACCTTATTAAAAAAAATTCTAAGAGAAGCTTTTTAATATTGTATCTTCACCTATTGCTGAGTCTTTAAGAGGCTTCTTCACAGATGAGACAGTCTGGTCTGAAAGCAATAGCTCTTTTAAAAATTTGACTTGTTTAGCACAAAGTCAAAAAAGAAGCCCATGTGATTTAATTAGTCACCAAAGGAGTGGGAAGAAAGGATAAAAAAGAAATGGCCTTAGGGTACCCAATGATTTCATCTCAAGTCAATGTTCTTAACCTTTTTAGTGTGTCATAGAATCCTTTGGGAATCTAAAAGATGATGGATCCCTTTCCAGAAGAATTTTTTCCCATACATAAAATAAAAAAAAAAGAAAACACAGGATTACAAAGGAAAATCATTTATATTGAACTAGTTATCAAACTATTAAAAAAAAAAAGTTCAAAGGTTCCAGGTTAAGAACACCTTAAATAGAATCAGGACTAACACCCCCATCACACACTCTTGTAATGTTAATGGAATGGGAAGATCTTTCTCACCCATTAACAGGTCCATATGATGTGCTTTGAGCTTAGGCCCAGATGACTACTGTGACAAGCCTGAGTCACATGGAGCCCATGGTGGGAGGAGCATGCCAAACAGGTAGAATAGGAAGAGAGAGTGAGGCAGAGCAGAGGCAAAGCAGCTAGGGTGAGAGAGAGGGAGAAATTTTACCTAGGGGATCTTGTTTTGGGGGAGGCCTAATGGAAGGAAGGCTTGGGGATGTCAGTGCTTCCTGGATTGGTGATATGTACAGACTTATTTGTTACCATAGTGGAATTGTCTTTCTGGTATCTGAATAAATATTTTGGTTTTGCCTTTGAGGAAAAGAGTTATTTATATTTTGCAAAGTTATCCTGGAAACACACATGAATATTCATAGCAGCTGCTATGGGTATGACATTGGTGATATAACCCTTTACATTGCAGTTAGGATGCATGATTCCAAAACTAATTGGAAAAGGGCAAGGGAGGGAAGATAGCCAGAGATACTTTCAAAGAACCTCACGTAAGACAGTCCTTGGGCCATGGAAAGCAGTGGGCTACAGAATCATATAGAATTCCTGGGTTTGCGTTCAGGGAAAATCAGATAGCTCAAGGGTCATGGAAACCCTAGGAGTCATGACCTTTCTTCTATCAGTAACATTCAGAGGTTTTAAAAAGAGGGAAGGATGAATCTTGGTCCAATGGTATAATGGCAAGCAAAGCAGTATTTAGCTCCTTGTTTCAGCTATTCAAGTGCCTCTGAACATCACCTGTGATTATTATATCAAGTCTTTGCTGGAAACAGCATACACTGTGCCCTTAATAGGCCTAAAATCATCACATAGAGCCCACAATGGGAGGAACTTGTTGAAAGGGCAGAACAGGAAGGAGCAGAGCATATAAAGGCTTGAGCACAAGATGGAACTGAGCAGAACTGAAAGCTAGAATGGTTGTGATTCTGGCACTCTGTAGCACTCTGTCTGTCAGATAAAAGCCTTGTCTGTTTTTTTGGACAGAAGTCCTGAAAAGAGGACTTTACTAATGATCCAGAAGCACTGAAAGAGGACTTTACTGCTGTTTACAGAAGTCCTGGGACTTTACTGCTGATTTGTGTTTGATTTCTCAGACAGAAGCTTTGTCTGTTGGTTTGTGTTACTCTGTCAGATAGAAAGTGAATTGAGATGATAATGCCGGCAATGTGTGTGAATATTGTTGTAACTCCGCTAAGTTTAATGCATGTAAATATTGCTGTGGCTCTGTTAAGTTTTGTCTTCCCAGAAACAGAAACTGAGAAGGGCTTGGAGAAGACAAGTTACCTTGAGCTACAATCAGAGAGCTGCCTATCTGTGAAACCAGGCAAGAGCTGGGAGCATGGAAAAATGAGCCACAGGGTTTAAGTCAGTCTCAAGCTAAAATGAAAGGACTTTTACTTGAGTACTCAGTGCTGACTGATGAAATTTTAACTTACTTGTGACCTAGGGGTGGATGGCCTTTGTATTTTTCACTATCCCTTAAGGATGATTGACTTAAGGATGATTACACCTTAAGGATGACTGGAAGCCAGCCTCTACTTAAGGAGGAAAGGAGACTTCACTTGGGTACTTAGTACTGATTGATGAGATTTTGACTTACTAAATGATATATTTTGTTTAAGACCACGTGGCCACATTAGTAATAAGTTATTATGTAATATTGTTGTGAATGTTTTGCTTCAGTTTACTGCTGAATAAATGGAGAGTTCACTATACTTTGCAATCAGAACCTTAAAGTTATTCACAGCAGCAGTCCTCAGGAAAGCTGCTCATGACTGGCTTTACAAATGGGTCTCATTGGTTTTCCATCACTGATGTCACAGGCAGGGAGCTACTAATTAGCCAAAGAACTAGAAGTTTCTAGACTGGAACGCTCCCAGTATAAGAGATTCAAATTATGAGTATTCCCAAAATAGAGAAAGTTAAAAGGAGGAGGGGTAGGTACTAGATAAAAAGAGGCATTTCTAGTTAATGGACAGCTTGCTGGATGTGGAAAGAATTGCCCATTAAACAAGTTATTTTCTAGATTATGGCATAAATATGATGTTGGAAAGAAAACAAGTCATGTCAAGCATTTATTGATCATTTACTATGTGCCAAGCATTGTGGTAAACACCTGGAATATAAATACAAACAGAAAAATAGACAGTGCCTGCCCTCAAGGAGCTTACATTCTAATGGAGAAAGATAACATAAAAAAAGTAAGCTGAAAGGCTGGACAAAGGGGGTGGAATATAAAGATACCTGGTAGGGGGGTATTGAGGAAAAAGTCCAGGGGAGTCAGGAAAGTAGCCTGGAAAGGAATAAAGACATAGCTAGCCTTGATCTCCTCCTTAAAATGAAGACTTTTGTGAAGAACCAGTCAATCAGAGAGAGAGGCCTTGGTGGCAGAGGGTATTACCCTATTTCATCTTCTATTCTCTGTCATACAATACCTAGCAGTACGTGTTTTGTTTTGTTTTTTTAATCCATTCCTGGGAGTAGGGAACCAGTACAAAAACAATAAAAGTGAACAAAAACAGAGGGAAGTCTTCTTATATTCAGAATATGATATTCTGAAAGGCTTATTAAAATATTCTACTGACATTTTTTGGATCATTTATTTAAAACTAGGAGCAGTTGGGTTGCACAGTAGGTATTATCAGACCTGGAATCAGAAAGATCTGAGTTCAAATGAGGCCGCAGACACTTTACTAGTTGTGTGACCCTGAGCAAGTCACCTGATCCTATCTGTCTCAGTGTTTTCTCATCTGTAAAATGAGCTGGAGAAGGAAATGGCAAACCACTCCAGTATCTTTACCAAGAAAACCCCAAAATGGGGTCACAAAGAGTCAGACATGACTGAACAATAAAAAACGTACATCTTAGAAGTCCTCTCCCAGATTTTATATTTGTAGAAATGTGGCCAAGAGTGGGTAAGTTTCTTATGTAAAGTCACACAGGTGGTATGTGGCAGAGCTAGAATTTAAACTCAGACCCTCTGATTCTATAATTTCTCACTCTTTTCAGTGTACCACCTGTTCTCCTCCCCGCTGCACACAAAACAGAGCATACACTTAGTACAGGAGCTTTATTCCCTGCTATGCTATAAAGAGCATATTTAGATTACATTGCTTTGGAGCCAAACTCCACAGTAACTACCTATATACTTCTGCTTTTGCTGCCTTTATATTTCTTCTTTCTTCTCTAATACTGCCATCCAGATGATTAATCACCACTTCAAGCTTCTTACTGTATTTAAAATACTTTCTTTAATGCCATGTCCTTCATCATCTCAGCCACCTTCACTCCTAAGCTTAGAAATATTCAGTTACCTTCAGAGAATTCTCTTCCCTCATCCAGTCTATCATCAAAAAATAGTCATCTATGAAATGCCTAAAATCTACTTCATTCTCTGTATTCCAAAAGTAAATTTAATATTTAAACCATTGTAATAGTCTTTGCTCACTGGCTTCTATCCCCTATAAACCATCCAAGTATGTCATTAAACAACTGTTACACTCACAATCTTTCTTCTCATTATCCTCCATTCCCTTCAAACCTAGTGAGAAACTCTACCTCAGCTTATCATTTTTCTGTAGCAAATTCTACCTTTTTATACTAAATTTCTACTCGGGAGAAAGTGATAATATTCATCCACTGATACATAACTCCAAACTTCCTTTCTTTTTCATCTTCAAGGGTTTTCAAACCTTAGAACTGGGGACAGAAGGATGAAAAAGGGAAAACAATCCAGAGTCTGGATTAACCTTTTTGGTGTTATGGGTCCCTTTATCAGCCTGGTGAAGTCTATAAACCCCTTTTCAGAGTAAAGTTTTTTTAACGCATAAAAGACATAGGTTAATAAAAGAAACCTAATTACAGAGAAATCAAGATGTATTTTCCCCCATACAAGTTCACAAACCTCTTGCATCTGAAATTAAGAACCCCTAGAGTAAAAAAGACATTTCTTTTTTCTCTAAAACACGGCTAAACAGCATCTTCCTGAAATAAAAACGTGTGTCTTTCAACCTGGACAGGTAAGCAAGAATTGATAACGTTAATAGGGCTTTGTTTGCCATGTAATGTAAGCCTGAGAAACACAGGCATAACTTGGACCCCTATAACAATAAGGACTATAAAGCTAGATTTCTACTCTTCATTCTTACATATAATAGTGTGCTTTCATAAAGATTGCGAAGTATTTCCACAATGAACCACATGCCTATCTCTATGCAACAAATGTAATACTTAACAGAGAGTCATTTAAAAAAAAATCTTTCTAGGCTATTCAATTTGAATAATGTCATCTATTAAAAATAAAACCAATAAGGAATTAATTACTGAAACATTAACTTTAAACCAACAACTTCTGCATATAGATCTTCCTTGGAGACGTTTCAAAAGGTTATTTTGTTGTATATTATTTCTAAGTTTTAAAATAAATGTTCATATCAACCAATTATAGGTGGTAATAATTAATGTGAGCCTCACTATTGTTGTGTAAAAACATATTATACTGCATTATACCTTGACAGATTACTACTCAGTGATAGCTATTAGTAAGTCTTCCTAGGCACTCTCAAATTATTCACACAACAGTAATTAGGTGTGTGGATTTGCAACTGAAATGAAAAACACTTCACACTATTTGTCTTGCTCTGAATAAAACTGTCATTATAGCATACTGTAGATTTTTTTGTGTTTCATAATAATGCTGCATGTTTTGTTCATTATCTTAATGAATTAAAGATAACAGATACACAGACTTCTTCAATTCTTTAATACTTTCAAGGCTTCATAATTTTGTCAGTGACAGTCCTCCCTCCTCAGATACAGATTTGAAAGTACTCTATGCATTAAGAACTGATCTTCAGAATCACTGAGGCAGAAAAAATTCATCACCTGGTGCCCAACCTTGAGGTGATGAGTTTCTCTGAATTCAGGTTAGTCATGGGATACATGCTTAAAAGCCTTTCCAATCTAGTCAGACCTGAGGGCTTTTCCTCTGCTGACAGCCTTCAAAGACCTAAGGTTTTGACCTCAGTGAGTCATTAGAACTCAATTTTAGTGGAGGATTAGATATACATATTGGGAACAATGAAGAACATGAGCGACACTAACTAAATTTAGCTCTACCAAAATTTTGTTAAGATTAAGTAAAGTAATACCACACTTATCTGTTGGTCAAATTTATGAAGCTTTATCCATTTAGAACCCAACTATGAAGTAAAAACCAAGAGGAAGGGAGTTCCCCTTACACACACACACACACACACACACACACACACACACACACACACACGACATATACAACCCACCAGCAGAAAAATGGCTGTCAATAAACCAAAGATTTTGTTCTGCAGGAGAAACTCAAGCATTTAGACCAACCTTTTGCTTTATGATTATGTAAAGAATTTAGGTTAGTGAACTGATCAGGTTGGTTAAGTAGATTTCTCAGGACAAACTCCAGTTCCTCCTAGAGAAAGAGTGAGTGGGCTGCTAAACATTGAGAAAACATGCCAAGAAATGACAGTGGATAGTAAAAGAAGAGTCAGAAAAGTGTAGGGGGACTGTCCTACTCACTTCCATAATCCCTGAAGGCAACAATGTAATATCCCAGGATGATTAAACACCAGACCACTTCCATAAATGTACTTTTTATGACAATCCTGTCATCACTTTAAAAAGTTGCCCCTCCCCAATTTAATAAGGTAGGGTATTGCATAATACACACATATGCCTATATATATTAAAGATTCCTACCAAAATAAAAAAAAATGTAGGCTTAAAAAGGGGGGCAATCTCAGTTATTCAGAAAACTCACTAATCTAAAATTTTTGCCCTAGTGACACCAAATAAAGAATTATGGCATTAAAACACTGTATTGAAGGTTTGCAGCTCCGATATGAGGCACAATTCTTCCCTTAAATGAAAACTAGGATATAATCATGGAAAAGTCAATTCCTATGATATTACTATTGTCCAGAAATTGATAATACTGATGAAGCCTTGTACTGAAGGATTTCTATACTTTAATGACTTTAAGCATTCTATACTTTAATGACTTTAAAGCAGCAATTCTCAGTTAGCCTACATCTACATATAGTATGCTAGGTTGGTTCTCCAATGGTTGTCAGTCATTGTCCCCAAAAGTATCATTATTATTGAGATTACATTCATATTTCTGAAGTTCTAGAATTAAGATGCAAATGATTGTCGAAAGATAAAGGCTAGTTAGAAAGCTGAGGAAGGAAAAGGGGACATACAGATTTTTCAAGATTATAACATATGAAGATACGACATTGGAGAGAACCTCGTCCTGAGTTCATCTCTACCTTTAGTAGAATAACTGGTAATCTGACATAGTAGACAAAATTTGAGAACACCTGGGTTCAAATCTGATACTGAACAGTTATGTGACAATGGGTAAATCATTTAATCTCTCTGAATTTCGGAAGATCCTAAGATTTACCTACAAAACTAGAGACCAGTTGCCACCTGTGGTTGGCATAAACATATGCCCCTGATATAACCCACAAAATATTCCCAAAGATATAAAACAGGACCATTACAACTACAAACTCAACATACTGAATAATATTATACAAGAATCAAGTATCAAAACATATTTACTAAAGCATGCATACCACAATCCTCAGTATTTAATACACTTGTATTTTTAACACACCTTTTCCCCTTAAATAAACACATTTCTTTTTTGTAAGAACATCAGATTTATATAAAACTTCATGAGAGAGGGGCACTACAGAATCTTGCAAAGGGCTCCTTAATGCACACTCATAGGTCCATGGAAAGATATGGATATTATGAAACCATTATCAAAATGAAAAATTACTGAGGAATCTCTAAATAATGAGATATATATTACACATACATACCTCCTTTCTCTGTGGAGAATAGCTATCTGGTTCACACCCCACAGGACTTTCTATTGCATCTTTTTTTGGTGATAGCTGTCAGTCACACTGATTTTATGGTGTATCACTGGTGCTAGTAATCAGAGTAACTCCAGTCTAAACTTCTAAGTGATTTGAATGATTGAAGAGTTCCCAAAGCATATCTGAACCCCCAAGAGTAGCAGTTCTCAACCTGTGGGTTATGTTCAATTTGTAACAATGAAAATACATCCTGCATATCAGATATTTACATTATGATTCATAACAGTAGCAAAATTACAGTTATGAAGTAGCAATGAAAATAATTTTATGGTTGGGGGTCACCACAACATGAGGAACTGTATTAAAGAGTAGCAGTATTAGGAAGGTTGAGAACCACTGCCCAAAAGGGAACAGAACTATCCTTCTCCTTTATTGAACTGATTGAACTTTTTTGAAACCAAGAGAAGTACCCAAATGCCAGAAAAGACTTTCTTAGGTCACTGAGCCCAAAGGAGGTCATTCAGGACATCGTAGTCCTGCTTCACAATCCCATATCAGAAAGGGCATCCTAAATATTTCTTCTTGGTTCCGAGACAAAACTATAAGTCCCAGAACTCCAACATATAAACTGTTGCCCCTAAGCAGGAAATTCCACTGGGGAACAGACTGTCAAAAGACATTGAGAATTTTACTTCTCCCTTATAATTCTTTGTTTTATTGTTTCTGGTATTCATTCTGTAAAATGATACACTGACATTTTTTCATTTGTAGCCCCTTCTCCATCCCCTTGCCAAGATGAAGCTGTACTCAGTAAGGCAACCAAGTGGTTAATTTTTATTTGTTTACAGTCTTCTTCCTCAGATTTCATCCATATTAATGGCATTTTCTTTTCTTTCTGTCTAATGTGTTAGAATCAAGTACACTTCATGGATCTGGAAGTTGGCATTAATAATTAATGAAGTGGAATTCCATTGTTCTAACTGCTGCTCCTAATAATCATTTGGTTCCATGGATAAAAATCTCATTTCCCGAAAGCCAACTCCCAGTGGAGCTGGTGTATTTTTCCCCTCCTTTGTCCTGATAAGAAGGTAACGTATCTGATTTTCAGGATCAGAATGAAAACAATTTCTCTGATTCTCTTTGATGTTCCCAAAGATAGGAATGCATTTCTTCGGCCCTTGTTAAATGCTATTCAGCTTTGGGAAAAGAATGCCAAAGCTTGTGGGAGAGGAAGAGATTGCCAAAGATCATAATATGACCACCTGTCATCCAGTCAGGAGGAATTTTTAATAAATTGGTCGTTCAGGTCAGTACCAAGGGGTCAGATGTTCTTATCACAGCCGACACCAAATAGCACACTTTGGCTATGTCTATACAGTACTTTATAGCTATTCATCATAGAGTTGTCTTCACTGACTCCACAGATGCCTGTGATATTCTAGAGAATTTGCTTTTATTCGCTATATCACACTTTTGTTTTTAAATGCAGCACAGCCAAACCTACCAATATCACAGTATCATTTACTGCTGTGCCTTTTAACAACTGAGGAGGAGTACTGCATGATCCCTCTATGGCTGCAAACTCAGTGTATGGATGTAGGTATATATAGATGCATGCATATGTGGAAGTATACGGGGGTAAGGAAATGAGGGTATAACTAAAGATGAACAGAGACGGGAATGGTTTCCGCTATTTTCTTCTTTAAATGACATGTAAGTTTCAAAAAAGCTAGTTGACATAAATATTAAAACTCATATCATTAGAAAATTTTAATATAAAAATTAGAGTAAAATGGAAGGGGATTTCTTAACTCCAGCTAAGGCAATAATTGTTAACTCAACAAGATAAAGGTAATCATGAGACCTAATTAAAAAACATAGAATAGAAAATTTCAATTACATAAAATTAGAGCTTAAGAAACAAAACCTCTGAATTCAGAATTAATTTTTGCATCAAATGCCTCTGCTAAAAGTCTGATATCCAAGAGAACAGAAAATTACCATAAATATATAAGGCCAAAGGCCATTATCCGATAGATAATGGCCAACAGATATAAGCCAACAGCTCCCTAAAGAATTTCAAAGTACCAACAGACATATAAAAGATTCTTCTCAATTACTAATAATAAGAAAAATGAAAATCAGAACAATAGTAAGGATTTATCTCACACCCTGCAAACTTACAGTGATGAAAAGAAAGATAGAAATAATAAAAACTGGAGAGGTTGCAACAAGACAAGCAAACTGAATTTGGAATGACAGAACCAAAGTCATAAAAATGTCAACATGTTTTAACCTAAAAATCATTGCTGGACATATGCCCAAGAAGCTCAGACACTGAAGAATAGGCCCTATATGTGCCAAAATACTCAAAGAAGCATTTTTTTTGGTTTGTGGTAGCAAATAACTGGAAACATGGTGGGTACACCAATAACTGAGGAATGCTACAAGATACATGACTGTGGTGCATTTTAAGAAAGAATAACAATAGGGTTGTGGAATGGGATTAGACCTATAATTTCACTGATATAAGGAATACTAGATATAGCAACTTCCTCTACCAATGCAGGAAGGCAACCTCTCTGTAACTTTTCATGACCTAGAACACAGAGCCTAAATGATTTGCACAGAGTAGGGAATATGATTTAGAGGTAGGATTTGAATCTAATGCTTCTTGACTCTTTGCGGTCAGGTGTCAATCTACTATTTCTCAGCGTCTTTCAGGGAATGAAAAATGTGAGAAAAACAGATACAGAGCAAAGTAAGCAGAACCAAGAAAACAATATATACAGCGATGACAATAACATAAACAAAAAGAATAAAACAAAATGAACACAGTGTAATTCTTGGACCCAGAAGAAGAAATGCAGTACCTTCTTTCTTTGGAGTAATTGGGGTTGTGGGGTGGGGAAGAAGTAGGTAGGAGGGAATAGGGAAACTGTGGTTGTGGAATAGCTCCTTTTGCTTAACTGTTTTTTATTATTAACAAGGAAAGATTAATTGATAGGATGGGTGCATATGTGTGTATGCACATGTCTGCATGTGCGTGTGTGTGTGTGCGTGTGTGTGTGTGTCTGTTTTCAGGGGTGGGGGCAGGTAAATAAGGACAGTGGAAGGGTATGAGCCTGAAGAAGGAAAGGGAAAGGAAAGATCAAGGAATAGGAGCAAATATTTTTGAAAAGAATTGCAAACTCTAAGAAACAACTTGAAAACATGATCTAAATCATCACAGTAAGACAAATTTGAAAATTAATACAACTCTAGAGTTTCAATGAAAGTTAGCCAGAATGACCAAAAAAAAAAAATAAGGCATATAAGAGAAGGGAAAATGAAACATACCTCCCTTCTCATGGAAGGAAGTGGGGTGACTCTGCCAGGAGCAGACGGTGGAATTTTATCTTGTATTGAATATTTTCACTTAATTGTTTTTCTTTGTTAGAATGTACTGTTTAATCTGCAGTAAGAAAAAGGGCATGAGCTAAAGAGAAAGAATACATATTTAAAGATATGACTGCCAAGTAAAGAAAG
>CM053589.1:49909955-49934224 GCA_028646515.1 Pseudochirops corinnae | reverse complement strand
AGTGACCTGCATTTATGGAGACAGTCTGTTCCCCTTTGCCTCTTAAAATAAAAGCATTCTTTATTTATAGAAATCAGGATTTCCTTTCCCTACAGAGGTTACATCTTAGGAAAATTAGAATAGTCAAATGTTTACAGTGACTTTGGCAAAGAGTCCTCACTCCACAGTATCACTGCTTCCCTATATAGTCACTGTTGACCTCCATAGGCCCAGTTCTCCTCCCATGTGACTGTGAGAATTTCCATAATCACATCAGATAAGTATCTGACCCTATCACTTAACTCTCTTGGAAACTTTAATTAAACAATAGAGACATACCAACTATGGAACTATTGCTAATCCACAGAAACAAAGGACACAATACTCTCTCTCCCAACTGTGGTGGGTGTGGGCAGGCTACACAACACATGAGAAATGAGGAATTTCACAGGAGAAGTGGTATAAAAGATATCATCAGTGTATAACTAGGGAAAAAAGACTCATCACGTAACAAGGATGAGGGACAATGGAAGGACAATTGATTGTTCTCCTGGAATCATACAATATCAGGAGAACAAAGGAAGCCCTCAACGCATTGTGTAGACATACCCTCCTCTGCCCCATGCTGGACAGGAGTTGTACAGGATGCATGAGCATGGCTAGGTTTTGATCCAAGTAGCTAGGTGGTTCAGTGAATAAGAGTGTTGGACCTAGAGTCAGAAAGACTGGAGATCAAATCTAACCTCAGACACTTACTAGCTATATGATTTTGGGCAAATCACTTAAGCCCATTTGCCTCAGTTTCCTCAACTGTAAAATGGATATCATAATAATACCTACCTCCCAGGACTGCTGTGAAAATAAATGAGATAATAAATGCAAAGTACTTAGTACAGGGTCTGGCAGGTGCTAAATAAATACTTGTTGCTTCCTTCCCTTCCTCTGCCTTATCTGCACAACTGGAGGGAATATCAAAATCATTGAGATCACAAAACAAATGTCCTATGATAGTGCTGGTATAATAACCTTTGGAATTAGAAGCGACCCTAGAGACCATATGATTGCTCCATGTCATTCCACAGTTTTTAATTTTTAGTTAAAAACTCAACACATACATCAAAAACACATTTAGCCAGTATAGCTAGATACCTATCTTTGAATGTCACTTACTACATTTGATTATGAAATAATTTATTCCATTATTTTGGAAAACAATTATTAAAATATGCTGCATACATTTATCAGAGTTAAATTTAGTTGGGCAGAAGGTGGTCAGGATATAGCGATCAAATGATCCCTGCGCACCACACCACCAACTGATAAAATCACCGATGGAACAGGTCCCAGAGACAATCGCAAGTTAAGGTGGGTTGAACAAAGTACAAAGACATGTAAACGGTAATAAATATCCTGGTACCCTTTTACTAAATATAAAGAAGTTTTCTCTTATGGAATCAGAGGGCAGGTTGCCATTGGGTGGTTGAAGATTGGCCATTTCCCAGGTCCTCTTTAAAAAGCTAGCTTGTAAGATCTGGAGTCAGTCTAGGCAAGAGTGTTTTATGGATTATGATCCTTGATAGAAAGGATCATAGGAAGAGAGCTCAAGAGGCAAGAGCCTTTAACCTCTGCCCTCGCACCTCTCTCTGCATAGTGTTTTGCACTCAGCAAGGAGCTGAGAGAGAGGGGGACAGCAAAGGAAATTCTGAGGAGAGTGACCCATGGCAGAAGAGAAGAGAGGCAGTCATGGATTCAAGATGGAATGAGCAATCAGGAATCATGCTGTGTGGAGGAGCTCAGCTAAGTGGACTTATCAACAGAGACAGTAAATTCAGAGGAAGTAGCATGAAGACAACATAAGAAAAGTCAGGGCACTGAGGCCCTGCTGGGCCAAAAGCATGAGCTTGCCTAGGACAAATATGTTCCTTACACGTCTACCTTATAAGCAGTGTACTTCATATATGTACTCAATCTTCACATTAGTGTTATGTGTTTGTAAGAAAAACCACCCCTAGGTTTATGAGGAAAATATTTGTAGCTTAGATTCTTACTACAACATCCTAGTAAATGCCTTTGCTCTGAGACAGCTACAGCTAAGCACACCAAGGGACACTCATGGATGTGGTTTAAGAAGTGAAGACCCCACAGAGCACCCCTGGAGGTGGGGTCGTGATTTTTCCTCTGAGGGACCCAACCAGTGAGTGGGAATCGATAGGAATAGCTGCCAGAGACGGTACTACAGACAAATATATGGAGTTCTACATCTGGAAGTTATTAGTACGTCCTAATTGTTCCTGCAATATTATTCTAGAACAATCTTTTTTGGTAGTCTTACTTACAACATTTATTGACTTTAGATTATTAATATTTCTAATAATATTATATGGAAATAATTTAATTAACACTTATTTTTCACCTGCTACGTGCAAGGCCTAAAGACAAAAATGACACAGTCCTTGCCTTCAAGGGGCCTCCACTCTGTAGGAAGGCTTTGGGTGGGGGAAACAGATCCAACATATACACAAATAAATGCATAAATAGTACATACAAAATAAATAAAAATTTCAGGAGGGAGCAAGTAGTAACTAGTGGAGTAAGAATAGAACCTTCATCTTCCTACTATTGATTCTTGATGGCAAAACTGACCCAAATCATTTGCTGGTCATCATTTAAGGGTAATTAGACATACAGATACATCATCTCAATAAGCGTTACAATGCACTTTACCTCCTCTAATTGCAGGATGGTCTGTTTTCAATCATTTTTCCAGCCCAAATATTATTACTGTTTTTTACTATTTCTATTATTGTTCATCTTTCATTTTTGAAATTTTGATTGTGCATGAACTGGATAGGCCATGTTTATACATGAAGATTCTTTTGTGCATAAACTACAAAGTCCCTAACCTCACATAAATTGTCTCCTCTTTCCTCCCCCATCTACCTCTTCTTGGAAAGGTACAGTTATAGAAAGGAAATTGCTTAAAGCTTGTGCTGGTGTGATCAGGAAAAGATGGCTCTACCTGGGGTAAGTACATTCCCCCCATCTGGCTGTTGTACTTGGAAAGAAGAGTTGAGGGATTTGGCACCACCGTTTTCTTAGAAGTGATTCCCCAAACCCTCTCTCTGAGTACTCTTACAGTCAACCAGTCTGGACCAAGGGCAGTAGAGTGTTGTAATGCCTCCAAAGTATATATCTTAGTTTAGCCTGAAGAGACTTTGCAAAACATCCTGAAATGCTGAAATAATCTCTGCAGCTTGATTCTTGTCAATCTCTAGTAGTTAGAAATATCAAGTACTACAAGGAGAGAATATGCAAATCAGTCACTGGCTATTGAAACTTGTATTTCCACACTTTCTCATCCATTTGTAATGAACTTCTACTGTGAATGATATGGTTCCTATTCTCAAGATATTCGCAATCTAGTTGGGAGACATTAATAATTAAAAGACAAGATATTTAAATATCAGTTTCAAGAAACAAGGAAAATAGTGTCAAATGAGCAAAAAGCAATCTATGAAAGTATCGCTATAAGCCCAAGGGAATTATATCAGACTAGTACTAACTTCTTGAGGAGTCCTTTGTCATTCAAAAAATAAGTAAAGTTGCTGCTTCTCAGACCAACACAATTCCCTGCTCCAAAACTTTAACTTTTGGGGGGTATTCCAAAGTAGTTTAGATCAAGAGTTTCCATAGGGCTCAAAGAAGTTGCTGTCCAGCAAAGATACAGAAATGTGTATCTACCATTGGGCCCCATCTCAAGTTCTATAGAGTTGCCATCCCCATTAACAGAAAAAATGTACATCAAAACAAATCCCACTGCCTCTATTCTATACACAGGGGCCTCAATTTGGGCCTTACAGTGGAGGCAGCATTTTCATTTACCATCAGTACACACATACAAGGGCAAGGGCTGTTAATATTGGGCAGCCGGCAAAAATAAACACTGGACTCTGTGTCAGAAGACCTGAGCAAATTCCTCTTTCACCATTTGGATAAGTCACTGGACTTTCCTGCACCTCATAAAAATAGGATATTAATGCCTGGCCTGCTGTGTTAGGAATGGTATACTAAGAGTCTACCCCATCAAGGTTAGGCTAGTTTTTTCCCCTCATAAAAATTATTAAACTTGTCCTTGGGATTTAATTGGGTTAGGGGACTAAGGTCCATGTAGTTGACACAGTTTCAAGGTCAACTGAGTACAAAAACTGTCAGGACACAAGAGATTGGACTCAGGCTTCAGCTCTGCTCAGATGAACCCATGTTTTACCCTCAATGAATATCCTTCCCCTACTTTCAATGTCTTTTCCCCAATATAATTAAGTAAAATTTCTGTTAGATTGACTACAAATGGTCTTAGCTTACTGTAATATTGAATCTGAACTACCAGCCTAGGCTGAGTCAAGTCTGGACTACTACACCTTCCTACCTTGTTGTGAGGATGAAGTGAGAAAACATTCATGAAAATACTTGTAACTAGTAACGGACAATATACAAGAAGTCAGTTATGGAAATAAAAGTAATACTAGTGATACTGGCAGTGGTAGATGGGTGGGATGGGACCAGACTTACTTTAAGGTACACAAAGAACTTTGCCCTATATTATCTCATTTAATTTGATCTTCACAACAATGACAGGTGTTCACTATCATCATCCACATTTTGCAGATGAGGAAATTGAGGCAGAGAGAGGCCAACTTGACTTGCCGGAGATGACAAAAAAATATTCTATTCTATAGAATAGAGGCAGTGGGATTTGTTTTGACGTACATTTTTTCTGTTAATGGGGATGGCAACTCTATTTGTCAAAGGCAGGATTCACACTCAGGCCTTCTTGACTTGAGTAGAGCACTCCATTCACTATGCCACCTAACTGCCTAAAGTAAGGAAACCCTCTATGCCAATTCAGATTTGCATGTGCCCCACAATCTGTCTTCTTAGAGGGCTGCCAATGAGGGGTTAAGTACTTGGACTGGCTCACTCAGTCATTAAGTATCAGAGCTGGGATATGACCCCAGATCCTTCTGACTTCAAGGCCAGTCTTTTATCTGCTATACCATGCTGCCTCTCAAGTAAATAATTGCTTTATAAGAAATTGGAATGAGTGGTGGTGTGTGTTCCTGTAATCTCTACTATTGGAGAGGCTGAAGCTGAATTCAAAGCTTGGAAGTTCCAAACTGCAGTGGGTATACACAGTTAGCCTTATGGAATGGGAAGCCACCAGGTTGCTTAAGATGGTGAAAACCAAGAAAGATAAGAATTAAAGCAGGTGAAATCACCTGTGCTGATTTGTAATCAGATCAGGCTGGTGAGCAGCCATTGATTGTACTTCTATCCTGGGTGAGAGAGGGAGATTCAGGCTTTAAAAAAAAATCAGTGATTTAACTGAGATGAAGAATTCAGAAGCACTCAATACCAATGCCAACATACATTTTTATGTCATAACAATAAGTAGCTTACATTCCTCCAGAAGATATTAGCTTAAATGTTGAGGAGAGCCATATTCAATGCTAAAAACTGTTTTCTGATAGCAGAAACAAGGCAACAAGCATTTCCTAAATGCTTACTATTTACCAGGGACAGTACTAAGCAGTGGAGTTACAAGTACAAGCAAAAAGAAAGATCCCCCTTTCCCTCAAGGGGTTCACATTCCAAAAGAGGCAAAAAGGAACTGAAAGAGAGCAAGGATGATGAAGGTATCCTTATGGGGGCATGGTGTTGAAGTCTAGAAAGTCAGACGTTCAGCTAGGAAGAAAATGAAGTTTGACTGGCTTGGGCAGAAGCCCCCTTAAGGTTTATCTAAATGTTATATTTCAAACTCTACCAATGAGGGCAATAATCAATTATTTATACTACCAGGGATAGGTGAGAAAACAATTACATATGTCTTCGTAACTTGGAAAATGGGTATTGGGAAAATATCTATTAATTCATATGGACATTCTAGCAACCCAAGAAAGCAATGGTCTATTAAAGCCATTAGTAAAGGGTGTTCAGAGGAGGGGCTGAATGAGCAATTCAGTGCCAATTAATTTAACACTCATTAGAAGGAAAAAAAAAAGGTAGCTACATGGCACAGTGGATAGAGTGCCTGGAGTCAGTAAAATGAGTCTTCCTGAGTTCAAATTTGGCCTTAAGTGCTTACTAGCTGTGTGACCCTGGGCAAGTCACTTAATCCCAGTTTGTCTCTCTTTCCTCATCTGTAAAATGAGCTGGAGAAGGAAATGGCAATCTCCAGTATTTTTGTCAAGAAAACCCCAAATAGGGTCACAAAGAGTTGTACACAACCGAAAAAAAAATGACTGAACAAGAAGAAAAAAAATCATTCCCTTATCTTTGCATGGGAGCATGTACAATATGCTTTTTCAGTTTGTTCTGAGGTTTTTATACTTTGTTTTGTTTCTACTGAGATCATTACTCATCTCTCCATTGGATACTTAGGTAAAAAATGACTTGAAGGTAGGACACTGATGAGATGACTTTATTATAACATTTAGAAAAAATTTTATTGATATTTTAAAAAAATCTGTATTAACCACATTTCTCAACATATTCCTCCCTCCTTGGAGAGAGCCATCCCTTGTATTAAAAAAAAAAAATAAGTATTGGAGAAAGCATTCAGCAAAAATAACCAACTTATCAAAAAAAAGTTTGATGTTATCAGCAATATTCCACATCCAAAGTCCCTCTTGCCCTCAAAGAATGGGAAGGAGAGAGATAGTAATATCTTATGTTTCTGCTTTTAGCCAAGCTTCATCATTATAATTTTCTAGCATTTATATTTAATTGTTCTGTTGCTGTTCTTAGTTTTTCTGGTTCTGCTTCCTTCAATTTGAATCATTTTGTGTAAATCTCCAGATTTCCTAAAGAATATTTTTATAGAAGATTATTCTCTGTTCTTACCATATTCATTGTTTCTTTTTTTGGGCGGGGAGAAGGCAGGGCAATTGGGGTTAAGTGACTTGCCCAAGGTCACATGGCTAGATTTGTGTTAAGCGTCAGAGACTGGATTTGAAGTCAGGTCCTCCTGACTCCAGGGCCGGTGCTCTATTCACTGTACCATCTAGCCACCCCCATATTCATTACTTCTTATAGCATATATTACATAAATAAAATTCCATTACATTTACATTGTTCAGCCGTCCCCCAATTAATGGACATGTGATATCATTTTTAGAAACATTCAGTACAGTTCCCACACAGAATATAGCAGAATCAGGTATTAAGAACCCAAGTTAGAGAAAGCCCTGGAGGACAGAGGCTCTCTAGGAAGGAAGAGCTCTTGAAGTTAACCAGGTGTTCCCCCCAAAGACATGATTGGTCAGAAGCAGGAGATATTGCTAGAGTGATCTTTTATGTTCCTCAGACAACAAACAACTGAACTTATACAGAGGGCTGCCGAGGTTCAGGAAAAGATTCTTTTAGCTGGTGATAGTGGCCTGGCTTCCTATAAACCCTCTGGGCAGAGACAGAAAAAAACCCAAGAAAACAATCTTTTCCTATATGACCTTTTCCTACATTTCTGCTGGTAGACTATCTGACATGGTGCTGGAGTATTAGCTATGCACTCCGGCTCAGCTGCTTGACAGCTGTTTCTCATTACATTAGCCAAGTGGGATATGAAGCCTCCCTAAGACATAACAATAAGTCACTTAACCTTGCTTAACCTTAATTTCCTTACCTATAAAATAAGGGTGGTAATCATTGCCCTATCTCACAGAAGTAAAACAAAGAAAGCATACTTGAAAGCAATATACAAAAGAATATTG
Source organism: Pseudochirops corinnae (assembly GCA_028646515.1). Taxonomy (NCBI): domain Eukaryota; kingdom Metazoa; phylum Chordata; class Mammalia; order Diprotodontia; family Pseudocheiridae; genus Pseudochirops; species Pseudochirops corinnae. The sequence continues at coordinate 49,926,479 of CM053589.1, read as the reverse complement.
AAAGCAATATACAAAATATTAAGTGTAATAGGGGAAAAGGTCTGAGAGAGGAGAGGCCTCATGAGGTGGCATCTCTCCATCCAGAAGATGCTGAGGAGATAACTTCCTGGAGAATCAGGATATACAAGTAAGGGAAGAGCTCTGGAAAGGCCTTGGAGCATGGCGAAACATGCTATAATTAGATTCTGGTTTACTAATCATGTGATTGGGTAGAGCCTATTTTGCCTGGCTACATGGCTAGGACTGTTGACATCTTTAAAAAGGTCTGAGTCATCTCTGGCTACCTCTTTGCTCTCTTTAAGTCTGGGGAAGACGGGTGATTCTTCCTTTCACAGTGTCCACTGGGAGTCCTGTTGTAAGGAAAACAGTCTCTGACACCGTATGGCCCTCAGAAATGAAGATGACTCCCTAGACTTTTCATTTCCTCTTTTCCATTCTAGAGGCAGGGAGTGGAGTCTCCAAAGACTGGAGAGCAAGTCACAGAAATCCAGGAGTTGGAATCCAATCTGGCCAGTGCAGCATCAACTCTAAGGAGCAAAGAACACTCGTTGGGAGTGATTTTCTAGATCCAAAGCCTAGAAAATTGAAATGAAGACTTGCTAAGTAGGAATGCCATCTTTGGAGGTGAACTTAGTGGGACTATACAGAAACTGAGTTAAGTTTTTAATATGCTTATATGGGCATTGTGATGGTATAGGGAAGAATATGCCTCACTAGGGAAAAACATGTAGGCTTGTTTTTGCAGTATCTTCTAGGTAAATATTTCTCTGTAAAAGAATGTAACTGGAGTACTAGTCACAGCACCCTAAAAACAGAAGGAAACAGCTAGTTTAAGCACATGCCTAATGAGAAGCAAGACATTCTAAAACTCAAGAGCACCCTGGAAACATAAAGTGTGATCAAATCAACCTGATTCTGAGAGAGTGGGGCCAGAGCATGCACTTTATATACTTAAAAAAATCCTTTTCTTTTATGGTATTTTCAAATAGTTCAATACAATAAACATGGACTAAGCATCCACTATGTGCCAAGCACTATGCTAAGCATTGGGGATACAAAAAGAGACAAAATACAGTCCTTGCCCTCAAGGAGTTTACAATCTAATTGATTTACTCTATGAATATTATTGAAGGCTAATCCCATTTTTCTATAACAAGTAAAACTGTCCTGGCCAGTAATAAGATGTTGGTTGATAATCTTGATTATTACCATAATGACAAATGAGAATCTTTCTGTTTGCAGAAGATAATCAGAGCCATAAAAGCTGAGATAACTTTGCAAAACAAGTACATTTAGAAGAAATTCATCCTATTTTTTGCTAACCTCCCAACTTCCACTTTCCACTGCCCTGATATTTGCAATAAAATATTATCAGAGAGCCTTGTAATTAATTTCCTCTTGCTACTTATTTTCTACCTAAAGGCATAACTAGGGGCAGTGTGGGAGGTGGAGGAATTCAGACTGAAGAAAAAAATCTCTTCGCAAAAGAACATGACAGCAGTAGAGAGGAAAAAAAAATCAGGAGAAGAATGTGCAAAGAGAAATAGGTTGCAGTAAGTTAGAAAGGAGAGAAAACTTGGGGTGGTGATTAAGAAGTTGACCTCACAGTCAGGAAGAGATGGGCGTATGTACCATCTTTGATATATCCTAGCTATGTGATTTTCCTGACTCCTCTCACTAAATCTCTCAGTTCTTCAAGCAACTCTTGAAGACTGTAAAGAAATATTTAAGAGGTGTGGGGCACTGTTTTAGGTTTGTTTTTTTAATTCAAGAAGAAAAACAAGGAAAGAAAAAATAATCCAAAATTAGACTGAAAATGTATCTTACTAAAAATGATATATCTTTATAATGAGACAAGTTCTGGTTCATGCTATGATCAACAAAATCAAGACCCTGAGAAGTTTTTGCTCATTTTATCTTTTTATTAACCATCTGCATCACTTTCTACACTTCTAACGGCCCTTCTAAAAGCTTTTATGTCCACTATTTATGTAGAGAGGAAATAAAAAAAGATGGGGAGGGTATGAAATGAGAAACATTCTCTGCTTTAGGATAAGATTGACTTAGGTGCCCTTTACTAACTGATGCCTAATCTTAGCACCTTCTGAGAGCATAGTCTTTCCCTCTGAGAATTAATTCCTTCTTATTACCTTGCTATCCTTCTATCCAGATTGTTTTCCTTGCTCTGCTTAAACCAGGATTTTATCCTATGAACCCTAACTTGATCTCTGGACTTCCAGGCCTTCTGTTTGCTTGTGATCATGGGCCTCTGGGCCTTTATCCTCTGCATTTTTGCTTGATGATTCCTGTCACTCTGACCCTTTATGAGTACCAGAACTTTAAAATGGTTCCTTTCTCTCATGGGCCCGGCTCTTCCTGCTGCCACCCACCATGGACAACAGAAGAACAGAACAATCTTTGGATTTTTCCCATTACTCCACAGACATCATCTTATTTCCACTGGTAGTTTTCTATGACGTTACAAGAAGCACTTGGTTCAAAGTTGTTTTATTAGGTTAAAAAAATGGACAATCAAATTATGTTTTGTTGGGTTTTTTTCATTTAGTCCTTGCACTTTTACTACCTTTGGTACCATTCCAGAGCATATGATTTCATTTCAAAAACATATGACAAAGAATCAATGTTTAGGTTTCCAAAAGTGACACAGACTGAATTTTAACTCTGACGAACTGTTTTGCTAAGCTATGTTTTAACACTGAACATCTAGAAACAAAGATGCTGCTTGTCAAAAGCCTGTTTTGGAAGTTCTCTTAATTCTACTTAATGGGATAAACACCCAATGATGGTGTATATCAGAATGTTTCAAAATACTTGGTTTGAGATTCTTTAACAAGAAGTATAAAGCTACCTCTTAACAACTGTGGCTTGAATAAGAAACAGCATCATTGCAAATGTGAGGATCGCTTTCAGTTTCAGGTGTCTTGATGTGCTCTTGAGGAAAAAAAAATGAGTGCTTTTGAAATGTTCACTTATACCACCTGTTTAAACTGAAGGCCAAGGTTAAGCTTTAGACATCCTTTCTGGCTGTGAGACAGCAACAGGAAGATCAGAATGATGGAGATAGAAATGAGACCCAGATTTTAAATCTATTACTCTTACCACTCTCCCCCATCTCAACTAGGAGAGTAATAGAAATCTCAAACAGAGGAATGTTTATGCCTAGAGTTAAAAGGAAAAGACATAGAAAACAATCTGTCCCTGGGTGCTGTGGTATGTGAAGAGATTTGCCTGTCCCCCAGAGAATGTGGTCTACGGTAGTACAACATGGTCAACAGTTTCTGATCCTCTAATCCCTGAGAGCACAGGATAGTGAGGGACAGGTAAGGAAGAGGGAGCTACAGGAGCACTCTAGAAAAGAAGTGTACCCTACTCCCACCATGTTGACACCCTGAACAAAGTCCTTGCTCCTTATTAATGTATCTATGGCCCAAATATTCAAATAAATATTTTCACAACTGATTATTTCCTACTTCTAAAACCTGACATATAAATGTGTATATATACATATATATGTATATATACACATATATACGCCCACACTTATGTGTGTATGAGTATATGTAAATACACTCTTTATATGCATAGTTACATATATGTCCACATATATATGTTGTTGTCCATTCTTCTTTTTCAGAGGATTAGTGACATCACAGGTGGTATCTTGACTTGCACGTGAAGTGGATTTAAGTAAGGCAGAGTTGCACAATTGTCATCAGCCTCTTCCGGAGTCATAGAAATTGGGGCAGCTAGGTGGTACAGTGAATAGAGCACCAGCCTTGGAGTCAACAGGACCTGAGTTCAAATCCTGCCTCAGACACTTAACACTTACTAGGCACATGATCTTGGGCAAGTCATTTAACCCCAATTTCCCTGCCTTCCCCTCTCCAAAAACAAAACAAAACAAAAACAGAGTCATAGAAGTCCAAGGACAAGAAAAAAGACAGGAGGACTGGTGATGGCCCATGATGCAAAGGATGACCTTGGCATCCTCGATATCTGACCAAGCTCTAAGAGCTCCACAGCACCTGATTCAGCTGCCTTCATGGTCATCGGAACAAATTGTTCTCAATCATCCATCTCACTGGAGGAAGTCTCTATGTGCTTGGGGCAGACATCTCCTTAACTTCCTGATGGGTCTGAGGCCTGTTACTTACCCTCAACCTGGTTTAGCCCATCTGCCAAGATGATTTTACCAGGGTATGACCAACACACATGCTATAGCTTCTTACAACCATAGGTAAACAGTATGAGGAGGCCATAACAGAAAAAAGGTTCAGGACCAATCCCTGGCTTACAGAAAATAAATCAAGCAGGTACAAAAAGTTCGATGCTATAGTTTAGTTTTATGAGGCACCAAGGAGCCCAGATATTCATATAAATGAAAGTTCAGTGAATTTACAATAATAATGAAAAGAATAGGAAAGGGGAAAGAACTCCATTCAAATCTCCCAAACTCCCAAACTGATCTAACCATTTTCGTCAAAGTACTCTGGGTCTCACATTCAGCTTTGCCGTAAGTCTGCAGTGAACTGTTTTTCTAACTTTTGTTTTATTTTAGTAAAAAGGAAGGTATTGTACTGTCTAATTATGTGTTTCTTCTCATCTCTTCTTTCAAAAACAAACAAATAAAAACCACGCACCAGTTTCCAGCAGTTTCTATGACTGAGTCTTCCTAAGTTCTTCACCTCAGCTGAAAGAAGAAACTTACTGGTAAACCCCTTCTACTAGGTTTCAGTAACACTTTAAGAAAATGTAACAGGAAAGGTTAAAATGGAATAACCGATAACTAATATACATATTAGGTTGGACAAATTGATTTCTTAAACTATGGTTTTAAGGTAACAATGATACATACACATGTGTGTGTATATGTATGTATATATATGTGTGTGTTTTATATATATATATATATATATATATATATATATATATATATGTATTATACACACTCATGCATAATTTTTTTCTGTTAGCAAAATGGTTCTTTGAGCCTGATGAGCTTAATTTCAGAACTGAGCTAAAGGAATAAAAACTTCATGCTATTTCACTTACTTCACTGCACTACAAATAAATTCATTCACAGTGGAAATTATTTCATAAGTATCAGGAAATTGGAAAGTCTGTCCCCTTAATTGCCATTGGGCAGGCCTGGAAACCTGCTAAGAGGATCTCTGCTTATCTGTCCTCACAGACAAGAAAACAAACTGGGTCTGGTTGATGGAAAATGAGAGAATTGTGAAGTCTGTAAAGTTTGCACTGAGTGCCTAAGAGGTACAGGGTATAGAATCTTGGGCCAGGAGTCAAGAAGTCTTGAGTTTGATTGCTACCTCTGACAAGTTTAGTAGATATGTGACCTTGGGCAAGTCATTTAACCTCTGTTTGCTTCAGTACTGTCAAAGTGAGATAATAATATATAGTAATAATAATAATAACCCTGCTTCCCAGGGTTGTTGCGAAGACCAAATGATATAATATTTGTAAAGGGCCTGGTGCATAGCAGATACTATGTAAATATTAGTTATTGTTGTTAATATTTTATATGCAACTCCCTTCTTCTACTCTGCAATCCATTGACACTAGCCTCCTTCCTGTTACTTGAACTCTATTTGATTTCTGGATTCTGGGAATTTTCACTAGATGGTCCCCATTTTCATAATTTCATCCCTCTTTATCTCTACCTTCTAGCTTCCCTGGCTGCCTTCAAGTCCTAGCAAAATTACCTTCTTAGGAGGGGGATTTCCCAAGCCCCTTTAATGCTAGTGTCTTGCTGCTGTTGATTATCTCAAAATTAATCCTGTATATATTTTGTTTGTACATAGTTGTTTACATGTTGCCTCCCCCATTATAAGTAAGAACTGTCTCCTACCTTTCATTATATCCCCAGAGTTTAGCACAGTGCCTGCCACATAAAAGGTCCTTAATAAAAGTTTGTGGACTAACTTTAGGTATTTGGTGCCTTTCTTTTCAATTCTTTGCCCTTAGGAAAATATTAAAGAGCTGATACTCTTAAGAAATTGAATAAAACTCATTTGTACTCATGTAATAAAGCTCCTGGTTAACATTTTTAAGAACTTTGGTTGGAACTGTGACAAGAAAGGCTTTCTCTCATGTAAATAATTTCAAGTAAAACAGAATAAGAAGGAAAATTTTTAGAAGGACTAATTTGGTTTCCAAGCTTCATTTGTAACTGGAAATAGGCAGTTAGAGTGCTAGGCCTGGAGTCAGAAAGAATCCAGCCTCAGCTGAACTAATCCAACCATTCTGGAGAGCAATTTGGAACTATGGCAAAAGGGCAATAAAACTATAAAATTATACACACATTTTGATACAGGAATATCACCACTAGGTCTCTATTCCAATGAGGTTTTTAAAAAAGCAAAATAACCTATATGTTCAATAAATATTTATAGCAGCTTTTTTTTGTGGTGGCAAAGAATTGGAAATTGAGGAGATGTCCATCAATGGGGAATGGCTAAACAAGGCATGGTATATTATTGTGATGAAATAATACTGTGTTGTAAGAAATGACAAGCAATATGTTTTCAGAAAAAACTGGAAGACTTACATAAACTGATGCAAAGTGAAATGAGCAGAATAAGAATATCCTACATAATATCAGCAATACTGTATGATGATCTACTGTGAATAACTTAGTTATTCTCAACAACACGATGAGCCAAAACAATTTTGAAGGACATGTGCTGAAAAATACTATCCACTTCCAGAGAAAGAACTGATAGAGTCTGAAGAAAATTGATACATACTTTTTAAACTTTCTTTATTATTCTTGGGGTTTTGGGGTCAGCATTTTCTTTTGCAACATGGTTAATATGTAAACGTTTTACATGACCACACATGTATAATCTGTACCAAATTGCTTGCCTTCCCAAAGAAAGGGGTTAAGGGAGGGAGAGAGGGAGAGAATTCAGAACTTAATTTACTTTTAAAGAATGTTTAAAAAATTGTTTACATGTAATTGTGAAAAAATAAAATAAAAATAAAATGTAAAAATATTCAGCCTCAGACACTACCAGCTGTGTATCCTGGGCAAGTCATATAATCAGTTTGCTTCAGTTTCCTCAGTTGCAAAATGGGAATAATAACAGCACCTGTCTCCCAAGATTGCTGTGAGGACCAAATGAGATGAAATTTGTAAAGTGCCTCAGACTCATACTAAACCCTTTCCCATATCCTACATTCCAGCCAATCTGAAAACTGACTTTTTATTCCTAATATTTTCATTTGCTCTTCTATTTTACCCTATCCCATGTGTAGAACCCTCCCACATACTCTCCACTATCCCCTCCCCTCAAAAAAAGTCCAAACTCTAATTCCATATATCCCTTCTTTCAATTCATAACTTTTTTGTCAGCTCCTTTATGAAGCATTCCCCAGCTTCCCTTCTCCACAAGGTAATAATAACCTCTCCTTCTTCAAATTTATCAGAATACTTTTCCCAGATCTTACCCTTTCCTGTACAATTTTGTTTGGTTTTTTGGTATGTGTAGATATCTTTCTCCCTATTAAACTCTAAATTGAAAGCACATTGTGTCTGATCCATTTTGTACCCCTAGAACCTAGCACAGTGTCTTCTTTACAGTAGACAACTCAATAAACACTCCAGAACACTCTTGCCTAATACTAATTGTAAAGGCAAGTGTCCTTTAGTTGATTGGACAGCAACAGAAGGAGATGAGGAGTCAAAATGGACCTCCTTTTTAAACCCAATCCTCCAACTCCCATTGCTTTACTCCAATGAATTCGACTGCTAAGAATTCAAGAATTCCTTCCCTTCTTTCTCAATCACTCAAGTACCCAAGGCCACCCGATCTGAGAGGAGAGGAGCATCAAAAGAAAAGAGCCACTTTAAAAAGAATCCAAAGCTGAAGAAGTGTTAGAGTAAAAATGTTCGAGAGCAGGATACTTGACTTTTGTTTTTACAATTGTATATTACCATAATGATTACAAGAGTAGATACCAAGGACCTCATGAGAGCTATCTTCAAATACTAAACGGTTATTATGAATAAGAGGGAATACAAATGTTTTGTTTAGTTCCAGATAACAGATGTAGGACCCATGAGTACAAGTAACACGTAGGCAGCTTTCAAAGCAAAGAGCTTTCAAATTTCTAAGAGCTGGTCACAATGGTTCATGTTCCTTCAAAAGATAGGGAGCTCCCAGTTATGGAAGCATTCAAACTGTAGATGTTCATCCTGTATTAGAGAATTCATAATCTTAATGGTCCTTTCCATCTCTATGATTCCATTAGTTTTTATGTAAATAGCATTAGGGAAAACTTTGGTACTGATTATGGAAAATTAAGATTAGATTATGGATTACAGATACTGGAGGCCTAATGAAAAGAAAATGAAACATTTGGTTTGGCTATGCAAAAGTAATATTAATTACTGTGACTTATAAATTACTTATGATTTCTGCCTGAGTGCCATGCAGCACAATAAAATTATCTGTGTTGCTAAATGTGTGTTAACAGGAACTTTAAAAAATTATTTGACTACAAAAGTAAACTCTAAACATACAGATGCTAAGTATCAACAAACAACAGCATAGTAATTTGTTCAAATCTTTAAAAATTCTCAGGGGTCATTGCTGACACCCTTAACTTACCTTAAGATCTGCATCAAGTTACTTAACCTTCTCGTTGGGGTCATTGTCATCAATGGAATAGCAAACTGTGGAATCTAATTTTCTATTACTTTTTTAAAAACAGGATGCATAAGAATCTACTGCATTGAGAATTTTTGATTTTGCATGAAAGTAAGGGGAAAGGCTCCATGGTTTCTCATGATGTCATCCATCACAGGCTTCTTAATTTCAGATTATAGCTAAATAGTGTGTTGGGAACAGCACCTAGCACAGTGCTCCCAACACACAACTGAGTAACTAGTAATCAGTATGGATGGTAATGAATGAAACTGAATCAAAATGGCCTATGTATTACTTGAGTTTCCCTTATCTACCATGTCATAGTAAAACCAATGACCTCACAGAAGAAAACGGAATCCTAGAGCTGAATGGGACCTTAGCGATTGGCAACTTTAAATCTTCCACTTTCCATATAAGGCGTTAGGGGTACAAAATGGGAAATGAAACAGTCCATGCCTTCAAGGAGTATACTACATTCTACAGGAGAAGAAATGATAAACAAAATAAATACAAAATAATTTTGAGGAGATAATTGCAGCTGGGGGTAGGGAAGGGAACATGAAGAAAGATTTTAGAGAAGAGGTGGCCTGATAGCAAAGTGTGATTCTAAGAGACATAGAGATGAAGGGGGAACATATTCCAGACATGAAAGAATGGTCTCTGCAAAGGTATGGAGATGAAAGGAATAGCAATGTTCTTCCAGGAGAAATATAATGAAAAAACAAACAATTATGTTCTCCTAGCTTCTCATTGTCCTTAATGTTTGTTGCTATTTTGATCTTTTGTTGCCTGTACCTAGTTAAGCACAAAAAAATTCTTCCACAAAAATAACTCACGTCTTTCAGCTTGTGGCTCCAGGAAGATTTATTAAATACTTATAATAAGTGTTAGATTTTCATTTAAGGAAGAAAAGAAAACATTTACCTTTTAGAGGATTTTACTGCAATTGTTTCTAAATTTCAATGCCAAGACCCCATTATGGCTTGTTGGGAAAGATAAATCTGTCATGCTAAGTCAATATTTGTCAGAGGTGAATGAAAACTAATAAAAGGAGCAGCCACTGCCACCCACAACCACAACTCAAATGAAAAGACATTTTAACAAGGTTTTGAATATATTATTATCCTAAATTAAGGGAGGGGTGAAGGGCACCAGTGAAAACCTAGCATTTTCAATGTCAGTGAGTTTCTACTTTACCTTTTAAAAAGAAAATACAACAGTACTGCTAGAAGAACACTCTAAGGGATAAAAGGAAAACAATGTATACTTGTGATTTTTATGATGTGTCAATCAAATTTTAGTCATTTACAAAATGCATATCAAAGGATCATAAGAGTTGAAAGGAACCTCAGAAATAATCCAGTCTAGCACTTTCCACATGGTAGATGCTGATTAAATGTTTGCTGAATTTAATTAAATCATACTGCCATTAAACTGCAATAGATAATTTCTAGAATAATTAATATCAATAATGTTATAATAACCAATCAGGATAGAAATCGGTGAAAGAATTCTATGAGAAAATGTCGATATTAGTGACATTTTCCTCCTGAGAAGTTTAATTTAATGGGTATTTTTTTGTTATAATCAATGTAATTTACCCCAAAATTTTCTAGTCCCCCTTCTTCTGTGCTGGGGAAAAGAAGGAAGGCACAGGGATGGATCATTACACCATACCCTCAAGACATAACAGATGGGCATTTATGGGTCCCATCAAAATATTTCAATTCAAAAAGTTAGTGATGGTTAAACTCTTTTAGGAAGCACTGATCTTGTCCAAACCCTTCATTCTATAGGTGAAGGTACTAAGGAACAGGGAGTTTATAAGTCAATATTTATTTACAGTTATTCTCATTAAAAATGTGATCGTTTTAAACCATAAGCCATTTTTTTCTGGCTAAATACTAGAATAAAAATACATACAAAGACTTCAGGCATGTACACAAAGGTCTAGACATTTTATTCAATAGCCACAATTATACCCAACTAATGGCCATGAATCATTCTTGTTTATTCATGTATAATGGCAATTTTCTACAGCCCACTCACTCTTCCTTGAAAAAGGACACATTCTTGAAACATTCCATACTGCCAACCTAAAATTCCCACTTCAGTTTAAATCAGAAAAAATTGTTTCACTCTAGTTTTGAATGGTCCTCAAATTCTGACAATAAGGGGGCACTTCAATGTTAAATAAATCTCTTCCTCCAACTCTAAAACCCTATAGTTCTCCTCATAAGATTGATTTCTTTTCTAGATTACCCAACTCGTTAGTAGCCCCATCACTTTATATTTATTATATATGATCTTAAATATATAATATATAATAACATAATAGATAAATAAATAAAAGTATGTTTTATATAAATAAAAATAAAATATATATTTATATATATACATATAGATACATACGTACATATGCACACTTTTTCTTTCTTATCTAGGAACAAAGCATATCCTCTTACTAGAATATAAGCTCTTTGAAGGCAGGAACTATTTTTTCCTTTTGTCTTTGTATCCTCAGTGCCTAGCACAGGCCTCCCATAAAGGAGGTATTTATCATACACCTGTCAATCGATTGATGAATTGACTGGTTAGTACTGTCACCAGTGGGATTATCCCCAGGTGTTTCCACCACAATTGGAAAAAGTAGGAGTTTACTCACTAACCCCATACTCACCCTATCTTCTTGCCTGGGCATCTTGACTTCTCACACAGTTTAAATAAGATGAAGCCGGCAACTCAATTCCTTGTAATGAAGATATCAGGGCTTATCATCTGCCCTGCCACTGCCTCCTAAAATCCTCCAGGCTTTAAAATCTGCTCTTCTTCTATACAGAGTCCTGCAGTTTCCTCACACTATTATATTAACTACCTTAGTCAACTAAGAACCTTTGGGACTTGATATATTCTCCATCACTGCATCTGTAAGGTTTCTAGGTCTTTCTGTTTACTTTGCAGCTGAATTTTCTTTTATTTTTTTCAATTACCAAACATTTATATCATCTCCTACCCCTTACAGGGCAGGGGTGAGGGAGTGGGGAGGAGATGAGGAGGAAGACTTATAATAAGTATAGTTAGTTAAGCAAAACAAATTCCCACACTGGCCCTTACATATGTTTGCCGGCCACCACTCCCCTCCCCCATTAGAGTGTGCCTCCTTGAGAACAGGGATTCTCTTTGTTGTTGCTCAGTCATGTCTAACTCTTTACGACCCCACTGGGGGTTGGAAAGAAATTACAATGGTTTGCCATTTCCTTCTCCTGCTCATTTTACAGATAAGGAAACTGAGGCAAACAGGGTTAAGTGCATTGTCCAGGATAACACAGCTAGTAAGTGTCTGAGGCCGGATTTGAACTCATGAAGATGAGTCTTCCTGGCTCGAGGCCTGGTGCTCTATCCACTGTGCTACCTAGCTGCCCCCAAGGTCTAGCTTCATCTGTTTGAATCCCTAGCACTTAGCATAAACTACTCATAATAAATAACTTTTTATTCTTTAATTCAATTTAATAAGCATTTATTAAGCACTTACTATGTAAGCCACTTATTATTAAGGTAGTAGGGGTAAAAGCACAAAAGGAAAAAAAAAATCAGTCCTTGCTCTCAAGGAGTTTATATAGTACTAGAGGACACAAGATTAACACACATAAATGCAATTTAATTTGAAGAGGGGAAAAGCATTAACAACTATGAAGATCATGCAAGATTCTCCACAGATTTGGTTACCAGGAAAAAACCACTATTTTTCTGTTGGAGATAGTGTTTACTCTTTAAGTATCTTCACCTAGAATATCTTTTTTTCCCCTTAAACTCTGTTCTAAATTCATCTTCCTCGAACCTTTCCAGATTGGTCCCACTTGCCTCCAAGTGTTTCTATTCATCTTCATAACATTTATCAGCATTCAACTTACTCCCTTCCTCACCTCATCTGTCTCACTGCTAAGTGAACATGAATTTCCATCTCCATAAAGTTACAGTTGGCTCAGAGTCTGTCTGCTTGTTGTTAGGAGTCATGTCATAAGTTTTCTTATATACAGATACCACCTCACAGGGAGGTTATGGGGAAAGTGTTTTTAAAGTCTTAAAGCACCATATAAGTGTAAGCTGCTATTGTTATTATAGAGAGGAAACCTACTGCCCACCAGAAGATTCAAAGGATGACTCATTCTACATGTCCAAATTTTCAGGTGACTGAAAGATTCACTGCTTTAAATAGTATTTTTGTTTTATTTTTGATAATTTAGAATGAAAACACTTAAAATGGATTCCAAATGTGCCTGGCCTTAAACAGAAAATATAATGACCGTAATTTATTTATTAATAAAAATTCAGACTTAAAAAACAATAGCAAGCATTTGCAAATATTATTTCATTTGACCCTTAAAACAATCCTGTGAGTTAGGTTCTATTATTGTCTCTATTTTGTAGGTGAGGAAACTGAGGCAGAAAAAGATTAAGTGACTTGCCCTGAGCACAATTTGAACTCAGATCTTCCTGACTCCTAGTCCACTTGTGTACACTTTACTACCAAGCTGACCTAGAAGAGATTTGGTAGCTAATGAAATAATCCCCTCACTTCCGAAAAACGTAAAACCAGTATGTCCATGCTGATATAGAAAGAGGCAGGAAGGTGTGTTGGATAAAGAGCAAGCACTGATGCCAGGAAAACCCGGGGTCAGATCCTGCCCCTTGACACATATAAGCTGTGTGACTCTGTGCAACCCCTCAGTGTTTAAGGCAACTCTCTGACTCCAATCTGCAAATAATTTGCTAACTTGGGATTTCATAATACTTTTAAAATCACAGATCTAGTCCTCATCCTCACATCAGAGAGGTATTTTATAAGGAGGCATAATTTGAACCAGGGTCCTTTGACCACAAATCTAATGCCTTTGAACATCAATTACTGTACGCCCTTAGACACCATTCAAACCTCCGACTCCATAATAAATCACCTCAGTAGAGTTCTGAGTTTTTTGTGACTCTTTTTAAATAGCTTCCCAGATCCCCACTCCCAATTCACTACTATGAATGTGCCCTGTCATATAGTCATGGGATCACATAGTTAACAGAATTTCACACTTCAAGGAGCACTAGAGGTCACTTAGTCCACTTCTTACCTACTCTACAAATTCTTTCTACAACAGCCTCAAATGATCATGCAGTCTGTGCTTGTACAAATCTAGCAATGTAAAATTCACTCTATCATTAAGCATCTCGTTCCATTTTTATACAAGGCTCTAATTTCTAAAAGTTTGTTTTTCTCCCTTTTTAAAGCTGAAATCTGCATGCCCATAAATTTTACCAACTGATTGTGGTGCAAAGCAAAATAATTTGATACCCTATTTCCCATGATAATCCTTCAAAGAGTGAAATACAGTGATCATACTATGTACCACATTTGGTTTGCACTTTACAAAATTCAAGATCCCCAATTCTACTGATAGAATTCCACAATAGCTTTGAATTTCTTCACTGTCCATGATGGTCATCCTCTGGGTCTGCCAATGCTGCTCCTAAAATAGGACACCCAGATTGGAATACAGACATGACTTTATGAGATCAAAATATAGTGCAGCTGATAACCATTCTTGTTCCAAGCACTTTAATTCTATTAATGCAGTCTAAAATCAAACTGAGCATTTTCTGCCCATCATGATACATTGTTGATTCACATTACAATTGCAATGTGCAAAACTCCCAACTTTTTTTACACATACCGTGTGCACTGATGTAATTGATTTTTTTTTTGCTTTTTTTTTTTTGGAGGGGGGAAGGCTGCAATTGGGGTTAAGTGACTTGCCCAAGGTCACATGGCTAGTAAATGTTAAGTGTCTGAGGCCAGATTTGAACTCAGGTCCTTCTGACTCCAGGGCTGGTGCTCTATTTTGAAGTTTTTTTTAACAGAAGTATCAAATGTTATAGTTATCCTTTTAAACCCTTGTTCTAATCTGGCTAGGTATTTTTTTTGGATGTTATATCCTTCAATGCATCTTCCATCTCAACCAACTTCAGGTCATCAGTAAATTAAATAAGTATGTCATTTCTAGCTCCCTCCAAGTCACTAATAACAATGGTAAACAGAGAGGTAACAGAGGCTTCCAGGCTGTCACAGAAATATTAACCAATACTTTCTGCATCCATTAGTTTAACCAATTCTGAACCAGGTCTGCATATCTACTAGTTCAGAGAATCTTCAAATTTCAGAAATAACTGGAACCTTAGTAGTCAATTAGTACATCTCCTACTTGAAAAAAGAGTCCCCTCTATAATATATCTGGCAGTTCCAGAAGAATTCCTTTGGAGGAAAACCATCCCTGTTTCAAAGTAGCTCACAAGTTAGGAGGTTTGTTTTTTTTTCATAATTAAGCCTTGATTTGCCTCATTGCAACATCAACCCATAACTTCTAAGTCTTCCTTTTGGCATCATGAAGAATGAATCTAAGCTCTCTTCCCCATAAGAACCTTCCAAATATGTGAAGATAGTTATCATGCGCTCTCCTCCTCTAATTGAAATATCACTAAATGACTCACTAAAATCCAAGTGTACTGGGCCCATAACATTTTTCTGACCTATCAATTGAATAACCCTTCAGAATTGTTAATGAGCTTAATCTATCATAATTCCTTCTCAATGCACTCATACTGGATTTTGGTGATTACTGCTTACTTTCATATATGCTCACAAACCATACATTTATTAATCTGTTCTGGAATTGACACCATCATAGCAGCCCATCTCTCCTTCTCTAATCTTCCAAAGGCTTAGTGATAAAAAAAAAATTAGGTTGACTAACAATATGCATAAAATAAGAATAAGTAAGCTTTGAATGATGGCTAAAGGAAGTCTTGTATGAATAGTGTATGAGATTTGGCATATGAATTCTATATCTTTTTTTTAACCACTAGCATTTCTTTTTTTTTTTTTTTTTTGCTATTTCTGGTTCATGATCATTCTCCAAAAGCTTAAACTATCAAATAAGTGGAACAATGGTTGGATGAAGCATAATTCTACTTTCCCATGCTACCCCATTATATTGCAAACTGCTTCAAAGAACTATTCATATTATCTCCTTTGTAATTACTAACTCCAAAATAATACTTAGTATACAGTGAGAATCTGATATAGTTCCCTGATCGCACTTTGAGGTGGAATAGACAGTTCTGATGCCTTCTTCTCATTTGCTATGAATAATGATAAGAAACTGTCAAGCCTTTTGTTTTTCCTGTTAGCCCCTCATTGATAGGTCTACCTGCCATTAAGGTATCATCATACGCCATGTGTTTAGTAAAAGCCTCCTGGATTTCAAGGCTGGCAACTGCTCTAATCACCTCCAGATTATGCATCTCGTTTTTCTTCCTAACTGTGAAAACCACATCTGTATCTGTGTTTTCTGGCGGTTTTACATATATGAAGCTCCAAAAGAATGATCCAAGTGTAGAAAACACAATAATGATTAAAATGCCCTCAATGGGGGGCGGAGCCAAGATGGCGGCATAGCAGCAGCAATATATCGCAGCTCTCACATAGCCACCCCAAAATACCCATGGAATAGGACTCTGGACCAACCTAGAACTTCAAAACACACGCAAAGATACTTCCCACTAAAGTCAGCTCGGCTACGAGGAACCATATCAGCACTGCAAACAAACCGAAACCAGCCTGGCCTGAAGCCGTGGCTGTGCCCCGGGGGTGGCTGGGTGGGAGGTGCAGAGAAAGCTCTCAAAAGCTCTCAGGTGAGCGGATTAGCACCAGCTGTGAGGAGGGGGGATTAGCACCAGCTACAGCGAGTGGGGATTGTGAAAGAGGGAGATAAGCATCTGGCCAAAAGGT
>CM053589.1:49877583-49909455 GCA_028646515.1 Pseudochirops corinnae | reverse complement strand
GGGGGGACACCCGGGGAGGGCTGTTTTGGGGCGGTGGGTGGGGGAAAGAGGGGGAGAAAATATGTAACTCAAAATCTTGTGGAAATGAATGATGCAAACTATAATAAAATTTTAAAAAAAAAGAGTTTAGAAAAAAAACAGTTCTTTTCCTCACCTAATAAAAATGTTTCAAAATAAAAAAAATAAAATAAATAAAATAAAATAAAATGCCCTAAATGTTTACTGAGCTGGAGGAGCACCTTTGATTTGGTGAAGCCATCGAGATGCCCAAGAGGTGAATTTGCTGATTGTTCTCTGTCTTTAACTTGGTTGTCAGCAGGAGTTCTCTCCTTAGCAGACCATTATACATATGTTCCTAGTACCTCATTTCCAGATACTTTTGGAAGATATAATTGGAAAAAGTTTAACAGCAATAACACAACTCAGTTATGTAACAGTTTAAACAGGTTTTTTTTTAAGTCAATTTCCTTAACCAAGTTTTAAAGGAACAAAGAGAATATTCTGAGGGAAAAATAGAATTGGACTTTTAACATGCTGAGATTAATTTCAGAAACTAAAGCTATTACCGACTGAAAGAAAGTAAACATATTTGCTACTCTCCCGGCTTACTGTACTGCATGTGTTCTTTAAGGGCTATAAAATAACATTTACTGAAGCAGTATATAGTCCCTGACTGGCCTGAGTGCTTGAACCTATAAAAATGGCAGAATCTGTCCATTTTTCCAATAAAATCATTCTATATATTAGAGCTGTAACTAGACTGAGTTGAGCAGAACTTTGTCCTAGAGTGGAAAATGTATTCATTTTGCTATTCAGAGGGGTTTCCTTTCTTACCAATTCATCCTTTGACTTGATGCCTATTGAGAACCAGGTAAAGGGGAAGGGCTTCTCACCCTACAGCAACCTAAATCCTCTTGACATTCCAGGATATACTTCTTCCTCATCAGATGGCCAAGCCCCAGCGATTTTACCCTTCTGCTTCACCACCACAAAACACAACCACCTCCCACCCCTCACTTGACCCAAGTGCATAAATTGCTAATGTTACAACTCTGCCATTTATGAAAAGTACATTCACATTACAAAAAGTAATATTACTGGATGCTATAAAAAGGAGAATAACAATTCTGGAGATCTTATCATACCTCTAATTGTCTCCCCTCCAGGCACTTTAATACATATTAACTTTATTAAAATTTTTAAAAGTAAAGAATTGCTCCACAACATATTTGAATATGGAAATGAAGGCCAAATTTATATGATGAGGAAATCCCTAAACAAAGTCAGATGTTAAAGAAGACATAGGAATGGGAGGAGGGAGAAAATCAGATGAAATGTCACAGGATAAACACACAAGGTACATATATTGGTACAGAGAGTGCCTGAAAATAAGAATTTATTAAAAGTGGTAGAGATCAGCTCCTGACTCTGCCAGATTACTTCATCTCCACCGGTTAAGTCTCTTCCTCTTAACTGGTCCCTCCTCTGAACTACTATTTGAGGAATTAGTATGCCAGCCATACTCACTTCTCATATGACTCAGCTCCTGGCTCTTTTGTTCAACAATTTTTTATTTGTGTCTGGCTCTTTGTTGACCCCATTTGGGGTTCTCTTGGCAAAGATACTGGAGTACTTGCCATTTCCTTCTCCAGCTCATTTTTTACAGATGAGGAACTGAGGCAAACAGGCTTATGTGACTTGCCCAAAATCACACAGTTTAGTAAGTATCAGGTCAGAGTTGAACTCAACAAGGTGAGTTTTTCTGACTTCAGGTCCCATACTCTATCCACTGCCCCACTCTCAATTCAACAAACTGCTTTTTCTCCTCTTTTTCTTCCCAACACCCCTTTCAATACTGTACTATGTGTTGTCTTCCGCCATTAGAATGTAAGCTCTTAAGAGTATTTTTCTTTTTGTTTGTATTTTCGACATTTATCATTATATCTGGAAACACGGTAAGCTCTTAAATGCTTTATGTATCTTTATCTATTTGTCTCTGCTCCAAAACAGAGTATCTTTATAAAATACACTCTTTTACCCATGCGAACACACCTGCATACATGACAAGGAGTAATATAACAGGTAATTTTTGAGTTATTCTTAGAATATTCTAAATTGTCCCTTTCTCCTGTCCCATTTCTTCACTTTCCACCTGACAGGAACAACTGATATGCTCACAATTCTCACAAAGCAAGAACTGGTATTTGAGACAACTAAAAAATTTATCCTTTTGCTTCTACCATTACCTACAGTTGCAATTAAAAGAGTACTCATTAAAAGGCGGGAAAGGGAAGCAAGATGCTAATGGCATTAAAGCAGATCTTAAAAATATAATATTGTTTGATCTGTTGCAATTAGAAAATGTGCCTGGATGATTAGTATTGTGTTTATCTGAGACTGAGCGCTCAGCAATGTTGTCTAATGCATGAAAGATTGTACCTTAAATTTATATCAAACCCACTTTACCACAAAAATCCCCTGAGGCTGAAACTTCAATTTGGCATCAGTCAGAGGCACAGAGATACTACACTGGATATCTAAGCCACTGGGGGATAAGGGTGGGGAGAATGACATTTTGAAGTTTTTGTTCCCTGAGCAATATTATTCCTTCGATTTACTTGCCAGACACTGAATTGGATCCATGCCAAATATTAACAGATAAGAGAGAAACCAAAAACATTACAGTTACATGTACCAAAGTCAGGAAATGACAAGAAATAAATAAATACAGAAAGACAATAGATAAGAGCCCTAAGGAAACACTGAACAACAATGCCAGAGAACATGAACTACACCAACAAGAGACCTTTGGGATCTCAGGTATTAGTTCTGTTAGGATTATTTATGTATGTGTCATGGCTCCCTGCTCAGCTGTCAGCTTCATTGGGGCAGGGTCTCACCTTCATCTCCTCTTCACATCTGCACCAACGTGAACCACTGCATGTATGTATGGCAGGTAGCTGCCTAAAAGATGTTATTTACTTACTTTTCTAATCCCATGGACTCATTTTTTCCCCTCCTGTGCTCCTCAATATGCATATATTTGTCTATTTCAGTGGTAAAACTGTTATGGTTCTAACGAAATTTGAATTGCTAAATCTTCTCCACAAGGGTCCACAGAAATCTATTTCTCTTGTGTGGGTGTAAAGTAGCAATTTCCCTCATGTCCCCTTCATTATTTGACTAAATTTAAGGATTCTCCACCATTTTTCATATGAAACTTTCTCTCTTGTTCCCCACTTAAATGTACTCAATAGTCATTTTTCATCTTTCAAATTTATAATTTAGTTAACATTTTTGAGAATGTAGAGGATACATAAATTTCTGCCACTAGAATTAAATTCAGACAGGCTAAAGATTGTACTATGATTTCACTGGTATAGGAAACTCCCAAATAAGGAAATTCTCTCATTAATGCATGTTGGAACTTTCTCTGCAACCTACAATCCTAGAGAAGAGCCTAGAAAGAGTTAAAATGACTTGTGCAAGGTCACACAGCCAGTATATATCAGGGACAGGTCTTGAACCTATGCCTTCCGGACTTTGAGGCCAGCTCTCTAGCTACTCTGTCATGGTGCCTAAATTCATATGAAAAATATCCATATATATTTCATATATGAATATATCCCCACATGTTTTATAGGCAGCTAGATGACACAACAGATAAAGTACTGGGCATGGAGTTAGGAAGACCTGAATTCAAATTCTTCATCAGTTACTAGCTGTGCAACTTTGGCAAGCTGGCCAAAATTGGGCCTCAGTTTGCCTAAGTTTCCTCATCTGTAAAATGGGGATAATAGTAGCAACTACTTCCCTAGCTTACTGTGAGGATCAAATAGGATATACTTGTAAAATGCTTTGCAAACCTTTAAGCATTACATAAATGCTGCTGCTGCTGCTGCTACTACCACTACATATTATTATTTATTATAATTATTCACAAAATTTTAGCCATTGACTTGAAGAAAGGTATCCTGGGCTTAGAGGTAGGAATACCTAGGTTCATTTCCAACCTATGAAACTAACTGTATGAGCCTGTGGGCATCTCCTGTCTCTCTGTGCCTCAGGCAGTTCCCCAGAACAGATATAGCAGGGTTGAAGGGCTGGTGAAATCACAGATATCTAAATATTAACCACATTACTGACACCCCTCACCCTGTCCCCATCCTACAAATATTTGACCCTTTCCAGCTTCTTATTCCTTGATTTTGACATTTAGTCTGCAAAAACCTAATTAAACTGAGCAGCATCCTTGAGATTGTTTTCATCTTTGTTTCTGTCTCCCTTTCACCTAGCACACGGTAATAAATAATTCTTAAACTGAAATGATTAGAATCTTACAGATCTCTGAAAGTCAGGACAAACATCAAAGAATCACTTTGATTCCACATAAAGAAGTTTAACATAGAGTAGTGATTTTTTTTTCCATTGCTTTCCAACATTTAACTATTTTGTCAGGGTTTTTTTTTGTTTGTTTGTTTGATTTTGTGTTGTTTATTCCTTCTAGTGTTTTAAGAAATCTTAAGTGACAAGATTTTATAATTTTTTGGAGATAGTTTCAAAATTTTAAAAGCAACCTTTAAGAAGTGTCACCACTAAAAACTATTTTACTTAAATCCATTAGCCATTTATTACTGATTTTAGTTCCATACAAGGAGTAATGGATCAGAAATAAAAATCACTCATATTTTTATAGGGCTTTAAAATGAGTACTTTATCTCCTTTGATTCCACAACTCTGTGAGTCACATAATACAAATGTTATCATCCCCATTTTATAGATGAGAAAACTGAGGCTACAAAAGTCCCCAGAGTTAGCAAGCGATAGGATTCAAACCTAGGTTTCTACTGCCTGAGGGCTAAATTTGACTTGCAGCTTACAAGTTATGAATGTTTTTCACCATTTTAAAATACAGAATAAAACCTTATTTAAAAAAAAAATGTAAAAAACACTATTTTCTCAAGGACTATATAATAACAGATGTCAGATTGGATTTGGCCTTTGGGCCATAGTTTCCCATTTCCTGTATTATCCCATAATGCCTTATGACCAACCAAATCATAATCCTTCACCCTCTCCCAAAAGAAAGTGCCTTAAAAGTGATACATTCTTCATCTCTATCAATTCTTCACTGAATAATGAAGAACTTGAAATATCAGTATCAAAGAGGTGTGGCTGCCTAAATAAGAAGGATCATAGCACTAGATGAGGAACAGCAGCAAAGAATCGAGTGTTAAATTCAATCAATTTCAAAAGCATTTATCACTATGTAAGAGTTCAGTGGTAGGTGGCAAAGGAGTTATAAAGATTAAATAATATTGGATGGAGCCAAGAAAGAAAGTACAATGAATGTCATTTAAAAAAAAAAAAGATTCCGCTGTCCCCACCAACCCCCTTTTCTCCCCTGGACAAAATAAGCAAACAAAATAAAACCCACCAACATCAACAACAAACCTTCAAAATGCACCAAATTGAATCTTGGGAAAATCCAAGAAAAAAATCGTAGTAAGCCAGTTCCCCAGGTCACATCAGCACAGAAAATAAGAGAGGTTTATGGACACTGGGGACAAAGCTGGAGCTCAGGTTATGCCCAAAAGCAAGATGAGTTTCCAAAATCATATGGAGCTCCACCATTGGAAGCCCATGCATGATGCAGGGACAAGTGCCCAAATGAGAGTGACGTTGTGGGTGAGGAGCCTCCGTACTGAGTAAGAAGGACGTTCAGAAACAAACACCAGCTGCGTAGGTGGAGAAGGAACAGAATCTATCCCAATCTGAACCCTGCAAAACAACATCTAGAATGGGAATCCCAGATCAAAGAGAATCCTACAGTTCTGGCACTGTAAACCAGCTAACTGTCCAGGTGACTGACAACAGCAGAGACTAAAAGTGGTCTAGGTTCTACTGCTCAGACTCAAACCCATGTCAGGGATTTGTGTAGCTCAGACCAAGAAAAGCATCAGATACTGCAAGGCCCCAGCCCAAGCTGTCCCTAAGAGACTGGAGCAACACAAAGTACAATAATCCCAAGAAAGCAGCAGCAGAGCAAGCCCAGATCATCCCTTCAGAAATGTTCAAAGCCTGACTTTATAAAAAGACTGAAATGAGAAAGTAGTCTGAAAGAACAATTAAACAAACAACAAATATACGAACATAAAAATGCAAATCCAGAAAGGAAAATAAGGCTTGGGCATAAATTCCAAGAGATGAAGCAAGAATTTTCAAAAATTTGCTTTATAAATGAGTGCTAGAAGAAAAAAACTATAAAAGAAATGGGAATCATGGAAGAAAGAATAGAAAATCAAATTAATAGCTTGTAATGAGAGGTACAAAACCTTGCTTAATCAACAAACTCTCTAAAAATTAGAATGGACCAAGTAGGAGTCAATGACTTTATGAAATAGTAAGAAATATTAAAGCGAAATCAAAAGGTTGAAAAAAATAGAGAAAAATGTAACATATTTCATAGCAAAAATAACTGACCTGGTACATACATGGAGGAGAAAAAAAACTTTAAGAATCACTAGACTACCTGAAAGCCAAGGCCAAAAAAGGAGTTTAGATATCATATTTCAAGAAATTTTAAAACTGCCCATCAGAACCAGAGGACAAAGGAGAAATAGAGAGACTTCTGAGAGACTTCTCAGAATGAAAACTCCCAAGAACATGATAATAACAATCCAGAAGTTCCCTGTCAAATTAAAAATACTGCAAGCACAGAAAGAATTCAATACTGAAGAGCCACAGTCAGAGTTACACACAACTTAACATTTACCACTATGAAGGAGGTGACAGCTTGGAATATGACGTTCCCTAAGGCAAAGGATATATGCTATGTAACCAAGAACAACTTAGCAAAATTGACTATAATCATATCGCAGAAAAAAAGAATCTATATGAAATGAGGATTTCCAAGCATTCCTGATGAAAAGACCAAAGCTGCAGAGAAACTGTGAAGTTCAAACACAGGAGTTAAGAGAAACATAGAAAGGTAAAAGGTAAAAATAAATGAACAATTATAAAAAAAAATAAACATAGATAATGCTACTATGGGGAAGGGATACATGTATGTATACTTTCTGAGTCCTATGGGGAGTCTATGGAGACCAAAACCCTGAGAGGGGTTCTGTTATATATTAATGACTTTAAAAGAATAGAAAGGGAGGGGAAGAAAAATACTGGGAGAGTTAAGGGAAAGGGAGGTTAACAGTTAACCAAGACTTGAACTAACTGTAACAGTTTTAACTTGAACTAACTATTCTGACTCCAAACAAATCAACAAATTTCATCAAAAATCGATCATTTTGCCCAGTACCATTCCAGATGCCACGAGAAATAGAAAGAGTATAGAAAACATTGGGGAACGTTGAATCTACCTGAGAAGATGGAACAATGACATACATACAAACCTGCACACATAAAGTTTTTTTTAAAAAAAAGTATAATCACTGTGGGCCAAAGTACCCTAGAAATATTTACTCAATGACTCACAATTGAATTTGGATTTTGAATTATTAAGATTTTAAAAGGTGAGATGACATTCCAGATGAGGAGATCGTATAAGGCAAGGCACAGAGGTAAAAGTGAGCATGGTATCTGCAGGAGATAATAGGAAGCTCTGGCTGAGGTTGTTAAATTGGAAAGAGATAAACCTGATGAAAATATTGTATGTTAGTTTACAGGATAGATGGTGGGGAGAGGTGGTTCTGGAGTGGGTTAGGGAAGACCTGTCAGCATGTCAGCCAGACAAAAATAATCTGTACTCAAGGGATAGTTGATTGGATATAAAGGGTAAAAGAAAAATAAAGAGTCAAAGACAAATGCAATGATGCATGTTTGGAAGGCTGGGAAATGATGGTAACTGCTGAAGAATTGCTGCCAGATCTCTCCAGAGATTTTAATATAATCTTTAGGGAAAGAAGTGATATATGTAATATATATGTATATTATATATATGTATATGTATATATATATATATAATATATGTAATAAGTGTGTGCTGTGTACAAAGTACTGTACTTTGTGATGAGGAAGCAAAGCTTAGACAAGAGATGGTCCCTAGGGAGTAATGTGGTATGCTGACACCAATAACTGTTACATACAATGTCACATTCTATTCGTGCTCTGTGAGGTTTGAAGGGGAAAATTATTATAATCAGGTAACTTGTGGAGGATGTTAACACATGAGTTGGGCTTGAAAGAGTGGGTGATAATTCAACAAGCAAAGAGAGGTAAGGGAGAGCTTGGCTTGGCACCATTAAGAAATTCTGTGAGCAAGGACACAGAGGCTAGAGAATGTGTCTATTTGGCGAGAAAGAATAGAGTGGGTTTTGACTGAGACATATCCATACATACTTCAGTGCCTATGTATATACATGTGTATGCATGAGTATGTCTATGTATATCTATATCTTTGTCTATGTCTATGCACATAGACATACACAAGGTATTTTTAGAAGCACAGATTATTGGCTACAGACTGCTAGTAAGCCATTCCTAAGCTACAACCAGAGACCAGCCTGCCTGCTGATCTTAAACAGCTAGGGGATGAAGTGGATAGCAGGCTGAGCTTGGAGTCAATTAGACCTGAGTTCAAATCCAGTCTCAGACACTATCTATGTGACATGGGCAAGTCATTTAACCTCTGTTTGCCTCAGTTTCCTCAAGTGCAAAATGGTGATAATAACAGTAACCACCTTGTGTTGTTGTTGTGAGGGTCCAATGGGATAACATTTGTAAAAAGCAATTAGCCTAATGTCTGGCACAAAGCAGGCACTATAGAAATGTTTAATCCCTTACCTCTCATCTCAAGAAGCTGATTCACTATCCTCCCTGGCTGTTTGGTTCCTGATCTGTTGGGGGGTTGGTCTAGATGGCTTCAGAGTTTCTAGCTCTGCAACTCTATGATCCTGTAACAGAGTAATGTATGGTAGCAGGGTGGGAGAGCTAAGTTGTATATCTGTCATCAATCCAATGACCCTAACCCAGTGGTGGTGGATCTGTGGCCTTCTAGGTCCTCGGTTATGGCCTTTTGACTGAGTCCAAACTTTAAAGAATAAATCCTTTTATTAAGGGGATTTGTTCTGTGAAGTGGATTCAGACAAACGACTGCTCTTGAGGACCTAGAGGGCCACATGTGACCTTGAGGTTGCAGGTTCCCCACCCCTACCCTAAACATTTCACTACAACACTCACTCCCACGTGACTACAGCAGCTTTCTTAATAGTTAAAAAAGATTTAAAAGATAATAATTCAGGCAAAATCTTTGATTCTTTCCATTCAAGAATCCTAAGGATACACTATAAACAGTATAATACTGCCAATGATGTACCTCTAGATTTTTCTCTTCCATTAGGGTACCTGATCAGGAAATTGGAGTATTAAATGACTAATATCTTCTTTAAAAGTACTCACATGGAGACAGTGATATTACTTCCAAGAACTTCTGGTAAGTGTTCTTTGTAATGCCTTTTAAAACACTTCTGGAAAGTAGCCATTTATATTCTTCCTCTATGAATAAAGTGTATTTTTTTTGGTCCCTGATCAAAGACTGAAAATGGTATGTCCATATAACTTTGGTTTACTCCAAGGTGGTATCATGAAAAGAATAGTATAGTCTCTGGAATCAAAAGACCTGGGCTCATATCCTGCCTATGGATGCTTACTTAACAGTGTCACTCAGGGTAAGTTAGTAAATCTTTCTATAATTCATCTATAAAAATGGGAGGGTCAAACTAGAGGACCTCTTAAGTCCCTTGCATTCTAGATCTGTATAATTGTTTTTCTTAGTTTGAGAATGGTAGTGCTAAGATCAGATGAAATAACCAGGTTAGACTGAATTTCTTACTTTTTAAAAGTCTTGAATCAAGAAGGTATCTTGGAATAGGACACTCCAGTTTGGGCATCATCTTGATATATTATCAGTTAGGATGCTTTTTGTTTCAGGCTTTCAAAGAAAGTTCTAATCCTTATTTGGTATGATTAAAACCATACCAGGTACTCATACTGGGCAGTTAGGTGGTACGGTGGATAGAACACTGGGCTTGGAATCAAGAAGACTCATCAGACACTTATTAAATGTGTGACCCCTGGGGAAGTCATGTAACCCTGTTTGCTTCAGGTTCCTGAACTAAAGAAGGAAATGGCAAGCCACTCCAGTTTCTTTGCCAAGAATTGAATGGGGTCATGAAGAGTTGGACAAGCCTGAAGAGAAAACAAAGCAATAACAAGTCAAACTGATCCAAAGAGACTTTTTTTTTTCAGAAATTGTTGCTATGCTAAAGTTGTTTTCTTTTGGTTTTCACTACTACTGCCATCATTAGCAAAAATAAAAATGTAGACTTTGAACAAAACTGTATTAGGATCTTCTTCGTTTCCCTTCCCCCTAAAATCAGTTTTCCCTAAAAGACACTAAAGCTGCCCTCAGGAACTAACTGGGCCCTGTCTCCTTTGAAACAGTTTTCTGGTCAGCACAGGAGAGAGAACATCCTACTTATGTGGAGATGGGACCCCTCTGACTCGGTAGATATCTGAAGACCATGTATACCTCCACACTCTGCCCTGATGACCAGGCTTATTTCCATATGGAGAAGAGAGGAGCAGAGTATAGAGAAGCTAAGTACTATAAGATCCTTGTTTTACATCCTTGAAGAGTAATGGCAAAATGTTAACATTTCAATAGCTTACAAGTACCTCATTTCATCCTAATATAGAACTGGTATCAGGCCCACCTCTGACAAAAACATAAAGACTTGCTTTTCAATTCAACTAGGGAAAATGAGTTATAGTACTATCACTTCCTATAAATAAAAAGTGAAGTGTTTGTCATTCTATTTGTTTAAATTTTTATATTTAAAAAATCTTTTTTGGTTCACCTAGGCTTTAACACCTCTCGGGGCCTCAAATGAAAACAAAGAGTTGGTTGAAAGCTTCAGCTAAGAGCTCAGTATTTGCCTATTACGAAAGGCATGCTTGCTAATAATGTGTTTGGCTGAGTCAATGTTTTATCACAGACAAATGTATAACTATAATTTCAATGGCATTTCAGTTTCCTTCTTACCAGCAGTAAAGAATATTTTACAATTGATTTGATAAATTGTCAATTATCTGTTAAAAGTGCTATCAGAAATTCAATTAAGTTTTTGTTTATGCTTTCTATAATAGAGGTTATTACTTATAGCCTTGAGAGGTTTATTTCTTTTCAATAATTATCTCTAAGTAAAACTAAATCAGGGCTCCCAGGTCTTAAAAATACAGGACAAAGTCTCTGAAAATCATCATTCTTCCTCCATAATTCTAAGAATCCATCTCTTTTGATTTCTGTTGAAGTTTTCCACTTATCCTGCACTGCAGAGCTGAACATCTCTCCAATTCATTCCTGCATACATTTCACAGTATGTTTTCACACAATGATAACTTTCCAGCTTCATAAGTTCTATTTAAACCTCCTTCCTCAATTCTCCCTTTAGTTTTCTTCATCCACTTCAAAAATAAACTTAATGGTGAAATCTTATTGCAATGAGATCCTCAACACTCAAACCCCAAGACAAAGCATGGCAAAGTTGGAAAAATAATGATGTCTTAGGGCCCTTGCTATTCATAGAGAATTAGAGTATTGTCCTGAGGAGAAGGGCACAGCAAATCCTACTGAGTCATATTAAGCCTGGAAAGCTGCAGATGAAAATCTCAAGAGAAAGGAGTCAGCTCTGAATTGTGTTTTCATACATTTCAGAAAATTTCTCCATTTGACTGAATAGAAGTATTAGCAGCCACAGTAGTAACAGCGATAGCATTAATAATAATAGTGAGCACATACAGCATTCGCAATTGTGTGTCATTTTATCCTCACAATACCCCTGTGCTATAATTATGCCCATTTTGCAGATAGATAAACTGAGATGAAGGTTAAATGATTTGCCCAAAGTCACACAACTACTAAGTGTCTGTGGCTAAACATGGGTCTTCTTGACATTAGGTTCAATGATCTACTGAATATAGGAAAAAAAAATCTCCCTTTCATTGCTAATATTGTTAGTTTATGCTTTAACCTCACAGAGATTCATGCAGATCAGTTTTTAATAACTAAAAGAACCCTTCCAATCCCCTTTTCTTGTTCAGTTGTTTTCAGTCATGTCCAGCTCTTTGTGACTCCAGTTGGGGTTTTCTTGACACAGACACTGGAGTGGTCATTTCCTTCTTCAGTTTATTTTACAGGTGAGGAAACTGAGGCAAACAGGGTTAAGTGGCGTGCCTAGGGTGACACAGCTACTAAGTGTCTAAGGTGAAATTCGAACTAGGGAAGATAGGTCTTTCTCACTCCAGGCTTGGCATACTGCATTACTTAGCTGCCCTCCTTTTCCTAGTCCACCCTCTTTTCTACCTTTTAGTTCAAGACTTGAGAGATCTCTTACAAATTTCTTAAGGGCTACCAATGTTGTTCCTAAACACAAAGGCATTTGAGTATTCCCAAAGTTGGGAAATACAAGTATGCTCCTAATATTCTTTCTTTGCATCAGATTCTTGCATTCAACAAGAATTTATTAAATGCCAAAGACGCATCAGGCATTATACTAGGTACTTGTGACATCTCAAAAAACAAAAACAAAACTGTCCCTACCCTCCAGGAGCTTACATTTCATTGAGGAACAGAGACGGAGTGGGGAACAACATGAAAACAAATAAGACATAAAAGTAGATACAAATTAAGAGCAAAGTGATTTTGGACAGCAGACAGCAGTAGCACCTGAGCAAATCAGGAAGGGTGCCATTTAGCAGCTTTGAAGGAAGCTAGTGATTCTGTGAAGAAGAGGTGAGGAAGGCGTTTATTCTAGGCTTAGAGGAAAATTGCCTGTACAACGATAGGAGATGAAATGTTCTACAAGAGGAATAGAAAGTAGATCATTTGACTAGAACAAAGAGCTCATTAAAAAGTATGCAATTATCTGGGAAATACAGACTGGATGCATATTCTGAAGTGCTTTTATGTCAAAAAGAGAAGGTTATATTAAGCTATAGGCAACAGAAACCAGTAACATTGAGTAGGAGAGTAAAATGATTAGAACTTTATTAATCTGGGAGTATCAATTTGATGGCTTGTGAAGGATGGATTGGAGAGGGGAAAGAATGGATGCAAGGAGACCAATTAGACAAGATTGTAATAATTCATGTGAGGGGTGATGATGGCTTGAATCAGGATGGCTGTAGTTTGAGTCACCATAAAAAGCACTTAATAAGTGCTTATTGAATGAATGAATCTGATTGAAAGGCAGTAAAATAGGAGAATTTTGTTGAGTTGTAATTGACAAGACATGGCAATTTATTAGGTATGGGGTTGGTGTTGAAGGATGATTATAATAAGGCTGGGAACCTCTGTTACTCGAAAAATGGTTGTACTTTTGATAGAGATATGTAAATTAAAAGAGGAAAGAGTTTTGTAGGGGAAAGACGATGAGTTCTATTTTGGAAAAGTTGAGTTTAAGATGCCTGTGGAGTGTAGGTGGTGTAGGACTGGAGTTCAGAAGAAATTGAAGATGGAGCCAGGGATATAGAAATCATCCGCATAAATCCAAAGAAACTGACAAGATTACCAAGAAAAAGGAAATTGGGAGAAGACTCCCAGCAAGTTAAAATATGGTGGTCATGCTACTCATACTTACCTTTATCTATGAATCTTCATTCAGTCTAAGAGGTGAAAAGGAAACCCATAACTGACTGAATTTCAACCACTTTATTAAAAGTGAATCTCTACCTTTCCTTCATGCCTATTTTCCCATCTCTTTCTTGCTGAAGTTTCATTCTGCACAGAGTCTAAGTAGTCCTTCAAGTATCTTCCACATGTATTTTATCCCACTCATACTTTTTAACAAAAGTGGAATAAAGTTCTGACCCTTTAAATTGTTTTGAAAAAAATAAAAGGTATTGATAATCCATTTACTGACCTGTAGGGAACTTTACTTAACAACCAGTCTCTCTTTTCTCCACTTTTCTCATCTTTTTAACCATTAATACCATGGTCTGTATCACATACTTTACTTATTCTCTCAAGGGAATAGATAAGCAAAATCTAAAAACCAAAAGTTATCTTAGTATATATTGATATAGCTATAAGTAGTGTTTATATACACACATATAACTTTCTAAAACATCAAAATTACAATTTCATCTTATTCTCATAATTAAATCCCCCAATATATTATTTCAATACATTAAAATTAAAAGTACAGCTGAGTTCCTTTGTAAATTAGATCCCTGATGAAGATTAATGAGAAGAGCTAGACCCATAATATCACTTGTATAGGGAATTTTCAGTGAAGAGACTCTGACCAATGTAGGTCAGTACCATCTATGCAACCACTAAGCTCAGAGAGTTGCCTAAAACCTGAGAGGTTAAGTAACCTGTCCATTGTAACAAAACCATTGTGTTATCAGAGGTGGGGTTTGAACCCCATTCATCCTGGCTTCAACTATAGCTCTCTATGCTGCCTTTTTAAGAGCACAAGGATAGGAGTAGAGAGATTAGACATATGATTTCATTCATATAAAGGAATTCCTGGATAATTAAACTTTCTACTGAGATGGGTTGGCATCTTCTCTGCAATTTCTAGTTTTCAAATGTTGCCAAGAGCAATGAGAGATAAAGGGAGTTGGCCAGAGTCACACAAACAGTATATGATAGAGACCTTACTTGAACCAAGTTCTCCCTGGCTCTGAGGCCAGCACTCAGTTCACTATATCACGTATACCTTGCTAATAAAGAATGACAACAAAAATAATCTATTAGTGTTAAAATGGATAATTTTAGTATTTGTTCTGGATTGTGTTTCATTTGAATTTTTAAAATTAAGGTTTTTAGTGGCAACTTCAAATATTAGAAACCTCATTAGTTTTATATCCTCTGGCTTGGGTAAAGCCACAATCCTCACAGAGGAAGAATTTTATGCAACATTTAAAGGAGCAAAGGTTAACACTTGGTATTATTCGAGCTTGAAAAATTTCAACAAAGATGCTGAAATTTGGGGAATGTTACAAGCAAATCAGCTAAAAATGGAAAGGAAATCGTTTTGCCATCTCAATGACAGCAGCCGCCAGTTAAATCATTACAGGGTCATGAGTGTCAGAATGTGGCATTGTTGAAATACTCAGGCAGGAAGAAAAGCTTGATTATCTATGGGGAAACTTGCTACTAAGTCACAAATAACTGTAGACAGCAATAATGGGGGAGAAAGCAATAATGCAATAGAAAGAAGCTGGGGGGGGATTTATAGTCACTTAGCAAGATTTTAGTAAAACAGTCAATGTTAAAATGTTGTCAAAGTGAGACCATTGCTCTAAAAAGTTCAACTTTTTTTTAAAGTCTGAAACAGATCACAAGTGATCTGATTCAAATAAAACATATTCAAAACATATTTATAAAAATTGCAAGAGGCATTAAAAAAAAAACCCTACGCAATCTGAAGTCAGCTCCAAATAGGAATTTTTTGAAAGCCTTCACACTTACATCATGAAAAAATGCCATTCTGCTGATTATCAGTGCTGCCAAAATTGAGGAAAGTTCTTGTGGTTAAAATAAAAGCAAAATATGCATAAATATACAAAAGTAACAAAAGACTATTTTTTGCTTGTAGGAACACTATAATTTCATTTAAATGGTAGGTGTTCCAGCAGAATCGAATAGCATTTTAAAAAGATATACAATTCCATACCTCACATACAGTAGTCATCTTTAAAATGTTGCCTGCATTTTTTTTAAAAGCCTACAGAATAACAAGCAGTAAATTATTTTAAAATCGTCCATCAACTATAGCACAGAAACACCTCATCTATGCATTTTTCCCCAGGTGGATTTGCGCTGAGCTCTCCTTAAAGAAACCAAAAGCCTCTCCTGAGATCAATCCACCCTAAAATACGAGAGGCAAGTAACTAAATATCACATTCCCTCAAAATAACATTATGACTATCCCTTCAAAGTGCCTTCAGTAGGAAAGTATAAAGTAAAAACACTGTTTTAATCTCCGGAACTATTTCATCTGAAAAGGATGCAACTTTCCTTAAATTACCAGGTATGTTGGCAGTGGACATCCATGACTTCTTGACATAAAGTAGAAAATACAAATTTAGACCTTTTTAAAATGTCTTCAACTCTAAAATCAGGTTTCAGTGTTCACCTGGACCATTCTGGTAAAATCATAGATTTGAAAGTCTTAGCCAGGGCCATCTAGAAACAGAGGAGCACATGGAGAGTTTCTTAGTGGTGGTTTGGAGGAGAGGGAGCAGGAGAAGGAGAAAAGGTAAAGAGAGAGAGAGAGAGAGAGAGAGAGAGAGAGAGAGAGAGAGAGTCTTAAAAAGCCATTCCCTTCTATTGACCTTATCTGCATGTATTTTGTGTCAATAGTGGAAGTAAAGGGAGGTGTAGTAATGCTGGTAGATATTACTCATAGCCTCTCTAAATAAAGCAATTTGCAAGCACTTAAAGAAATGGTCTTCCTCCACCAGCAGGTCTCTAGGACAGGGCTGTTGTGAGGAGCAAATGGGAGCAAATCAAATGAAATAATACATTTACAATGCTTTTTTCAAACCTTAAAGTGCTGAAAAAAAAAAAATTACCTATCATCAGTATCAGCATCATCATCAGACTACAATGAGATGACTGGGATTTTTTTTTAATAAAGAAATTTATAAAATTCTATCATAATTGTTTCTCATTTCTATTTATTCATTACTTTTACAAATTAATCTCAGAATATTATAGAAATAGCCAAAAAGATCTTAAGTTCAGATCCTATTTTCAAGTCAAAATATGCATAATATTAGAAGTGAAAGGGAGAAAACAGATACCAAAAAACTTCATATTTCTTTTTTATTCAAGCAACTCATAGTACTACTCAATTATTTCATAAAAACTAGTCAGCTACCATGCTCAAAAAAGAGAAAATTCAAAGAGATACTGCTATCAAGGAGTTTATATCTTATTGGGAGAGAAAACATATTCTCATATAATATGTGAAAAACAGATGCAAAATAAATACAAGACAAAACTTTTTCACTAGCTATTTTTGTTTTCTTAGCCTTCAACGAATCCCTCTATGACAGTGGTTCTCAACCTTCCTAATGCCATGACTCTTTAATACTCATATGTGGGCATATCTGCATGTGGGCAGACTGGCCTGGAGACTGATAGAAGAGCAGTGTCTCAGTTCCTAAGACCATCAGAAAAATGTGTTTTCCAATGGTCTTAGGCAACCCCTGTGACCCCTGTGAAAGGGTCATTCAACCCCCAAAGGGGTCACAATCCATAGGTTGAGAACCACTGCTCTATGTAAACACAATGAAAATTCTGAGGATACATAACAAATATATGGACTTGAAAGAAATAGAAGCCACTTATATTACATCATTAAGATTCATACTGATCTATTTTGTTCCAGGGAAATAATGCTAAAATTTACCAACTAAGGAAAAGTTCCTAACATAAGTAATTTGGAATTTTTCCAAAGACCAAATATAAGAACAATAGCTTGTACCATATGGCAGAACATATAATGTTCCAGAATGCTCATCTTAAAAAAAAGTCTATACTTTCTTCTCCTCCCACCCCTCAGTTTTAAACTACAAGTAGCATTCTATGAGTTTCAAGCATAAGTTATGATCAACTAATATTATACCGTATCTGCACAGGCCATCCAATTGAACATAGGTAACAACTAAAATATATTATTTACAAAAATTTTGAAATGCAGAGAATTTCATATGCTCTCAGTGGCCAACTCTGCATATATAGTTCTATTGTGATCATAAATACTATACTTCTCTTTCATCTTCTGTTATTTAGAAAATAGTGATATATATTTTTGTGGTATTCTCTTAAAAACAAGTCAATGATTTCTCTTAATAAAGAATCCCTCCCATTAGGATTCTATCACATATGCTGTTGGCATAAATTAGTTTGTTAGGTAAATAACCTAAATGTGAACCAGCAATCAACGAGTGTGTATAAAGAAGCCATTTAAAATGTTTGTCATATACTTGTGCGAGTTGAGTGATTTCAGTTTTCTATCCTAAGTTAAATTCTCCAGCTCCTAAATATGGAAGTTAGTTTGAATGGTTAATTATAAAAATCTTTCTCAGGATTTTTAATCATTCCCTTTATGTATATATGAGTATATAGGATTTTTTTTTTTCCTTCTTAGGTAGAATTGGAGATGGGGTAAATGCAAAACTTTTAAAAGAACTTAACATTTTAAAATGTAGAACTGCTAATTTCCATTATAAGTCATGAGGTAGATAAAACATAACATATTTAAAGCAGCTTTATTAGATTTTTCTCCAAGACTTTAAGATCCAAAGAATTGAGAATCAAATATCAATGACCTTCTCTAGGGTCATTCCTCTATACCCCCAAGGAAATCAGTGCAACTCAGAAAGGTCCCATTACATCCCAAAATATTCTGTGACACTCTCTGTGGTAGGAAAAACCTGGAAATAAAATGAGTGCACATTAATTATATGATGACTGCCTGGGGATGTGGTATATAGAGGTACCATAAGAAAAAACAAAATGGGAGAAATTCAGAGAAATATAGGAAGTCATGGGAACCAATGAAAATCAAAGAATCAAGAAAACAACAGACACAACTACTATAATAATCAGTAAAGTACAGCAACATTAAAAGGCATCTGAGTTCTGATTAAGTATAATGAATAACTTTTTTCAAGGAGAACAAATGATAAAACATATCTTCTACTTCTCAACGGCAGTGACTAGGTATGCAGAATGTGGTTTACTTTGTCAGACCTGGTCACTATCGCAATCAATTTTACTTAACTCTATTTTTCAGAGTACAAGGGAGAGTTCAGGGACACCTGAACAAGGGAGTTAAGGGACACCATGGTGTCAAAAACAAAAGGCAACAATAAAACCTCAAAGAAAAATAGAAAGAAAGAAAGAAAGAAAGAAAGAAAGAAAGAAAGAAAGAAAGCCCTAGATAAAATGGAGAAATAGGTGAAGGCTTTGTTGGCATCCCTCCTTTCAATGACTTCCCAAACAAACACTTTAGGCCAATCCTTTTTTGTGGCAAGATCCACCCTTCCCCTACCACCTATTAATACACTCTTTTGGCCTCAAACAGCATTCTATGCTTCTGACTCTCTCTGCCCTCCCTCTCTCCTCATCAAAACTTGCCTTTTCATTATTATCTCATTTGCTAGGTGCCCCATTATGAGCCATAGTAAACTACATCAGCTAACGAATACATTACCCCATCCCCAACATAATTTTTTAACCTAATTAAAATGTTCCTCTGTTTGAAAAGGTCATTTAGAAATTACATATACACATAACGCCAACCCTAACTACAAATGTGCGTCTGGGTCTTTAATTTGTAGCACATTGTATCTCAAAAAGCAGCTTCACTTTGAAATCAAAATTCTTGGTTTGGCTCTACCCTCCCACTTCTCAAACCAGGGTCCCAGATTTGGTCACATATTAACATGAGACATACACACTCATTCTGCAATAACTGTTGAAGTTAGAGAATAAATGTCATCCAAATGTCCTTCTTGTCTATTTTAACATTACACAGAGGGCTGACTCCAAGAAACTGCCATAAAGACATACATCAAGTTAAACCAAGAAATATTTTCCCCCCAGAGCTTTGAAGGTTCTCCTTAAAATGCCAACAGAAGCTTTAACAATTAAAATGAACAATTAGCAGTATTCCTCTTTTGGAAGATTTTATTTCTCAGAAGATGAATGACTGAAAGGAAAACTTGCCCCTATAATTTTTCTTTGAGAATTGTGCGACAGCAATATGCAGTTCCACCCACTTCCCACTGCTTTTCAGACTGTAGCAACACCAGCTCCACCAAATATGCATACATATTCATAAGCTTTCTGAAACATTAATTCAACACATGGCAATATATACTTGCATCTGTGTCTGTAGCTCCTAATTTGCACAAGCAAATACAATGTGTCTGAAAATTTTGATGACTGAATCTTTCAAATTAAGACCCAGAACATTATAGAGCTTTGTATACAATTCCAAGAAGCAATAGAATAAGTATTTCAACATTAGCTGGTACACTCCTCACTTCATCAGTGACACGCTATGAGAATATGGATTTGTGTGGTTCTTATGTGTATACTTAAATTTTTCAAATATTTAATTCATTTATTTAGACTATTTTAGGGAAAAATCTAAGTACAAACACACACACACACAAACAGAATTTTTAAATCTACAATGTTTAGTCAAATGTGTTCTTAAATTAGGGGAAACATGAACACTGTTTTGTTTTTTTTTTTATGTCTGAAGGGTAGTATGGGGAAGGAAGATTCAATCTTTTCTGTATGATCCCAGAGGAAAGACACAGATCCAATGGATGGAAGTTACTGGGAGAAAGATTTGTGTTCAGGGCAAATAAACATTGTGAACAAGTAAAGTAGTTCAAGCATGTAATGGGTTACCTTATAAAGCAGTAGTTTTCCACTACTATCAGATTTCAAAATGAAGATGACCATTTTCTAGAATGTCATAGAAGGGACTGAACTGAACATCCTCTGAGGCCTGTACTATTATTCTACAGCCCCTCTACTATATCTTTTTCCTAGTTGTTATCTACATACTATTAATAAACTTAAAGATTGATTCCAGCTACTTCATTGTGTGGATGAGAAAACTGGGGTCAAGAGAGGTGAAGTGAGTAGCCCAGGGTTACATCAGTAGTTTTTAGTTATTTAGTTAGTCAATAGTCATTCCATGGTATTAAACTTTTTGAATAGGTGACTATCTAGCTTATCTTAAAACATTTAAATATCGCCTGATGCTTTTTTTAGGATTTCATTTTATCAGTATCTTCACTTTTTAAAAATTAAATTGTATGAATTAAATGCGTTTAACTGAGTTTAGACTACTCTAGAAATTTCTAACAGCTGGTGAAGATTCTTATTACAATAATAACTTCCAAATCTATTTTTCTTATATCCTATTGCAGCCTCTATGCTAAAGTCTGTAAAGTTAAAAAAAAATCTTCCCCAAAATCAGGGTTAATTTGTATGCTAAATTATGTATGTATGTATGTATGTATGTATGTAAACAGCTGTGCAGATACTCCACCTGAGCTCTTGCCTTAATTTCAATAGCTGCTAAAGAGGAAAGATCTCCAACTCTTGTTCTTAGAGTATACCAACTGGCATATTTATAACAGGGACTGGGTAAGGCCCTAATTGAGAAAGCAAAATTCACACTGGCAAACACATATATAAGGACACGCTTACATACATGAATGTACACTAATTGTGAGAAAATCAAAAGGAATGAAGTATGGAAAGGTACCTCAGAGGACATGAGTTTTAAGTAGTACAGTTTCATGTACTTGGATTGATAGAAAGGAGGTAGAGGGCTCTTTTAGGTATTATATCATAGAATCAGATATTGTTTGAATACTACAGAATATTCTTCCATCAAATTTATAATCACTCAAAAGAGATCAACTTATGACTACAATAATGTAAAGGAAAAAAAATTGAAAGATTTAAGAATTCAGATCACTGAAAAGATGAATTAAAACTCCACAAAACTGATGAAACAATACTTCCCACCTCTTGGAAGAAATGGGTACAGAACAGGGCATACATTTTCAGATATTACCAATGGGTGCAATTGTGTTCCTTACTAATTTGCCAAATGTAGAGATTTTACTGGCAGAGGACAAGATTGAAGAAGTGGTACTGGCACATTCCTTTGTCTACACGTTGTGTTTACATATCTCTATATTTTAGCCCTCCCAGTAAAGCTAGGATTGTTGTTTCTGTCTTTGTATAACCAGCACTCAACAGAAGACCATGCATGTAATAGATGATTAATAAATGTTGTTTGGAATTGAAATGAACAGTTTTGAGTTTCCGCATTTATTTATGAAGGATAAAAACTGAGCATGCTTATAACACTGTAACACCTCTGACCCTGAAAGAAAATAATCCCCACATTCCTTCCCCTTATCAAACCTCTTCATTACTATCAAGGGAGTTACTTCTCTCCCAGTCACCCAGGTTGGCAACCTTGGTAATCTTCAGTTCCTCACAAACATATTCCCCACCTATCTAACCAATAGCCAAATTCATTTCTACCCTCACGACACCTCTTCTAAGTGACCCATTCCCTCCACTTATATAGCCACCACCCTAATTCAGGCCATCACCTTTCATCTGAACTTCTACAACTGTCTTCTAATTGGTCTCCTTGCCTCAAGTCTCTCCCCACTCCAAATAATCTTCTACACATTTGCCAAAGTGATTTTCCTAAAGCAAAGGTCTATGTTACACATACCCATTACTTAGCAACCTTCAGTGGTTCTCTTTTACCTCCAAGAATCAAATATAATATTCTTCATTAAGCATTTAAAACCTTTCACAATCTGGCCTCTTTCTACCTTTCCAGACTTCTAAATTTGCTATGGAAGATGGGGTGTGGCATACAATCAACAAGTAGGCCCTTGTAGTTGGATTATACAGTGCAAAAAAACCAACAACAACAATAAAAGAGTAAAAGAATTAGTTAAATATTTTACAATGTACAGAAGACTAAAGAAGGAAATCTTTGACTTCGTTTCTGACCTATCAATATCTGCCCATTCTACTTGACATTTGTCCATGTTCCAATGTTCACCATATGCGTACTAACCAACATAGGAAGGAACAAGACCTTCCATGCTTTTTCCCTACCATTGAGCTAGAACCACTTACTCTGGTGCTTCATCTGTCATTCTTCACCACATGACAGCCCATCTTCTTTCTGTCACAGAATTCCTTATTGACATCATTTATTCCTGTTCTTCAGAGTTTTTCATTAGTCCTTTGTTGCAGTCTGTTGATACCTACTGTGTCTTTTCATTGCTCTTTCCATCATGCTCATCTTTAGTTCTTTGGAGGCAGTGGTATTCTGGGTCTTGCCGCCATATAATAATAATAATAGGAAAACATTGAAAAGATGGGATTTTCTTTCATGGGAAGCTTGAGATTAGGAAAAAGCTATACAATTTGCTGAAAACAATGCAATTCACTCTCCATTTTTTTTTGCAACTTTCATTGGCCACTTTTGCTGTCTGTCCCAGATACACATACTGATGGACAAACTTTGTAGAGTGATCCTTCAGATGCATGTTGAAATCTAGGCAAGAGACATTCTGGCATCAATTTGGTTTTTCCTTTATGGATGAAAATGCTAAACTTCTTTAAATGACTATAGTATTATTCCAAGAGACTCTGAAATATTTGGGTCTTCATGCAATCAACATATCATCTGCAAATAAGAGCATCAGGAAGGCCTCATCATCTACTGGGAATCCCTCCTTGACCTGAATGATCCCCTGGACCTCCTCTACACAGTGGTGAATACTCATGGAAAACATATATCTACCTGTCCCTGTTTTATCCTTCACTTTTTTTATTTATTGAGGATCAGTAAACAGGGTTACTTCTGTTACATGCTCCAAAAATTCTTAATGATCTTGCTGATGGATGGATGGAAAATACCTTGCTGTTAAAAGAGCCTGTAAAATCACATTTTGTTCTACCAAATCAAGTGCTTTCTTTCATAAGCAACAAACAAGCAAAATGAGATGCTATAACCTCCACATCTTTTAGTTAACTGTGATATGGTAACGTTTTGGTCCATTCTTGAATAACATTTACTTGTTCCCTACTCCTTATGAAGCATGCCATCGATTCAGGTGTACATGTTATGTTTTTAAGGAAGATATTTAATGATGTCGCCATGGTGATTTTTTGCATTATAAAGGAGGTGTCATATTTTCCCACACTTTGCTATCTCCACTTGCTCTTCAGATACATAGTATATCCATCCCTTAGTACCCAAATATCAAAGCCAAAACAGATCTCCTCTATATATACTTGGTCCTGTCCATCTGCTTTTCCCATCTCTGTTCTCCTTAATGCCGTCATTTATCTTCTCTACAAGCACTTCAGGGACTGTCAAATTAGAGTCCAAGTGTGGTGATTCCTTCACTTTGATAGTAAGTTAAGCATTCCACTTAACATATAATGTGTCCTGCTTGAATTTCAGCACAATCTGTAGCTTCTCACTAGTAAGTGATGGGGGAGGTATTTGTTTTTAGGGCCGACTGAGTCAGATGAGGCTGGCCCTACCTTCTAACCTTTTCTAAATAAACTGCAGCTGGACAGCTTTCCACAGGCCCCAGCAGGAGCTACGCTCAGGAGAAAGAACAGTCTTTGGGCAGTATCAATCAACAATGAGACCCTTTGTTAAGTGCTTGTTATATGTCAGGCACTCTTCTAGATGCTGGGGATACAAAGAAAGGCAAAAAGTCCTTGGTCTCAAGGAGCTCACAGTCTAATGGATTCCCTTGGAGATATTTGTAGGATGATAAGATTTAAAGTTGGATGAAACCTTGGAGTCACCAAGTCCAAGTTTTCTAGATGAGGAAACTGAGACTGGCCAAAAGATTGGCAAGATTCACACGGCCGATAAATGACTGAGGCGGCGTTTGAAGTCGTCTTTCTGACTCCATTCTTGTACTTCCAAAGTCATTAGATTTGCAGTCTTTGCGGTGATAGCTTGATGCTACACTACCATTTCTCATTGCTGACTCGTAAAGTGCTAGATTAGATCTCCACATACTTGGATTCTAATATTATATTTGTATATTTATCTTGAATTCCAGCTACAGATGAGGACAGGGATTCTGTCAACTAAAGTTTATATCTCTCCCTGTCCCAGCATTATTCATGGCCCACAGTAGGTGCATAGGAACATAAGATCATAATAAAACCATTGTTTTAACTATAACCCTAGTTCAGACCCATATCACTGCTCACCTGCTCTATTGCAATAGCCTCCTAATTATCTCGCTGTTTCTATTCCCTCTATTCAGTGCATCCTCCATGGAGCAGCAAAAATACCTTTCCTAAAACACAATTCTTATCAAATAACCCCCTTCAAAAATTTTGCCTGGTTCCTTACTAGCTATAGGATAAAATGCAAACTCTTAAACTTGACATTTAAAGCCCATTGCCTACCTTTCCAAATGCATTTCACATGACTTCACCTCATGAGCAATGTTTCAGACAAACTCAAATTGGGGAGAGGGGTGAGAGAAGAAACAAACATTTATTAAGCGCTTACTTTGTGCCAAGCACT
Organism: Pseudochirops corinnae; assembly: GCA_028646515.1. Classification (NCBI taxonomy): domain Eukaryota; kingdom Metazoa; phylum Chordata; class Mammalia; order Diprotodontia; family Pseudocheiridae; genus Pseudochirops; species Pseudochirops corinnae. Next base: position 49,884,280 of record CM053589.1, on the reverse strand, counting down.
TTACTGAGTGCTTTACAAATATTATTTCATTTGATCTCAACTGATCTAACTGATTTTCCCTGAACTCTACCTTCCACCTGCAGCCCCCATGCTTTCGCATGCCTAGAATGCACTCCCATACCCTCATCACATGGAATCCATCTCTTCCTTCAAGGTTTTATTCCGCTATTGACTCCAACAGGAAGCCTTTCTTGATCCCCTGATTTGGCAGCATCCTCTCCCTCTTCTAATTATTTTATATTTACTTATTTGTTTACGTGTTGTATTGCCAGTGGAATATAAGCATCCTGACAGGCAAGGATTTTTCTGTTTTTTCTTTTTGTTTTTGTATTCCCAGAACCTCCTATGGTACTGTGCATGTAGTAGCAATGTAATAAATATTTAAAAAAACTGAATTATCCTATTTCTTTTCTCTCTTCTCCACCTTAATCCTGATCTCTTATTGTCTGGAGAGGAACTTGGGACCTGAGACCCAGAAATCACAAATTTCTTGGCAGAAGTAGGAGCAGGTTACACACTCTTCCGTTCTGAAGCAGTTCTAAACCAATGAATGCTGGTCAAAAAGCAACTGGCCAGGTATTGTAGAACACTGAGGAGTATTCCCATTGCCCCTGCCCCTCAGGGAAATGACCATTGAGCACGTTCCCTTAAGGTATACTGGTACATAAAGCCAAATTGTTCAATAGGTAAGGAATTTTTAACATTCCTATAAAGTTTAAGGTGCTCCATGATTCTGCCTGGACTACTTTAAATACATATTGATTCCTTCTGTAAAACATAGTACTTTAAGCCTCATGTGCTTTTCTTAGAAAGCTTATGCTAGCATTCTCTTGAGAGTAATTGTTATTGATTAACATCATGATTAGCCATGCAGGAGATGACTCCTGAGAATTTTACCTCTTTGGGGGGAAAAAAAGAATCCACTGACTTGAAGACACACATTCAATCATCCTCACCTCTCCAGAAAACACTTCAGATAAATAGCAATAGTTTCAGTAGTGAGAGATGTGTTCCAAGGGATAATGTTTCCCCTACAGACATCCATCGATTATACAGATTGCCTCATGGCAGCTTGCTTGTTGCTGTATTATTTGTCTACAAAAATATGATAAGGAAGAAAAGAGCAAGTGAAAAGTAGGGCTTGAGAAGAGGATGATTCAAAAAAGGTTATTTCTGGTGATGGGAACACCCATAATGTTTTTGGAAAGTAACTGAGGATCAGTTTGGCAAGGGCAGTAAGAATATCGCAACATCAATCAACATCATGCAATTCCAAGAAGTCAAATAGACTGGAAACATCCCATCTACTTGTGGCAAGAGGATGTGTATATATTTCACCTCTCCCAAATATGCTAAAGTGTATTCATATAGAGCCAACTCCTCATTATCCTTGGTCTGTTTGCCCAGTTTGTGGAATACCTTGGCCTCTTCTCCAGTTTCCTTCTGTTGCCCATCTTTTAAATGTTTTATTGCCTATTAGCAATTTTTAAAGACACTAGCAAGGAAAGGAAAGGAAGTTCAAACCAGTACACTTTACTCTTTATTATCAGTTCTAGAAGAAGACTTGGTAGAATATGAGAACTAATAGCAAAAATGAACATTTTGATTAAATATGGATTTCAATTGTTCTCATTTACCCTGTTTCTCACTATCATGAGTAACTGAGAGTTGACTGTGCAGATCTGACAGTTGTGATACTTCATATGGCTGCTGAAAGGGCAAACAACCTGCAGAGTAAGTAGAGTATATTTCAGGTCAAGTGGAACCCATAAATGATGCACTTGTTTTGTCAGATGAATACTGGTAAACAGTTTGGTCTGTTGAGATAAGCATTACAACAGAACCTGACCTCGGAAATACTTGAGATTCAATGATCCCTGATGGAGTTTTTGCATGGCAAATTATTCAAAAAGGTGAAGGAAAGATGACTCTTAATGTCAGATGAGTTCTGCTTATGATCTTGCCAAACTAATCACATGGGTACATTTGTGCATCCTTTCAAATGAGATTGAGATAAAAGAGCTGCTTTAGTCTATAAGGGTCATCCTCCTATGAAAATACATGACAAAACTACAATTCCTTCTCTTAAGCATCATCACCAAAATCAAAAGAAAATATTTAGTAATCACTTACCATGTGTACGTCACTATACATGGCACTGGAGATGAAAACAGAGGCTCTCATCTTCAAGCAGTTTATAAGAATTCAGTAAACATACTAGTTTGTATACGGTACTGAGGTGGCAACTTGTGATACTAAGAAACAATATACACCTTGCTCTCAAAGAGCTTAAAATACAATAAAAGGAAAGGATGAATGCTTAGGGGGAAGGGTATATATAGATATAGATATAGATATATACACGTACATACATACATATATGTATGTATATATACATGTATATGTATGTATATGTGTATATATGTATGTATGTATATATCCATGATAAAAAAAGAACAAAAGAAAGATCTGTGAAAAGTGTTATGAAAAATGTGAAATGGAAGAAATCATCTTTACCTGTGCTCAGGGAAGGGGACATGGTAGATTCAGGGAAAGTGAGAGAAATAGGGGGCACCTAGGTCCATCTTAAGGAAGAGATTTCATTAAACAGAGATGGGGGTTGTGTAGGGGAGGTTGCATTCCAGGTATGGGAGAGAGCAAAGGCAGGGAGAGATCAAGATGAGAATGGGTGAATGGGAAGTAATATGATTTGACTGAAATGTCAGCTGTGCAATTATCCCGGCTGCCTCTCATGCCTGAATTCATCCTCACTTTTGATTTAAAATCCTATCCTCCTTGGAAGCTAAGCTGAGGTACCATCACCTACAAGAAATCTTTCCTGATCCTTCTACTTCTTAGCACTTTTATCCCTCAAACTTTCTTGTAGTTAGCTATTTAAATGATATACTACCAGGACAATGTAGCTCCTTGAGGTGAGGGTTAATTGATTTTGGTTCTAGTCTTTGGATCACCATTACTTAAGAGAGGCAGCATGCCATGGGAGACAGAGAGTGAGCCTTGAATTAAGAAAGACCCAGATTCAAGTTCTGCCTCTGGAACATACTATCTTTGAGAACCTGTACAAGTCACTAAACTTCTAAGTGTCCTAGGAATCTCTCTAAAACTATAAGTTGTAGAGAAGGTGCCAACCTCTTCTGATAAAAGGGATTTCCTCACCAGAGAATTCCCAATACCAATGAAATCCAAGACTGAGTCCTTATCTTATATCCTCTATATTTAGTGCCTAACTCAGTGCCTGGCAAAGAGTAGGGGCTTAAGAGAATAAAGGGAGAGTGATATGAGAGAAGTTAATAATATTCCTTTCATTAACCACAAATCAATCGATCAACAAGCATTTATTAAGAACCTACTGTGTGCTAAGGACTCATGTGCTACTATACTACTTGTTTTGGGGAAATGTTAAGAATTATAGTTAAATTCATTCCCCAAATGAAACATGAGAAGATGACTAATGAAATAGATAGCTTTTCCTAAGACTCAAATGCAAGGCACAGAAGAAAAAAAATCACCATTTGTGATTATGTGCCTGCAATTCAAGAGAATCTTGTATAGGAAAGGAACATTTTAGAGTCCTGTTGTAATACACCCTTCTATTGCTATACCAGCACATTAACCTACATTTGTAAACTTTTCAAATGTTTTAATTTTATTTAAAAGCTTAGTAGAACATACATTTCCATAAGCATCATCCTTGTTGCAAGAACCCTTCATTGTTCACAGACACAAATCATATGCCTTTGAATTCTGGATGAAAACATTTTAAGCCTATTTACAAATGTATTTAAATAGAAGTGTACACAAGTGTAATATAGTTTCAGATTTTTCCCCCTACTTCGATAGGTCTTGTTGTGTTGATATTAGCAAGGCACTTATGAAAATACTCCCAGGTGGCAGGCACCTGCCACAGCTTTAAATGACAGGCCCCAAACCCATAGACAGATACCAAAATGAGGAAAAGCAATAAACTACATATTTATGCACCTAGCTGTTTTGGCAGTTCATTTGGAACCAGTTATTGCCAGCTGGGCATTTCGCCATTTCCTTGAGGCAAAATTAAAGTGGAAGATGTGAGGGTTTTATTGTAATTTTCCACCACATATTTATATCATTAAGGGTTTTGTGCTACTGCTATTACTCCAGTCCCCCCACAGTCTCACTGAGTATCTTCTCATTATTTCACTGAAATTCTGAAGCAAATATGGTAACAAGCTAACACACAAAAGAGTTACTGATTGGCCAGAGACAACCTTAAGTCTTTAAGATGGACCAAAAACGTTATCTTGCAGCACTTAGTAAATCAGTCCCCAACTATCTATTTGCATTTCATAGCATAATCGACTTTAAATTTGTGCTTCTATGGAGTAAAAGAAAAAAAAATAAAAACAAAACAACAGGCATCTATAGCTTGTATTTAGTCTGCATATTAGTACATATGTGAGTTGCCACTCTCAATATAATCCAACTTCCTTGAGGGCACTATAATCATTACATCCTCAGAACCTACCTAGTACAGTGCCCCACACATAACAAGCACTTATAAACTCTTGCTGTTTGGAAAGCAATTCTTCCAAGTTTTAGCTTCAACACGTGGTTTGTCAACACAATGACTAAATTTTGATACTTCAAGGATCTATGAATTCATCTGTTTACGTATTTGCTAGGATCATCATCAGATCACAGATTTAAAGGGGGAAGGGATCTCAGAGGTCATCTGGTCCAACCCCCTCACGTTATAGATGAGAATGAGGTCCAGGGAGCAATCAGCTGACACTCAAATCCAAATAATACAACCACAGATTTATAACCAAGAGGCCTCAGTGTTCTCAACTGTACAAGAGGATAATACCTACCTGGAAGGGTAGCTGTGAGGGTCAAATGAGATAATATTTGTAAGAAGTACTTATCACAGTTTCTGGCACATAGTAGGTGCTATAAAAATGATCATGTCTCTTCCCTTAACAGTTCTCCTGTGAGAAGTAGAAAACACACTGGACCAGGAATCAAATACTACAACGGGCTAGGAGAAGTTAAGGAAACATCTACCAACTTTAAATAAATGTAGGGTGCCATGCTGAGTTGAGTTCCACCCAGGAGAATAAAAGGCTTGATGATATGATCTTTGAGAATAGATAATTGGAGAGGTACTGGAAGACTAAAGAGAGGCAAAAAGATGTGTTCCAAATGGCAAGAGGTATGTTATGGAAGATACAAACCAGTATATTTAATAAATTTAACAGAGGGTATGAAGACACTTAGAAAATAAGGTTATCACTAGAACTGGACATATGTCTAATAGGAAGAAATCAAAATCAAATTAATTTATTTTCCTTTTCTGATTCAATTACAAAACAGATTTTGCAACAAATATATCTACTTTTGCTGATTTTTCATTTACTGGAGAGGCAATGACATCTTACTTGAAAAAACTGGACAGATTTGGTACAGTTTAAAAGAGCAGAAAAGCTGATTAGAAAAACAGATTAGGTACACAAGCCCCAGAAGCAACCAAAGACAATAGAAAAGTGTTTAATTAATAAACCCAAGGTTTCCCAACTCTAGGAGACTCTCCAGCCTCTCTTTCAAAGAGGACTTTCCATCTGACCACTTCTTCCATCCCCTGCTGTGAGCATGTCCCCTGAGGGAAAAGGAAAGAAGAAAGGTGGCTTGGGGTCAAGAAAGACAGCACAAGCCTGGAGTATGACCTCCACCTGTGTGAGCTTGATTTCCATATTGTGTTGCAGGTTTCCCCGAAGGAAAAGCAAGAGGAAAGATGAGAAGTGGGACTTTCATCTCCTGCTGTTCCATCTCATGCTTGATCTTCAGTCTTTGGAGGGAAGAAGAGAGATGTAGGAGCCTTCCATCTGACTGTGAGCTTTCAATGTCCTACTGTGCATTCTCTTGCCTGACCTCCAGGCTCCTGGAAACCCAGAAAAAAGGCCTTCGACTTAATGATCAACATACACCTGGTATTACCCTACATATCTCAGTGATTCTGAACTGCTGTAGATCATCATCCAAGTTCCATTCCCCATCCTCTACTAACCAATTTCTTATTCCAATCCCCCTCACCTCATCAACCCCAAAGTTCCAACCAAACTGCTACCCATCCTTTCTACTTTGCCCTCTGGAATTCCGTAAATATCAAGCCTTGGTCACCTCTTAATGACAGACTCCTTAGTCACCTTTTAAATACTGACTGCACTCTCACTCATTCCCTTTGACTCTATGGTTAACACAAGGGAATTGGAATACTCATTGCTTCCCATTGCCACTTCTAGGTTCTTCCCTTGCCACCATAACTCAGTATCCTCTCCTCCTTTGAAGTCTATACAACCCATATCTTCCACCCAAACAAAATTCTGGTAGCATTGATCACTGACCTCCAGTACAATCCCCTTCCTTCCTCAAGCAGTTCAGTAGCTGCTCATAATCTTTCTCTCTTACACAACTGCTGGTCTCCTATTGGAGACCTTCAACATACATACGGATGCTCTCTCAAACACTCTAGCTACTAGATTCTTCAATTTGCTCACTTTTCATGATCTATTACTCCACCCCACCTTAGTCACACACTGGTCTCAACATGTCACTTCATGCTCAAACTCCAGTGGCTCCTTATTCCTTCAGGAGCAAGTTTAAAATCCTCTCTCTCAAAGCTATTCCTAACCCATCCTGA
>CM053589.1:49848083-49877083 GCA_028646515.1 Pseudochirops corinnae | reverse complement strand
CTTTTCATGATTTTCTTGCATCATTCTTATTTCTCTTCCCAATTTTTCCTCCACTTCTCTTATTTGGTTTTCAAAATCCTTCTTCAGCTGCTCTGTGGCTTGTAACAAGTCAACATTTTTTCTTGGAAGCTTTTGGTATGGGAGTTCTGACTGTGTTTTCTTCCTCCCATTCCATGCTTTGATCCTTTTTGTCCCCAAAAAAGGAATCTAAAGTTGCATTGCTGGGTTTACTTTGCTTCCTTTGTCTACTCATGTTACCAGTCAATTACTTGACTTTTAGTTTCAGTAGAACTCTGCTTTCAGAGGGGAGAGCTCTGTCCCAAATTGCTGGGGTTTTTGCAGCTGCTGGAGTTATTAGGAGGCCACCATTTCTGCAGCCCCCACCAGCTTTGGCTCACTGAAAACGCACCTCAGGACCACCACCCAAGACCATGATTGATCCGGAAAGCTCAAGGCAAGAGTACTTAGCTTCTGAATGATTGCTTGGCCTCCCTGCAGTCAGCAGGCCGGGAGTTTCTGAAGCAGCCACGTGGAAGCAGCTGCCCCCACTTCAGCAGCTTCTAGCCCTGGGGCAGTTGGCCAGACCCTCTCCCCTGAGTTTATCTGAGTTCCACTGACCTTTCACGTAGTCCATGTTTCTTATGGGTTGGTAATTCTGGAAAACACCACAGCTGCTGGTGATTTGCACTCCAGCCGTGGCTTGTTCTGGTGGCCCTAGGACTCCAGCCGCAGGTTCATGTGGTGCTGGTCTGGGCTCCCAGCATGCTGCGATGAACCCCTTCCTGTCTGCCTGCCAGCTCCCTTCAGTGGGAGCTTTGTTACTCTGTCCTTTTGTGAGTTCTGGAGCTTTAAAATTTGTTTAGAGTCATATTTTATAGGTATTTGAGTTGGTTATGGGGAGAGCTGCAGAATTTTGCTGCTTCTATGCTGCCATCTTGGCTCTGCCCCTGCATCCTATTTGTTTGTATTTTTGAGGCAATAAGGGTTAAATGACTTGCCCAGGGTCACCCAGCTAGTAAGTATCAGAGACCCAATTTGAACTCATCTTCCTCATTCCAGAGCCTGTGCTCTGTCCTCTGTACCACCTAGCTGCCCCTTCTTGGTATCATTGTGACCCTTAAAGGCAAGTCATTTAACCATTCTCAAATTCAGTTTCTTCATCTCTTAAATGGGTGATGATGATGAGAAACTAACATTTTAAATTGTACTTTAAGATCTGCAAAGCACTTTACATATATAATTTCTTTTGATCTTCACAATAACCTTATGATGTTGGTGCTGTTACTATCCCCATTGCACATAGGACAAAAGTGCAACTGAGGGAGGGAAAGTGATTTTCCAGGGGTCTGAGGTCTTTCACACATAAACTTGGGTTCTTTCACATTTCTAAGTCTGTCTAGCCCTCCATTCACAAAGCCACTTAGCTGCCTCAGGATATAATAGTCCTGATGGTACCTGACTAACAGGGTTGTTATAAGGATCAAATGAGATTATGTAAAATGTTTTGCAATCCTTAGTCAGAATACCTCTCATTATTATAATTATTATTGTATTAAATGTGGCAGACTGAAAAGTTGTAGCCAACTCAAAACATTTGTGCACAACAAGCCTAACTGTCCTCCATATGTGTGCCACACAGATTTTCTTGGTTTTTACTGCTCCTGCCCAATTGGGCAATAGACTACACCTGTGGGATTTACTGATGGGAGCTATATTCAGTGACTTATTCTTCATTCTTTCCTTTCCTGGCATTTTTGGTTGTTTGTGAGCTTTGCTTCTTTTGCCATCTCCTTTAAGACAAATAATATATTGGAAGGGGAAAAAAAAACCAACCTCTTTAGACCATATTACCCAAAACTTACCTTGTTTATATATAAAGTTACCCTCTAAGGCAGCAGTTCTGACCCTGTGGGTCGTGATCCCTTTGGGGGTCAAATGACCCTTTCACAGGGGTCACCTAAGACCATCGGAAAACACATATTTCCGATGGTCTTAAGAATGGAGACACCGCTCCTCTGTCTCCAGGTGGGTCCACCCACATGCAGATACACCCAGTATTAAAGAGTCATGGCATTAGGAAGGTTGAGAACCGCTGCTCTAAGGGTAACTGAAGACGTAGGGCAGCAGAAGAAGGGTGTTAGAGCATAGAGTTGAGGTGGCAGCCCTTTATAAAGTTTTGCTTTGGGGCTCAGTTTAAATTTCTACTACTACTTAGCTAAAGGGCTTTGTCTTAAAATGTCATTCTGCCCAGCTATCTCAGTCTTTAGCAGTATTTAATTTTTGTTTGTTTGTTTTTTGCCTTTTTTTTGTCGGGCAGTTGGGGTTAAGCGACTTGCCCAAGGTCACATGGCTAGTAAGTATTAAGTGTCTGAGGCCGGATTTGAACTCAGGTCCTCCTGATTTCACAGCCAGTGCTCTATTCACTGCTCCACCTAGCCACCCCTTCAGCAGCATTTATTAAAGGCCTTTTGATAGATGGTCTAGAGTAGAGGTTCTAAATCTAGTATCTGTGACCTTATTTTAAAATATGTGCATGTCTGTCTAGCTATCTGCCATCTGTTTATCTAGATATAAGTCTTTGTGGCTGTTCGTCAGCTTTTCAGTTGTGTCCAACTTTTCACAACCCCATTTAGGGTTTTCTTTGCAAAATACTGGAGTTGTTTGCCATTTCTTTCTCCCCCTTGAGTGACTTGCTCTGGGTCACACAGCTAGTAAGTGGCTGAGGTCAGATTTGAACTTAGGAAAATGAGTCTTACTGACTCCCAGTCTAGCACTCTATCTGCTGCACCACCTAATTACTTATGTAGATTTAGCGATATATCTTTTATATCGGTATCTGTATATAGAGGTATGAAGAAAGAGATATAGAGAGAAGAGAAACATAGAGACATGTCTCTATAGATAGAACTATAGACATATAGATGGATAGGTAGGTAGATAATCATGTTTAAATTAGTGTCCTTTTAATCATATGTATTCTGTTTTATAAGTTTTAAAATATTGTTAGAAGTGGTCCACAGGCTTCATCATACTGCCTGAAGGGGTTCATAACACGTGCATACACAGAAAGGTTAAAACTTCTCTAGAAGGTTCAAGCCTTCTTATCACATACACATTCCTGTTTCCTACTGCTTTTGCCCCATAGTTTTTATTTAATATACCTGGTGGAAAAACTGAAAGGGGAAAAATTTGGTATATTAATGAAGCCCTCTTGACCAGTGATTTTCTCTAATGACCAATTAAGTTTAATTGTTCTAGTTTAGACCTAGATTTGAATAGTTGAAACTAGATTTTAAATATTCTTACCTCCCCTTCCTGAAAATGAATTTGATACCCTGCAATTGCAATCCTGCTTCCACTTTTTGACCTCTTATCATATCCATCAGTCATATAGTATTAAAGTTGGAAAGGACCTGAGAAGTCATTTAGCCTAGGCCCTTAGTGTATAGAAAAGTACCCTGAGGCCCAGAGAGGTTCACTATCACCAGTTCATACCTTTAGAAAGTAACAGGGCTAGCTAGCATTCCAGCTCAAATTCTCTGTCTCCAAATTCATTGTTCTTTCATAGTTGGCCAAATTTGTCCAGATTCATCCCCCACATGCTTAGAGGAATTTTTTTTTCCTAGGAGGCACTTTTCTTTGGTTTTCAAGTGTTATTTTTCATGTTATAAAGGATTTTTTCCCTTTAATTTCCTTTGCATGTCCTTGAAGTTTGAAACTGCTGTTTATGTGGTTTTTTTCTTTCATTATTTATGCCTTCTACTGTAACTTACATGAGTCAAATTACTTATTTTTTTTTCTATTCCAAAGGGAAAAAATTGTAAAGAGGAGCTTTAATAAATGGAAACAGGGAAAAAAAGCCTTGGCACTAAATATTAAAAAAGACAACAACAACACTGTATTACTAAGGTTAAATAAACACATACACACATTCTCTCTCTCTTTCTCTTTCTCTCTCTCTCTCACACACACACACATACACACACACATGAATGCACATACAAAGATCCACTCTGCCTACGGAAAATAGTTTCATATGTTTAAGAAAAATGATTTTAATCTTGAAAAACACATCAAACTGTAATTTTTAAATAAGAAAACATTATTTTATTAGCAATTGTCTATTTGATATTTTATACTCTTATTCAGTATTTGAAATGTGGTTCTTGTTTATTATTATTTTTATTGCCACAAGGTTACACTTACTAATTTTCATTTTCTATCTGAAAAAAAGATGCTATCTTTTAATCTTTCAGAGGTATTATAACTGAAGTTTGGCCTTCTGAGGCTTTTGTGGTAAATCCATCCTTAAGCAATTTAAAAGAAAATTTGTATTGTATCCTGAGAGACCATCAATAGCCATTTCAAAAACACTTGCATCCCTTGGTTACAACACACATTTCCCAAAACATAACCTAAATTCTGAAAAACACATAATCTTTAGATGTTCCCTTCTCTGAGGCTATGCTGAGGCCAATTCAGATGAAATGATACTTTAAAGAAGAGTGCCTGGCAAATATGCAGTTTCTGATTAGCAAAGTGGGATGCTTTTTTGGCTGTTTAGAAACTTTAAATTCATTGAGCTGAACTTAATTTATTTTTTTCTTTGGAAAGAAATCCAATCCTTGATGGGAGTTTTAAAAATGATAACTCATTCTAGCCTAAGGTCAGTGGCTACAATGCTCAGGAAAGAGATGCTTTTAATGAAGCTACTAATGCAACAACAATAATAATTCTAATGGTAATAAGAGCAACAGATTTATGTAATACTTTAAGATTTTCAAAGCACTTTTATGATACATTATCTCATTTGAGCCTCACAATAACCCTATGATGTTAGTGCCATGATTATTTTCATTTTACAGAAGAGAAAATTGAGAGCCAAGGAGGTTAAGTTACTTACCCATTGTGACACATTTGATAAGTGTTAGAGATGGATTTGAACACAAATCCTTCTCCCCCCAAGGCAGCTCTCTTAACTCTATGGCAGTCTGCCTCAGTGTTGGTAGTCACTTAGAATTCTACTGACTTCACATTTTAAAAGTTACTGTTTACGTTTCTTCCTTTAGGATCATGTCTCTTTGGAGTGTCAAGAGTGTGGCAGACACTGTAAAAAATTTGGTTGGATCTTTCCTGAGAAACTTTAATAGTCAAAGGTAGTCTTTTGTAGCGTGTTTGTGCCAGCAAGTTATTGGAGGAATGATTCAGCCTTGAACATCTGTTTTCTCTAAGATAGTATGTGATAAGAGGTGAGGGCTGAAATGTGCTCTTTTTTTTTAAACATTTATTCAAGCTTGGCCCTGGCTAAGGCTGGAAACTTAATACTGTATTTGTTATTCACTCTCTCAATGAGGAAACTGCAAATTACAATCCTGAAGTCAGTGCTGCTGAACACTCATTTTTTCCCCCCCTTTGGTATGAATGACCCTGAGATGATTCCACTCTGAGAGGACGGTTAGCAGGCTGACTTCTGAAGTGTAGTGTTTTGATGTCAGTGATGTCCAGTGCGAAGGTTTTTGTGACAATTCTCAGTACAAAGACAAATAAAGACTAATTATAAGAGCAAATCTGTGTTCCCCATAACTCTTGAAACAAAAAAGAACTTCCTGAACATAAAATCTTGCCAGTGGTTTCTGGTCACTTTGGTCTTTTTTCAATAATAAAAATATTTATTTTATTTTTAATTTGTGGGCTAAGACAGGCATTTCCATAACATAGTATAATAAAAGAAACAATTACACATGAAACTGCAAACTTATTATGTACAACTTGTTATTCTTTTTAAATATATAATAAAGTTATCATGTAACGTTATTTGTTTTTTTCTTCCTTTCCCAGTGCCCCCCTCCCCTAGAGATGACTACCATTAGACAGAAATACGTGTATGTATGTGTGTGTGTATATATATATATATATACATATATATATATAAATATATATTATATTTGTATAATACATAAAATCCATCTACATATACTTCTCTTTATTGGTTCTTTCTCTAGATGCAGATAGTGCCTTACTATCTGTCCTTTGTAGTTAACTTTGGTATTTATAATCAAAATCACTTATTTACTTGAAGATGTTCTTAGAACAATATTGCTGTTACTATATACAACATTATCTTGGTTAACTTGGGTCTTGAAATAAAAAAAACAACATATATATCTCATTCAATGAACAGCTATTTTAAAGTGCCCACTATATGCTCAACTTGACTTCATGATGGCATACTATTTTTCATCATTTTATATCACTTTTGTAATCATATAGGTCATATTTAGGACAAGTATACAGGGTATTGCAGAAGTCTTTTGGTATTTTAGGATACCTTGTATTTTCCTCCCTCTTTGTTTTTGGTTCATAAAGAAAAGCAGTAAGTGTTTAAATGTGTTGCTGGGTGGTGGGATGAAAGCAGGCTAAGAACTGTGTGAGTACATGAAACAGCTGGAGGATGTGTGGTTTATAAGAGGTTTGTCACATTATCTCCATCATCTGTCAAGAGGTCATGCTTTTGCAAAGCTAAGGAATTCTTTATGCCAGGGTGAAGTTAGGATATTAGAATATAGGCGATATGTTAGTTGATTTCTTTGGCATTGTCAAGGGCTTTTAAACTTTGATGAATTTAAAATTTGGTGACTATCCCTTTGAAATTTTAAGTTTTGTTCTTCCTTCATAGAAGTCTTATTCCAATGCTTATGAATAGTTTGGAGTTTCTATGCCAGTGGAATAGGAATTTTGTCAGGTCCAATGAAACAAATCAATCCACAGTCAATCAACAGACGTTGATTAAGAACTTACAACACATTAGGTACTATGCTAAATACTGTGGTTAAAAAGAAGGGTTAAAAAAAACCCCAGTTTCAACCCTCAAGGAGTTTTACATTCTAGTTGGGGATATAATATATTGACAATCAGGCGCATACAAGATATATTCAGAGTACACGTAAAGTGACCATAGATAGGAAGCCTGTAGCATTTGGGAGAACTGGGTGTGGGTGTGGAGTGAGGTGGGGAAAACTTCTTGTTGAAGGTGGCAATTGACCTGAATGTTGAAGGTGGCAATTGACCTGAATCTTGAAGGAATTCAGGGATTCTAAGAGGCAGAACATCACAGGCACAAGAGAAAACCACGCAAAGCCATGGAGATGGGAGATTCAGTGCTATGTGTGAAGAGTACCAAATAGACCAGTCCCATGGCTATATCATAGAGTGTATGTGTGTCTTTGTGTGTGTGTGGAGATAAAGTATAAGAAAACTGAAAAGGAAGGAAGGGTCCATGTGATTAGTTCTCTTATAAGTAAATTGAGGCCATTGTACTAAGCATTTTCTGAGACTCTTTCAAGCTCTAAATTCTGTAACATTTGACTTAATTAATTTATATAGTTCACATGGTTGTTTCTGCATTTACTGAACAATTCCACTGCATTAATAGCATTCATTATACCTCTTTCTTCTCAAAATAAAGGCATATTAGAACTGGACAGTAAAATCTCCACTACTTGAAATATAGACACAGTGTCATAAATTAACCCTTAAAATGAGGTGATTATTAGCTTCATATTACAGAAGAGAATAGTGTAGAACTTTGTTATGTTCTGTGAATTAGAATCAAAAAAGTGTTATTTATGGCTGGAAGGGACTTTAGAGATTATCTGGTCTGTTATTTCTTTAACTTCATAATTGAGGAAACTGACCTATGAACATGATATGTATTATATAAAGTGATGGACCTCTCTACCTTTTGCTTATTCCATCATAGCCATAGCTTAATAGGTACATTGAATCCTACTTCTTAAAGCCCCAGCCAACTTTTGGGGAAAGAGAGTGCACTTAAAGAAGAGTAACACTGGGGTAAGGGGAGGATTTTTTTTTTGTTTGCTTGTTTTTGAGGAAGCACTGCTTCATAGTCAAGAAAGTAGTAACGGAACAAGAGAATGTCATGGAAACACAAATCCCAGTAGTAATATAAGAATAAAAATCTAATATGAGTTTAATTGACCAAGTTGGTACACCCAGAGAAACAGGCAGGCAAATGAATTGGAAAAGTATGATCTAAGTTTTAGTCTTAAGAGAGTTGGCTGGGGGCATTGAGAACTTGAGGGACCACTTAAGGTCACAGCCATTAAGTGTCAGGAAATAAAACTGGAGTATCTTACCCTACGGGAAAATGGGGGGGGGTAGGGGATAGGAGGGGGATGATAGAAGGGAGGGCAGATTGGGGGAGAGGGTAGTTAGAAGCAAACACTTTTGAAAAGGGATAGGGTCAAAGGAGAACATGGAATAAGTGGGGGGGGGTGGGATAGGACAGAGGGAAATATAATTGGTCTTTCAAAATATGGCAACTATGGAAATGATTTGGGTAACTGCACATGTACAACCTATATTAAATTGCTTGTCTTCCCAGTGGGGGTGGGTGAGGAGGGAGGAAAGGAAAAAATATGGAACTCAAAGTTTTAAATGTTTAAAAAATGTGTTTTTTTTTTACGTGCAACTGGGAAATAAGATGTACAGGCACTGGGATATAGAGGTCCGTCTTGCCCTGCTAGAAAGTCAGGGAGGTGAT
The DNA here is from genome assembly GCA_028646515.1 of Pseudochirops corinnae. Lineage (NCBI taxonomy): Eukaryota > Metazoa > Chordata > Mammalia > Diprotodontia > Pseudocheiridae > Pseudochirops > Pseudochirops corinnae. The sequence continues at coordinate 49,868,520 of CM053589.1, read as the reverse complement.
GGGGGTGGATATAGGGGAGAACGGATTAGGGGAAGGGGTATTCAGTGGGCTTGCTATTTTGGGGGTGGGGGGTAGGGGAAAGATGGGGAGAAAAAATTAACTCAAAATCTTGTGGAAATGAATGTTGAGAACTAAAAATAAATAAAATTTTAAAAAAGAAATAAAACTGGAATGCACGTTTTGATTCTGAAGCTAACTCTATTTTCTACATCATTGATTGATTTTCACCTGGCAAAACCAAGAAGCATGAGTCCAACAGAAGAGGAAGTGCAGTGATCTTGGTGGAGACAAATTTTCTAGGGATTAAAAGGGCCAATAACCTGTTTCTTTCTGATGGAGGACTGGGCTGTATTGGCCAGCCAAATCCAACTTTGCACCTTAAAGATGACCCCGTTGTCACCTAGAATCCTGACAACACCCCTGTTACTTGACTGATTTACTAGTTCATTAATTGGTCTTAGGAAATCTCTTATCTGAAGAGATTTCTTACTTTCCCAGGATGCTATCCAGATTTTTTCTCATTTCTTAAGATTGTAAATAGGTTGGGAAATTTCATGAGAGTTTCAAGAATGAGACAAACACTTGAGATGTATATGCATGCCAGAACCTGGCTGCTCCCTTTTTTTCTGTGTAGAGAAAAAAGATGTTGTCCAGGAAGAGCCATAGTTTATTAAATATGGGTGTAATTATAAAAGGATTACTACTGTAGAATCTAGAAGTAAATATCATCTTCTACAAAGCTAGGGATTTCATCTGTGCAATAAAAAATGGAAGGCTTTCAGATCATAGCAAAACAACTACAAAAGGAACTAAGGAGGTATTTTTAGTCCTTGTTCCTCTCTTTCTCCCTCCCTCCCTCCCTCCCTTTTTCTTTGTTTCCTTCCTTCTTTTCCTTCTCATTTCTTCCCTCCCATCTCTCCCCTTCCTTCCTTCTTTAATTATTTACAAAAATTTCTCTCATAATATATTTGGATTCATTCATGTTAAAAACTGTATAGAAATACTGGTTTTTCGTGTTTGTTCCTCAGCATTCTTTTCTTAGACGTCAGAAAGGGAATTTTTCAGGAGATTTATGTCTACTTTTCTTTGTTTTGCAGGACTACGGAAGTATATCCCAAAGGTTCAGCTCATTATCATTGTGGGTTAAATTATGGCTTCTGTCTTGATTGTTGACTCTACTTCCTTTGTGTCCCTTCTTCATTCTGATCTTGCTTCTCTTTATTGCCTGTAGTTAAAGGGAAAAATAGAGGAAATTAATTTTGTTCCTTATTAGAAGTTCTAATAAAAGGTTAGGGATGAAGTTAAAATTATTATTGCTTTATAGTCCCTAAATTTGCTATTAGCCTTTATTTGGATTCCTAGTCCTTCAAGCCATTCTTATTCTTTCTTCAAAGTATATTATTTTTATTTTTCCAGTTAATGAGCATTTTTATTCTTTTTTCTAACCATTACCTTCCCATTGAACCAAAAACTCCTCCACAATAGAGTCCTTGATACATAGCTGTACAGTCCAGCAAAATAAATTCCTGCATTAGCCATGACCAGAAATATGTGTCTATTTTTGCATTTGATAATTTATCACCTCTCTGGTAAAAGGCAAGTGGCATATTTCATCATTATTATTTTGGACTCCTGGCTTATTCTTATATAGAGGAAGAGTTCTAAGGTTTTTCAGAGTTATCATTGTGTAAATTGTTTTCCTAAACTATCCCCATTCTTACTAGTACATTAATAGACTCTCTTCTGATTTCACTTTCTTCCTTATCCAGTCTGTGCCTTGCCCATAGTAGAGGTTTAACAAATGTTTGTTGGATTGGACTGGATGGTCTGCATTTCATTGCTGCCCTCAGAATATTTTAGAATTTCCCTTGCTTTGTCATGCCCATTATACTTATTCCTAATCTTCACCCTCATTCTCTTTCTCTTCAAGTGATAATAAAAACAAAAATTATCTGGGTAGATGAGTACTACTAGAGAAAGTCATGAAAATATGCTGACTGAGTCTGCTAAAGATTCAAGCTATCTAATCTCAACAGGGCTTTCATGACCTCTGGGTGCTTCTTTAATTAATCTCTCAACTCCCTCTCATATTCTTCATAGCACTTGTTGCAAATATCTTCCAGTCACTTCAGATTTCATGGTTTACTCCCAGTTTCTTCACTGTCAGGGAAAAACAACAACCACAAAAATAAAAAACAAAAATCTCTCTGACTAATTTCCTTGGATATCATCTCATAATATTCAGAGTTTTTGGAGAAGATTAAAGCCACCTGGCTTAAACACCTTCATCTTCCTTTTTCTAAATCTTTGGCATCACACTTAGTTCTTTTTTCTGTTTGGTGATTCCTCTGTCTTTTTTCATTTAGCTTATTTTTCCTTTTGCCCTTAGACTGTGATCGATCAGTCAATATACTTGAACTTCCTTTGTTTCTGTATTCTCTCCATCTGAGACCTCCCTAGCTCCCATAAGCTTCAGTTTACACCTTCATTAGATGCATAACCAAGTTATATCTAAATTCCAGACCTTAATTTTGGATTCCTGATAGGCATTTATGTTTGCTGCTGGACATTTCTACTTACATGTCCCACCATCTCAACAAAACAAAATACACACAGAAAAACCCCACAAAAGACAAAAAACTTATCTCACCCACTTAACTTGCCCCACAAATTGATGACTTCTACTAATTTCCCTATTTTACTTAAAGGTACTGTCATTCTTTGTTATTGAGACTTATAATTTCATGAGTTACTTTTGGTTCCTTGGTCTCCTTTGTAAATCTCAACAATTATTTCCTCCCTTACAGTGATTCATCTCTCTTTCCCTTCTTTTCCACTTCTACGGTTGAAGGTCCATTATTTTACATTTAGCTTATTTCAGTAGTCTTCTTACTAGTTTAATTGTCTCTTGGCTTTCCTTCGTCCAATATTTCTGTCTGCTGTTTTACTCTTATTGAAGTAGTTTCAACCATGTCATTCACCTTCTCAGATACTTCCAATAACTCCTATAACCAACTGAATACCATTTAAACATTTTAGTTTGAAGCCTCAGGGTATTTATAAACTTCATCCAACCATTCTCAAAGGTTTTATCTCCTTTTAACTCCCTTTTACTTGAACCTGACACTTAAACCAGTATGAATTAATCACAGTTCCCTGATCACGTATTTTTTCCCCTTTTGCACTTTTGTTCATGCGTTCTTCTTTCCCTTGAATGCCTTCCCCTATCTATGTTAGAGACATGTAACCCTTTTTGTATCATAGACCCCATTGATGAAGCCTATGAACTTAGAATAATGGTTTTTTTAAGTGCCTTAAGTAAGATGCATAGGTTTGCAGAGGAAACCAGTTACATATTGAAATAAAGATGTCAAATTTTCCCCATCGAAGTTCACATATCCCTTGAAATCTGTCCATAGAATACAGGTTAAAAACCCACTGCCCCTCATCATTTATGCTTTTTGAAGGTCTACCCATCTGTCAATGCAAGGCTTGATTGTGACCTCTTCCATAATACCCTTCAGGGTTCCAGAAATCATAAATTCATTTCAGTTGAAGTCAACGTTTATTAAGCTTCTAAGATGTGCAAAGCTCAGTGCAAGGCACTGGACATATAAAGATGAAAATGAAAGACAGTCCCTATCTTAAAGAAGATTACATTCTCCTGGGGAGGAATAGAACAAACATTTATTAAGCTATAGCTCTACATCAGGCACTGTATTAAGCTCTTTGCAGATTTTGTCTCATTTGATCTTCACAACAGCCTGGGATGTAGGTACTATTATTATCCCTATTTTACTGTTAGGAAAACTGAGGCAAACAGAGGTTAATGACTTGCCCCAAGGTCACACAGCTAGCAAATATCTGAGATTAGACTTGAACTCAGATCTTCCTGACTTCAGGTCCTGTTCTCTATCCACTGTGCCACTAGTTTTTTTTTTTTCTTTTGTATACTGTGGTATACGGGATTTAAGCAGTTATATAAATTCAGGATGATTTGAGGAAGAAGAGATCGTCAAGGAACAATGGGGGTCAGAGGGAGGGTTGAAAAAAGCTTTGTAGAGGAGATGGTTGTGTGTTGTCCTAAATTATATTCTCATTTCCACTGGAATTATTTGCATCTATCACATTAAGCATATTCAGGGGGTTTCCAAAGTGTTTTCCTCACAATAACCCATTTTATAGATGAGAAGACCTTGACTTGGCAAGATAAGATAACTAGGCCAGAGATCACATAATTTACAAGTGATGGAGATAGAATTTGAGTTGTCTTCTTACTACAAGCATTATTTGTTACATGTCTGATTTGGGGAATGCTGTTACTGACTCGTGAAATCAGGGAAGGCTTTGTGAAGGAGGCAGAATTTGTGATAGCCTCTAATAGATTGGTAGGAATAAAATTACAGGAGTGTGTTATGAGGATGTAATAGATGTTTTATTCATATATGGAAAACTTTGTGATAGTACTTAATATAGTGATGTATACATAGTAATTCACTAATGCATGTTTCTAAAAAATTAGTGAATGGATTGTTTTCACATATTCCTTTCTCCCAGGCACCAGATGATCTTTAGTTTATTGTACTGTAAGTACATGAAAGGAATGCCTCATTTACTGTCATTATATTGGAAATTTATTTATGGGGAGGCTAGGTGGTACAGCAAATAGAACCCTGGGCCTGGAGTTAGGAAAATGGGCGTTCATATCTGATATAAGACACTTACTAGCTTTGTGACCCTGGGAAAACCACTGAAACTTCTATTTCTTAATCTGTAAAATGGGGAGAATAATAGATAATAATAGAACCTACCTGCCAGCATTGTTGTAAGGATCAGATGAGATAATGATGATAAAGTGCTTAGCACAGTGCCTGGCCCTTAAGTGCTTTTATTACTATTATTATTAATGATTTTGGGTCTTCTCCTATGGTAGATGGAATAGATGCAGAGTGTTTTATTGCACCAGACTTGCTGTCATAATAGTTACTTCATATTTATTTACCTTGGTTTATAGGTTCACACCTGTACTTTTGTTAAGCCACTTGGTGTTGTTGCCAATAATTATGAGAACCATCTCTGGATGGTCTTGTATTAGCATTGGCAAAGAACAAACAATTGACATCAGGCATGTCTTTTTTTTTTTTTGCATGACACTTTTGGCGCATCATTACTGGAAAAATTATGCTAATCTATGCCATCTGCAGCTACCAGATGTGCCATTAAGAGGTGTACAAGTTCCCTTCCAGAAAACTGCTTGATGCTTGATGCCAATCATTTCTGTTAAAGTGATAGCTTCTAATGTTAAATGAGTGAGAACAAGCATATATTCCACTATTCTGCTTCAGCTTTTAGATTAAGGACAATTTTCTGATAAACTAAATACAGATGGTACTAATCACCTAATGTAATTAATTTTTCCAGTATATCTTTTCTCTGTCATAAATTAATCCTAGAATTTGCAACATCTCTCCTAAGAACTCAGTTGTAATAGGTATGGCTAAGTCCCTCTGGCCTGCATTAAGTTGACTAGATTATGTATTTTATGCTGCAGTGAAGAGAATTGGCAAGAATGGTGTCAGCAGATGGTTCCAGACACGGGGTAGAGTGGGAGCTTTGGATGGTTGAATCTGTTTCCAGGAATTTCCTTCTTACTTTGCCTTTTGAAAGGTGAACTTTATTCAGGAAGGGCTGAATGCACTGGAAAGGTCTTCAGAAAAATTATTAAGACGAGACATCATTTTAATACTCAGGTTGCTGTAATTTGCTGAGGGTTGGGTTTGTTTGTTTATTTTTTGGATGGTAAAAAGGATAGATATGAAGATCTGCTATTAACTTAAAACTTTTCATTTTACTATCAGATTCCACTATTTAGAGAGGAGAGAAACTGGGTTTCACATCTCTTTTAGCCTGGCAAATGCTACTGAGCAGAAATTACTCCAGTGCAGAAACAACCACTGTACTCTTGATCATATCAGGCGTATCCCAAAGGCCATTGCTTTTAGTAGAATGTTCATTTGTAGCAGTCCATGTGGAATAGTGTGCTTGTGTCTTAAGTCATTACTCTCTTTCCTTTGAGTCAGTTTTATGCTCCCAGCAATCATTCCACATGGCTGCTTAGAGCACAGGAAAGCCTTCCGACCTTGGAGTTACAGGAACTGAGTTTATCAGTGTGAGTTTGGGCAATCCATTAAACTTTTCTAGCTCTCAGTTTCCTTTTCTGTAAATTGAGAGGGTTGGAGGTGGAGGGGGTCCCTATCACCCCTAAATATTTGATCCTACCATTTGAATATTTCATAGAGATATCAAACTCCCCCTCCCCCCTAGCTCAGGGATTCTACAAATGTGCTGTACCCATTTTCCATAGAAAAGATACAACCAAAATATAATTTGACTTAAATTCCTCTTTTTTCTGGATGGACTAAATGCTTTCCTCCCATTTAATGCTATTCTCAGTCATGTCTTGCCAGAAGATTATTTAGTTCTAGGCACAATCATTTCTGCAGGATGTCTTAGATAAGTACCCTAGAATTGGCCTTTAGGCCATTAAGATGCTTATGCTAACAGCCTCTGAAACCTGAGAGAGTGGAAATGTACTACAAGACAACAATTGTGCCTGCAAAGGATAAAATTTAATGTTTCCTGGATGATGAGGAAACAGTTAATAGCAAAAGCAGTTCTGTTGCTCTGATGTGTATTGCTATGAGAACAAACAGTTGCATCATATACCATTGAATAACAGGTTGTACTAATGAATACTGAAAAGTACCTTCTTACTCTCGATCATGTCAGGTATATCCAAAATACCACTGCTTTCAGTAGGATATTCATTTGTAGCCGTGTGTTAAGGTGTTGGTACTCTCCTTTTAGTCAGTTTTACACCCTAAGAATCATTCTACGTGGCTGCCCTGCTGAGAGTGCATCGCAACTATTTTGCTATTATCTTATTTTTGAAGAATATATATGAAAGTCTCAAATATAAACATTTCAACCTCCCGACTTGTGAGTGATGCAGGATTTCAGACTGCATCTTACAAAAAGAACCATTTCTCTCTGTTTTTCAAATTGCTTCGTGTGTGTCTGTGCAATCGTGCATACTAAACATCCCTATTTTTTTTTTTGTTTCTAGAGCGTCTTTATAATCTTTCTATACTTTATGGAATTCTATGAACTTTCATTGTACGGGTCAGTGGCATAGCTTTAAACCTTCAAAAATGCCTTCAAAAATGAATTCTTTTTTTTTTTTTACTTTAGTCTAATCTTCATGAACTTAATCTTACAAGTAAGCGTCATTTCTTAATTGTCTAAATCACCTAAAACCATGTGGGAGAAGCATTAGGGCATGATTTGTTCAACTACATTGATGTTTATTCTGCAGTGGAAATAATATTGATTATATAGACCTATATCCAATTACTCTGCATTGGAGGTAGGCCACACATGGCCCATGACACTCACTAGTGTGGCCCAAACTAGATTAAAATCTAATTGAGAAATATGTAATGAAATAAATTAATAAAAAGAAAAATACATAAATATGTATGATTTTCTAAGTGAGTATGCACCCTGTAGGGATCCTTATGGTTGGTTTAGTAGTCTTCGTTTATATTTGAGTTTCACACCACTGCTCTAAATCTTTATATACATTAGGAAAAGAGGTATAGAAATATCAGAGGAAATGAGAAAAAAATATTGTAGACTTTTACATTTACTTTGCATTTATTTTTAACTTACTTATCTGTGTACATATTATATCTTTAATCTTTCCTCTCCCATTCCATGTGTAATCCTTAAGGGCAGCGATTATTTGATTTTTGACTTTTCATTCCCCAGCTCCTAGCTCATATCTTTGCAATTGGTAGATATTTAATAAGGGTTTGTTAAATTGAATGATGTCTCCTCTTAGCCTTTAATTTTTTTCTCTTGTTTTATTGCCATTGATATCATTTCTATAACTGTATCAAATAATAGTGGGGAGAGGAGATGAATCATGTCAAATCAGCAAACCACGTAGTACAATAGATTTATTAGGGCAGCCTGATCATGGAGTTCAAACAAATCTGTTGGCATTCAGGATGCTCTTATCAACCGTATGACCATAGGTTGGGAATAATCACAGAAACATGGAAGCTCAGAGTTGGAATAGATTTCTGAGGTCATCTAGTCCATCCTTTCCTGGATAAGGAATTTTTTGTATAGAATCTTTGGAAAGAAGTTGTTCACTCTCTGAAGATGTCCATGGCGGGGGCAGGAATCCCCTATTGCCCCAAAGGGCAACCTATTCTATTTTTGGACAAGTCTAATGGGTAGGAAGTTTTTCGTTTACATCCAGAATTTCCTTCCATTTTCTTCACATCTGGAATTTTTTCCTAATTTTGTCCTTAGGGTCAGGGTTGTGTTTCAGGCGTTTTAGTCATTTGATTCTTTTGACCTCCATTTGGGATTTTCTTGATAAATATTCTGGAGTGGTTTGCCATTCTCTTCTCCAGCTCATTTTACAGATTAGGAAACTGAAGCAAATATGGTTAAGTGACTTGCCCAAAGTCACACTGCTAGGAAGTATCTGAGGCCAGATTTGAACTCAGGAAAATGAGTCTTCCTGACTCCAGACCTGGCTGTCTGTCCACTACGGTGCCACCTAGCTGACAAATCTAATCAATCATGCACCAGATAGTCCTTCAGATATTTGAAAAAAGTCATGATGTATAACTTAAAGCTCCTGTGTTCTAGGCTCCTTCAGATGGTCCTTGCTATCACATAGTCATCACATATCTTATGGCATGCATATGATAATAGTGAATAAAGATTGATGGGATTAAAACAAAGGGATGGAAATTGTTCAGTGAGTGGAATTTATTTTCAATTTTCCTTAATGTTTGCTTGTCCACTGCAGTGATTTCCTTCAGTCCCAATTTAGTTTATTCCTGATCCTCATTCTTTAGATTAGGGTAATGGGTGCCAATTATCTGAGTTGCTTCCCATAGAATCAGTGATCGCTTCAAAGTCCATCCATAAAATAAAAAGGCACCACTGGGGCAAATATGATCTAGAAATCAAAATCAGTCTTTTTTCAAATTTGACTCCAAAGCTAAAAAGAGCTTCTTTGCCATTAAAATGAATATTCATTTTTCAGGACTAGACATGATGTTTGGATTGTGTTAAACATATGTCTGTTAGCAAAAGTGTGAGAAACAAAAATCAAATTTTATACTGAAATAACATGTATAAGAAAAATCCATAAATATGCATTGATGCAAAACATTTCCCTCCTCTTTATCTCATTTAATACTTATTCTTTGTTGATAAAATCTAAAAATTTGTCCATCATTTATATATATTTTTAATAAAAAAAATCAGTAAAACTCTTTGACCTATGTAAACTAATGCTATACTACCTGCTCTCAAATTCTGAGTTGAAATCAGTTTTTTAAAAAATGGATATAGTGATATTATATTTATTCATATTTTTAAGATAAAGGATATCAGAGAAAAAAAAATAGTACTAGGACCTCACTTCCCCAGAACCTAATACATAGTAGGAGCTTGATAAATGCTTGTTAAATTAAAATGAGTTCAAATTTTGTTATTTCTATTGAGTAATTTAGATGTAATTATTAAAGTACACTTCTGTCTAAGGCTCAAAAATATTCCAAAAGAGCAGTTACATATCAAGCATTTACCAAATCATGCATTCTTAGAGTTAAGAGATGTCTTAGAGGCCATCTAGTTCAATCATTTCCTGAGCAAGAATATGCTCTACATCCTATGCAATAGGTAGTCATACAGATTTTTCTTGGAGATCTCTACTGACCAATAACTCATTGACTCCATTGCACCTAGTTCTGCTTTTGGGGACCAAAGAAACCCAAGTATTAATCCCTCTTCTACATGAGAGCCCTTGAAATATTTCATGACAGCTATCATCCCTCCCACCCCCACCTTCCCACCCCTTCTTCTCAAGTCTTTTCTTTTAGCTAACCATGCTCTATTCTTTCAACCAATCTTCACATAGCATGATCTTGAGAACTTTTGGTTTCTTAGCTGCACTCTCCTGAATGAGCTCCTCTATGTCATTGTGCTTTCTAAATGTGATGCTCAGAATAGCATTCAGTACTCCAAATATGTTTCAACCAGGACAGAGTACAATGAGACTCTCACCTCCTTATTTCTGGACACTGATTTGTGTTTGCATAACCTTTTAAAAAAAATCTTCCATATCACATTGTTGGTTCATACTGAACTTGCCACCCACTAAAATTTCCTGGACTTTAAAAAATTAACTGCTTAGTAACTTTGCTGTTGCCATTTTCTACTTATGGAGTTAGGTGAATTTTTGAAGCCACCTGTAAGGCTTCATGTTTATCCGCAATGAATTTCATGATGCCAGTCTGTAGCAATCTATTTGAATCATTGCTTTGTCATTCAACATAGTTTTCCCTTCTCACTTTGTTTCTCTGTTAGTCAGATTCTGAATTTCAAAGAATAGACATAGGCACACTCAAGATGAATATAAAAGTTCACTGAATAATATGCGCATTGTTTATATAATTTAAAAATTGGACCAGCATTTATATATTTTCTAGTTTACAAAAACAGGAAAACTCATAAACTTATATAAACTAATGCTATATTATCTGCTCTCAAATTATTATTTTTTTAAATTGGAAATATTTTTATAAGAAAGGTACAAGATGTGTCCCCCCCATCCCTGCCTCACTGTCAACCCAATTACTCCTTTTGCCAGCATTGTTCAAGGCAAAGAGCATTGATTCTGAAAGCACAGGTCCGGGGTTCATAGCCCATCTCTGACTCTTGTTTTTGACTTTTGGCTTAGAGCCTCTAAAGTCCCTTTCAGTTCCTGTTCTGTGATCCTATGAATGCTAGTAAGGGAAGTTCCAGCTCTACAATTATGATCCTATTATGCTTATATTCCACAAGATTTAGGAAAAGAAAGTTTCACTCATAAATTTCTGGATCTCAGTTACTCAGTTTGTTTTGGGATCATTTGCAGAAATTATGGACTTTTGCATTTTTGTACTGGGATTGACAGAGGGAACTGGAGATACTCCAGTCTAGGATACGCAAACCTTTGAATACTCTAATCATTCACAATTCAGATAAACCTAAACACAAGGGTTGTCAGAATTCCTTTGGTGACAGGGCCTATTTGATAGATATTCGTTACTCCTTCTTTGTCTATATTTTTGGAAAATTAGGAAAATATTTCTTCTTGGCTTATTAACGCCTTCCCAATTCTCTGTGATCTTGAAAAGATCTCTTAATGGAATTCAATAATCACATCCTCCACTTTTCTTGGTATGCAGGGACATAGTTTATCCTGGTTATTTGAACTCAAAACTAGCTGGACTAGGTATTCTTTTATTATCTTCATACTGATTGGTGGTCTCAACTTCCTTCTTAGCCACTCTTGTTCTGTCTTTTCTAGTCCAAAGATCATTGTCTTTGGCAGTGAAAACAGGAATAAAATACTTTCCTCGCTAGGGAACAGAAGTGTAGTGCTTTCCTTAGTTCTCTTGAACTACAGCATTCTTAACATTATTCTTATCAGACCATTCTATGCTTTTGCATGGAAGAGACAATATTTGTAAAGCACTTATACAGTGCTTGGCACATAGTTGGCATTTAATAAATGCTTATTCTCTTACTTGCTTTCATCCTTAGTTACTTGTCCCCACCTCTTTCCATTTTCTGTATATGCTTTTTAAAAATTTAAGTTGGTCAGTGGTCTGGCCATCTACTTCAGTCTCCTCCAAGAACTCCTTTTCCTTCTTTATGGAATCAGATCTCTATGTTTTAAGAATTTCATTCCCATGAGCATTCCATCTTTCTTGAGCTGATTTCCCTTGTGAAGTTTAGTCTGTGGAATCCTATTCTTTCTTGAACCTTTTGACATGTCTTGATCAAAACCATTCAATTTATATCATCAAGTATCCGTTAAATGCTAGGGGCTGATGACACGCTGGCATTAATGCTACACTATGCCCAGCTTTCTCTGTTTTCTCCACCACTCATTCCCAGCTGGAATTGACACTTTCACTCCAAAGGTCTCACCATTTCTACCTTCATAACCAGACCCTTTTTGTTGATGAGAATCAGATCTAGAATATGCCTGCCTCATTTTTTTCCCTTCACCTTTTGAAGAATGAAATAATTATTTAAGAAAATCTGGAAATGAGGAGATGTTATACTTTTAGCAGAGAGTTCCAGTATAAAATAATATTGGCAACAGTCATTCTAAACATAGTTGTGACAATAGTCATCATGGCCAATTTTTATGTAGCACTTTAAGATTTACCAAGTGCATTTACCCTCATTTTCTCATTTGAGCCTCAGTAATAACTCTATATGACTGATACTATGGATATCATTATACTAATTTTACAGATGAAGAAAATGAGACTAATAGAGGATAATTGACTTTCCCATCATTGTGGAAATAGGAACTATCAGAGGCTGGAGTTGAAAACAGATCTTCCTGATTCCTACTCCACCACTCTGTGTGCTAAGCAATGCTGTCTACTCAGATGTCTGCATAATTTGAAGTCACTCATTGCTACTATCTCAGACCTCCACACAAGACGGATGATCTGTTTCTTAAATCTCTCATCTGTTTTTTTTTTCTTTTTTGTCCAGTTGGTGTGTGGTATACTCTGATTACAATAGGTTCTTCCTCCTTTGATTTTTACCTTAATGTCTTATTCTATAATATTTCTCTTTTCTTAGTCCAGGATGTTTGCGTAAGTATAGCATCCTAAAATATAGTGCTACTCTTGTTCCTTTTTTTTTTTTAACTTGTTCCTTTTTTTTTTTAACTTGTTCCTTTAGAATAAAGTTCGTATTTCCAAAGTAATATTTTAGTTAAGGGTCTTTTCTCACCAGCTCTCAGTGATAGCTGTGAGGCTAGATGTGTCTCCTTTTGTTATGATGTTGAGGGAATCTTATTTGTTATGCATCCTTTGTGATTTTGTGTATAGATATTTGAGGCCATTTTTAATATTGATACCTTAATTTTTGGATTTTCTCTCAAGAAATCGTGGACATCTCTGCTGTTATTTATCTTTCTGTTATTTTCTTATTTTCTATAATTATTATATATTATTATATATATTATGTTATATATATATAATTATAGTTATTTTCTATAACATTTATATTAGTAGATATACATACCTGGTTTTCATCCTTAATGAAAAGTACCAGATCGTCTGCTTGGAATGGTTGTCAGACTCCCATTTTAGTGGTTCTCATTTCTTGTTATTATTTTCTGGTTCTTAGTCCCATGGTTCTGTACCTTTTAGAAAAGAGGTTCTTAACTTTGTGTCATGGATCCCTTTGTCAATCTGGTGAAGTCTGTGGACACCTTCTCAGAGTAATGTTTTTGAAGGCATAAAACAAAATATATAGTATTACAGAGGAAACGAATTATACTGAAATACAATTATCTATATTCTCTCTCTCCCTCCCTCCCTCTCTATCTCCCTTTCTCTCTCTCTCTCTCTCTCTCTCTCTCTTTCTCTATTTGTTCAGTATGAGTTTATGGATGATCCCAGATTATGAACACTTATTTTAGAATGAGTGCCTGTTCTCAGTGACATGTTCTTGGTAATCATTTGTTGTCAGAGTAACTGGTCATTTGGCCATATTAAGGTGTTAGTGGATAAATTTTGAATTTTGTCTCTTAGATGTCGCTGTGAATATTTAGTGGCAAAACTGATAAATATAGGCAGACGTGCATATCAGCTGCTTTGGTGGAGTATGATGACTCTCATTATTTTTTTTCAGTAATGGCTTTTTTTAAATCTTTTAAGTCCTTGAGTTCATGCTTGGCTTATGACTATGTCATACCTCTCTGAGTAAAAGCCACTTGAAAAAATTAATGTGCTCATTATTATACTTTATTGCTGAAACCTTTCTCCTAACATTAATAAATGTAGTAAATAATAAAAATTAATAAAATGTAGTAAAATGAGAAACTTATACCTGTATATAATACATTGTTTTTATAAGTGGAAAGATATTTATCTAAAATATATACACATTCATATATACATAGATACTGTAGAAACAATATAGATTTTTATTAAAAATTAAAGGAAAATTGACCACATAAGAAGTCAAATGCTAACTTATTTTAAAATGACATTCATTAACAATGCTAAATCTCAGTAAAATTAGATTTTATTTAAACTGTAAGAATTCTATTTGAAATATAAAGTATATAGGGTTTTACATTTTATATATCAAAATAGCTGTATTGATACTTAGCAATATTTTGGATCAGGATATGATATAGAAGGATTTTTCAAAATGTTTTAAACTTACAGCTATGTTCTTTGCATATGAAGGAATCACTGGATTTGAACTGAGAAAACTTGAGATAAAATTTTGGTTCTGTGTTCCAGCCATTCTGGAAAGCAATTTGAAACTATTGCCAAAAAACCATTAAACTGTGCATATTTCTTCGACCCAGCAATACCACGATTGGGCCTATATCCTAGAGAGATAAAAGAAAGGTAAAAATGTATATTTCATATATATGTATAAAATATGCATAAAAATGTATGTTTCATAAGTTCTATTTGCAGTGGCAAAGAATTGTAAACTGAGAAGGTGCTCATTAATTGGCAAATGGCTCAAGTAGTTATGGAATATAAATGCAATAGAATATCATCGTGCTATACAAAATGATGGAGGAAACGATTTCAGAAAAATCTGGCGAGACTTGTATGAACTGATAGAGAGAGAAGTGAGCAGAACCAGGAGAATAGTTTACATAATAACAATATTGTAATAATAACTTTGAGAAGCTTAGGAACTCAGATCATCACAATGATCAACCAGGATCACAGAGGATTCAAGGTGAAACAGAATACCCACTTCCTGATAGAGATGTGATGGCCGTAGGGTAGGGTAGGTGTGAGGGAAAAGATAATGAGTTTTCATTTTGGTACATGTCGTTTTCCATTCTTACCAGTCAAACATCTAGAACTTGAAATGTCCAGTAGGCAGTTTATGATGAGAGACTAGCTCAGGAGAGAAGTTAAGGCTTGCATATATGTGAAGGCATGATGCCAGTGAACACAGACTATGAAAAATTAAAATCTCCCTTTATATATAATTTCTAGATGAAAAATTTAGTTTTTGCAGCTAACATCTGCCATCTTGAAAGGAAAACGAGATAAACAAAGCTAAAATTTTTCTGAAACGCAATGTCTACTGAAAATTTTTTTTATTTTTTCCAGTCTGATAAACATTTATTAAGCACCTATTATGTGCTCAGTTCTGGGGCTACAGTTAATCAAAAAGAAAGATAACCCCTGCCCCCAAAGGCGCTTACAATGTAATGGAAAAGTGGAGAGACAACACACCAAAGGAGGCAGGAAAGACTGGGGTCTAGTTCAGTCATTTCAGTCATGTCCGACTCTTTGTGACCCCATTTGGAGTTTTCTTGGCAAAGATACTGGAGTTATTAGTCATTTCCTTCCCCAGCTCACTGGATAGATGAGGTAACTGAGGCAAACAGTATTAAGTGACTTGCCCAGGATCCCACAGCTAGTAAGTTTTGAGGCTGGATTTGAACTCAGGAAGAAGAGGTTTCCTGACTCCATGCTCTACCTATTGAAAATTGAAATCTTCTGACTGTGGTTCCTACTTAAATTTTCTTAGTGAATAGTTTGAGTAGTTGATAGTTTACATAACAAAGCGGTTTGTGCTGAAATTTTGGCATTTTTAAATAAAGCACAAACACAATAAAGCATAAATGGGGTGCTGTGGGGACCCTGACTAGTAAATGACTAGATGTGAGTTCAGAAGAAAAACTCACACATTTAGACAGCCTGAGATTCCTTGTGCATATACTTTTATTTTGGTTGCTTAAGTATATACTGATTTGCTCCATAGCATCTGTCACACAGAAATGTTCTAAAGGAAAAGAAAGGGAAGATATGTGATGCACAGTTTGAGGAAATACCTTTCATTTCATGGAACAGTTGTTTTTCTGTTGATTATAATTATTATTATTTTTAATCTGATTTGAAATGCTGCTTTTTTGTGGTCGTCTTTTAAGTCCATCCAAGCTCATATTTTCTGAATTACTTATCTTTTTGCTATTTGATAAAATAACTGGCCTTGACTAAAACAACATTGAATGCAGTGTGTACAGTTTTTCAAGATGTTGTTACATGCATTGAAATTCTATTGAGATGGTTATAGAGAAGATAGAGAAAAGCAGCAAATAACTGGTGTCATGATCAGTGGGTCACAGGATTATATATTGTAGCTAGTTAGGACCATGGGTGACATAAAGTCACATCCATTCCCTTGTTTTTACAGATGAGAAAGCTGAGTTCCCAGTAGGCAAAGTGAATTGTTGAGAGTTCATCATATAACAAGTGTCTGAGTCAAGGTTTGAACCGAGGTTTTCCTGATTCTAAACCCAACACATTACCCACTGTGCCACCTACCAACCTGGGAACAGATTCTGATTCCAGGATAGTAATAATCATTAATAATGCTATTTTGGAACTGGAATTAGGCAAGAAAAGAGTGACTGAAGATAATTCCTTTTTGGTTAGGAAAGGAAGGAATACTATACTGGAAGGATACTGATTTTGCTTTTCATGTTAATTGTTTTTCTTTTTCATTATTTCATTTTTTTAACTGAAGTCTGTCAATAGTAGTTTTAGGTGTCTTGGTTTGCAGTATCTTATTATTTTCATATTCTTGGTATTTTCACTGACACTACTAATTTAGCAGATTTCTAAAAATTACCTGGTTATCCTCCTCTCTATTCTCCATTTATATTGTGGTTTAATTTACAAAATGCTTTACAAATATTATCACATTTGAACCTCATTACAACTCTTTCAGGTATGTGATATTATATTTTCCATTTTACAAGTGAGTAAACTGAGTCTGAAAGAAGTTAAGTAAATTGCTCAGGGTTACACAGTAAGTGTCTGGGGGCAGGATTTGAACTCAGGTCTTCCTGACTCAAATTCCAGTAGTGCTTTCTATCTAATGCCAGCGGTAAGTAAAAAAGGGGGGACAAGGGATATCAAATTCAGTAATTTGAAGAAACCCTAGGCAGATGATTTGTAGAAGGTCAGCCTCTTCCTGTATAATGTACTGTCTTGAGGATAAGGTCTATTGAGTTGGTGTCTTTATAGTCCCAGAATCCAGCACAGATGGGACCAAACCCACTGGAGGCACTTAATTTAAATTGAATTGAAAGGAAGACTCATAATGAATAGCAAATTGATGTAACAGATTAAAGTAGACAAGACTGTTTTGGAAGCATTCTTTAAGACTTCTTTTTTTCCCCCCAAAATATGTTGTATTGATGTCATTTGTGGATATCTACTCTCCCATTTTCCTAATTGAACCCTCCCTTCTGTCAAAGAATACCAATTAAGTAAAAACAATGAATACAATGACTTTATCCAACATCTCACACACACACACACACACACACACACACACACACACACACACACACACCATGTTGCCATTGTAATCAGTTCCTTGCTTCTCTGCCTGGAGGTGGGGGCAGTATTACAGTATTATCTGGTGTCCAAGATAATTTTCAGTGTTTTAGTTAGAGTTCAATTTTCTTTTTATGATCTTTCTTTTATGTTGTTGAAGTCACTGGGTGTATTCCAGTTTTGTTTATTTTGTTTTAGTTACTTTGGATTGGACAGACTTCCCAAGCAGGTAATTGGTTCATATATTAGGAGAAATGGAATTTGGAATTCATATGAATGTAAATACCTAAAAGTATAAATATTTTTAAAATCCTACCTCTTTACTGGAAGAGTCAGCATATAAAGTACTATAAAAGGACTTAAAAAGTTGATAAAATGTAAGAAATTAGATTAAAAGTGAGATAACAGATAATCAAGCAGTTAAGTTTACCCTGGCAATCTTTTTTTTTTCATTCAATGTTAAGAAAATATTTCTTGAGTTCTAATTTTTCTCCCCTGTCCTAGCTTTTGGAACATTGGAACATGGTGGATAAAGTGCTGGACCTTGATTCAGCAAGACCTGAGTTCAAATTTGGCCTCAGACAATTACTAACTGTGTGACCCTATTGCCTCAGTTTCCACATCTGCAAAATGAGGATAATAATAGTACCTGTGTTACCTGATTGATGTGGTGATCAAATAATTGTAAAGCACTTAGCATGGTGACTTGTAGATAGTAAATGTTACACAAATGTGTAATGGTAATTACCCTTTTTTTGTATTGGCAAGTAAGCAGGTACTTAGCACCTTGTTTCAAGTTAAGGAAAGGTAGCAGGTACTTAGCAGTTAGTAATTGATCAAGCCATTGTTGGAGAAATAGAAGGTATGAACTCTTGTCTCCTGTTACTGATGTAACAGGAAGGGATTGGCTGAAACAGGAAGCTAATTCTGTGTGTATATAAGAAAAAATCCCAGAGAGACACAGTCAGAATTTCTTCTGACAAGAACCTGGTGGCAGAATCTGTTCTGCTGGGAAGAGAGAGGGAGGGGGAGAGAGAGAGAGAGAGAGAGAGGGAGAGAGAGAGAGAGAGAAAGAGAGAGAGAGAGAGAGAGAGAGAGGGAGAGACAGTAAGAGAGAGAGAGAGAGAGAGAGAGAAAGAGGGAGAAAGAGAGAGAGTTCTCTCAGCAGCATCTGGAAGGCTGAAGTTGCTGCTGCCGGGAAGGCAGAAAGGTAAGGAGATCTGCCAATTTTGATTTTGAAAACCTGGGAGGAGTAATTTTGATTTTGGGAGCCAGCTGATATTTCTTCTGGGTCCCAGGGTCAGCTGAACTGCCAGAGGATTGAGGAAGCATGGCTATGGTGCCAGTATCCTGTCTGTCTGTTTTGATGTTTTGCCAGATTTGTTTGCTGGTGAAGGACAGTGCTGTTGTTGCAAAGGTCCTGGAACCTTCCTATTGGCTCAGAAGTCCTGAAAAAGAATTTTCTTGTTGTACACTTACAGAAATCTTGGAAGAGGGTCTTGCTGATATTTTCAGGGGTCCTGAGACTGTTCTGCAGGCAGAGAGTGAATTGATAAGGACACTGGCAATGTATATTGTGGCTTTGTTAAGCTTTGTCTCTCTAGGAACAGAGATTACTGAGAACTTGCCTTGTGTCAAGATGAAGAAAAGACTTCTCCTTGGGTATTGAATGCTGTGATGATAATCGAGTTTACTAGTGACCTAGGGGTGGAGGGTTTGTGTATTTTCTAATGATTTTACTTAGTGATTAATGATACTTAGTAAGTGATTGCTGAATAAGTGCTGATTTTAACTTAGTTGCCCCATGAGTGTAAGACTGACTATTGTGCTCTGAGATGACTGAATGACTGAGTAAGGAGGAAAACCTCCTTGGGGATACCAGATGATTGTTCTTTGTTCTAAATATTGTGACCACTTTGGTGAAAACTATGTTGTCATTTTAATGATAAGCTGTTGTGAATACTATATTGTAATTTTCTGTGATAAGTTGTAATATTGTGAATGCTTTACCTTGATTTTCTGTGAATGTTTTGCTTTGGTTTGTTATGGAATAAATAGAGTGTTCACTATACTGTGTAATCAGAACCTTAAAAGCTGTTCACAGTAGCATTCTTTTGGAAAGTTGCTTGTGCATGGCATATTATTGTTGTTGCATTTTACTGGAGAGATTCAAGCCATTATTTTTGCCCTTAGGGGAGTTGCAATCCAATGTATGCAAAACATAATGAAAAATAAATGTAATGCAAAGTATGATAAGTGCATAAGAAACGAAAATATGCTATACAGGTTTAGAAGAGGGAAAGATTGCTTTTTATTGGGTAGATAAGAGAAGGCTTCATGGAAGAGACAATTTAACTGGGCCTTGAAAGATGAGCATACTTTTAGTAAATAAGTTAGAGGGCCATATTTGAGATGTAGGTTTGAGCAAAGGCATCTTGGAGGTGAAGACAATATTTATTCCAGCAATAACAAAGTAGCCTGATTTGATTGGAATGTAAGGGTAGAGAAATGGGTATATTGAGAAGTATGATTGGAAAGGTAGTTTGGAGTGACATGATGGAGGCAGTAGAAGGAAGATGGATGGAGTAGGAAGAACCTAGATTTTAGTCAGAGGAAATGAATTCCTCTGTCTTTGATGCTGTCTTTGCCATTTGTGGTTTAATCTTTGGCAGATCTCCTTACCTTTCTGAGTCTTCGTTTCCTTATCTCTAAGGTGAAGATCATGAAACTTGTATGACCTACCTCACAGGATTGTTAGGAGGGTCTCATAATCAAATGAGATAATACATATGAAAACAATTGTAAGCATAAATCTCTCTTTCTCTCAAATTAATGTAGCCATTCTAAAGCCAGAAATTATATGTCATGAAGGAATATTGATCTATAGTGGAGACAAACTCATGGAAGATTCCTAAATTCCTTCATTAAATTCATGG
>CM053589.1:49832112-49847583 GCA_028646515.1 Pseudochirops corinnae | reverse complement strand
CCTTGTTAGTAATTTTTCTTTTGCTTTTTGTAGACAGTTGGGTTTAAGTGACTTGCCCAAGGTCACATGGCTACTTTTTGTGCTAAGTGTCTGAGGCTGGATTTGAACTCAGGTCCTCCTGACTCCAGGGCCCATGCTCTACTCACTGCGCCACCTAGCTGTGTCCCTTGTTGGTAATTTTAAAAAAATATTTGACATAGTAGACTAAAACACCATCTTCAAGGCTTCCCATCAGCAAGAGGCTATACTCCATGTTAATGTTATATTCGTACAAGATTCACTGAAAGATGTAGCAACAAAAATATCTTTGTGTTACCTCCACTAGGCATTTCCTGATTCTTCCCAGATGCCAATGCTTTCTTCCCCAAATTACTTTGTATTTACTTTAAAAAAAATAATAAATTTTGTATTTATTTATATGTGTACATATCCTCTCCAGTCAGACACAGTGGATAGACAGTGAACTTGCCGTAGTATTGACTAGGAGAAAGAGAGTGGATTGTATAGACATTGGTGAAGTATGCCGTGCTAGAGTGCTGAACCTAGTCAAGAAAATCCAAGCTCAAATCTGGCCTCAGACCTTTCCTAATTGGGTTAAGTCACCTAACATCTGCTGAGCTCACTTTCTTCAACTGTTTCTTGGGGAACGTTGTTATCTACACAATATCAAGAAATCTAAAGGAACCTGATGCATTGCATATATCCGTGCTATGGATGGGCATGAAGGATAATTATATAGGATCAAGAGTGTATGGATTGTGATCTGCATCACTGAAAGGAGGACACACATCAGTGAAATCATAGATCTGTTGAATTGTGTTTTCTCTTCTGAGCCTCCTTTCATAGGTTGAAAATCATCAGTTCCCTTAATTGATACTTATATGGCTTGGTTTTGAGTAACCTCACCATCCTGACTTCCTTCCTCTTCATTTGATATAGCTTATCAATGTCTCTTCTAAAATTTGTCTTTGAGAATTGGGCAAAATGCTTCTGATGTGGTCTGATCAGGGTAGTATATGACCACTCTACCACTCTGGATAGAGAGGCAGTATACTAGATGTGCCATTAGAAAAAATATCTGTTTAAATCCCACCTCTGATAATTGCAAACTGTGTTATCATGGGCAAGTCAGTCTGTTTGTTTGAATCTCCGTTTCCTTATCTGAAGAATGAAGGGGTTGGGGTAGATGAACATGAAATGTCCATTCCATCTTTAAATCTATTATATTTACTTCTGTTAATCTAACATGATCATTTTAGCTGTTTGACTATCTTGTAATACTGTCAACTTCCTGATTTTACAGTGCATTAAAACACCCATTACTTTCACAAGAGCTTATATCTAGCTATGGTTTTCTCTCTGGTAAAAAGGAGGGAAGAGGAAGAGATTTCCTTGGTTCTTGTACAACTGAACCCCAGTATTAAGAATTTACATTATTCTCTGTTGAATTTCATTTAATTAGGTTCAGCTTGATTTTCCTGTCTGTATCTTTTTGGATACCAATTTCATCATCCCACCATGGGGGTTTCCCTTCCCAGCTTTATGCCATCCCCAAATCCAGTCTTCTTGGCCTTTCTTAATTAGATTCACTCAATTCCTCATAACAAAGCCACCATTTCTGGATCACAAGATATGATACAGCCAGTTCACTTATAGGCTATGGCACCTTCTTTTTAGCCAGTTGTTCACTTCAATGAAATAAGAATAACTTAACTTTTTTCTTCAGAAATTCCAAGTTTAAATCAACAAAAATGATGGAAACACCACTAGTGTGTTTCTAAAGTCCTTCAGCTTGCTCATCAGGCTTTCATAGTCCTTCAAATACTTTTTCGGGTTGCTTTCAATGGCATAATTTCTCTCTGTAGGAATCACCAGGACTTGATAGTGGTTGTCAGATTAGACAAGTCTTGCCAAAGGCTCTGTCACATCCAGAATACAAACCCTCTTAATATAATGCCCTTCCCCAAAAAATGTTCATGTTAGCTTCATATATGACTCCTTTTCTTCAGGGAATTCTTTATCCTTGATACGTCCCTTTTTCGAGAGCGAGGTGAATGAAGAGAGTGATGATATTTCAACTTAGTAATTAAGCAAAGAATAGAAAGGGATTTGAAAGGACCTAAAAATATTGGCCTTAAGGATTCTGGAAAAATGAAAAAGAATGGGTGTTTGCGTAATAATGTGAAGGCAGAAGACACCCTAAGTTATGTATTTTTTTTTCAGATGAAAAACAGGTTCAGTAATTGGAGACCCAAATGGTTGTTGTTAGATTCAGAAAAAATGGTTATTTTATTTCCCTCATCATGATAAGGTTTGGACTTAACATTTTGCTTTCAATATAATTGTTCTAAAAAAAAAAAAAAAACTGGAGTTTTTTTGTGCCCACATTAAACTAGTAAAGTGACTAAGTAATAAGGAGATTTAGTCACTTGGTGTTATTCTTGTAAGCCTAAACTACAAAAGGATTCCTTGATTGCTAGTTTGGGGCTAGAGCTCCTTCCCCTGGTTTGAATTGCCTTTAGCTTGTTGTCTACTTGGAAGCATACATTAATGGCAGAAAGCTCTTGAAGCTGCCTGCAATAATTCCTCAAGAGGTGAATCCAAAATGACACTAGAATCCAAACTATTAAAATGCTACATCACTTTCCAAAATTCAACTTGGTCTCAGAATGTGCCAAAGACTGAATTCCTAGTGAAGAGATAATAGGAGATTACATGCCAAATGAAAGATGTTGGTGCAAGAGAAGAATTTTTTTTTTTTGAGAAAAATCCACTTCACAACCCAGCCAGCTAGAACCAGTTTTAATCTAAGAGAATGGGAGCCAACCAGTTTGGAGGCTTTTATTCCTCTCTTTCTTCCTTTTATTTTTTATTGTTATTTAATTTTTCCCATTTTAAATACACTGAATTTGGTAAGACAGTAACTAAAATGAGATCTTCTATAAACACAGTAGAATAGAGAGGGTTCTATGTAAAACTGTGAATCTCCATTCTGTACAGCTTGCTTTTCTTTTTGAGTGTATAATAAATTCAGCATGTTACTTTCAAAGCTGCCCTGCTTATTTGTGATTCCTTCTGTCCTTCCTTCTGTTCACTTTGATGCATTTCAAAAATGTGTTTCAATGACACTCTTTTTGTTCTTTTCTTTTTTTCCTTCCTTCTTTCCTTCCTTCCTTCCTTCTCTCCCTTCCTCCCTTCTTTCCTTCCTTTCTTTCTTCCTCCCTCTCTTTCTTCCTCCCTCCCTTTCTTCCTCCCTCCTTCCCTTCCTTCCTTCCTCCCTTCCTCCCTCCCTTCCTTCCTAACTTCCTTTCTTCCTTCCTTCTAGTTCCTACATCTGTTTCCTCTTTACTCCTCCCCCATTTCCTCCCTCTTTTTCATTACTAAATATTTAGTCTATAAATTTTTTTTTATCTGATTTGCAGTCTGACACCTGTAGTCTATTCTGGATGACAAATTGATTTTCATTTACCCCATATAGTGTTTTCTGAAATACTTTTGAATAAATAATTACACAAGGAAATACACTAACAAGGGAAATAGTCAACTGAGCCTGCAGATTAAAACTTATCCAACAAATTTTTGAATACTATTCTCACAAAAGTGGATAATGTAACCTGTCCAACTCTAGGTTAGTTATTACGTCTTTGAAAACTCAATACATATTTGAGAAAACTATAGATTCCCCAATTTCCATTTTTCCTAAAGCTAAAAAGTCATTGCAACAAAAGCAATTCAGAGAAGATTATTTTCAGGCATCACTTACATTATCATTTATATGTGGGCCTTTATTTGTTTAAGGTCAGAATTGCTGAACAGCTTTGGAAAATGTGGATTTTGTGCCAATGATAACTTTGGGATAATAGTCCTAGACTCAATATTTCATAGTGTGTAAGAGCTAAAGGAATTTTATTTTGAGATCATTTAAGTCCACTCTCCTCACTTTTATGTGTGTTGTATTGCATATGTCTTTGGTTATAGCGCTTATAGTGAGACTGCACTTCTTGGAGAGATGAGCAATTGTGAGACCCCTTTCTGGGCTTTTTGATCTGTGGCACAATTTCAGGGGCTTAGAGTAACTCAACATTGAATTGACTTGTTGCCTTTTTCCCTGATTTTAAGGCTGAGCACGTGATCCCCCCATCATGTTCCCTTATTAGAAGTAAAATTTTTGAGGGCAGGGGTTATTTCACTTTTGATTTGTTTTCCCAGTGCCTAGAATAGCACCTGGCACATGGTTCACACTTAATGAATTTTTAAAGTTTGACTGGTTAGGTCACTTTCCAACCTTCAGTGTTTTCTTTTTCCCTGGACTTCTTTCTTCAAGTGAGGCACTGCCAGGTGCACAAAAAACAAACCTTTCCCTTTAAAACACCACTTCTGTCTTAACATTCTTTTATGCAGAACATAAGGTCGTCATTTGTGTCTGAAACCAAAAGCTTTAAAGTCTAATGGGCTTTATGTCCTTATCTGGTATTCAGGTTCAGAAGCATAACAAGAGTCCCATGATAGAGGTTACTGGAGAATATGTGCACACCAGGGAGAAATATATTTGTTTTGTGATTGATGTAGTATGAACAATAGAGCTGCTAGGTGGTATAGTGGATAGAGTATTGTGCCTGAAGTCAGGAAGACTTATCTTCCTGAGTTCAAATGTGATCTCAGACACTTACTAGCAGTGACCCTGGGTAAGTCACTTAACCTTGTTTGTCCCAATTTCCTCATCTGTAAAATGTGCTGAAGAAGGAAATGGCAAACCACTTTGGTATTTTTGTCAAGAAAACCTAAATAGGGTCACAGAGTCTAACAACTGAAAAATGATTGAACAACGACAAAAGTATGGGCAGTGTGGTATGGTAGAGAGTCCTAGATTTAGAATCTGGAGATTGTGGTCGAATGTTCTTACTGTAACTTACTAGTTATTGATCCTTGGGCAAGTCAGTTAATCTCTTAGCCACCTTTACTCCTATAAAATATAGAGAATTCTATATATAGAAGAACAGAATCCAGTATCTGGAAGAATAAAGAAATCTATAAAATAGAGAAAATAGTACTGTAGTATCTACTTCACAAGACTGTTGTGAGGATCAAGTATGCAGACTATGAAGTTTTGTCATTTATTATTTATACATATCATTTATTCTGTTCTTTCTCTTCTGCATCACTTATTGCCCACCCTCTCACTTTCTGATAAAGTTGAAACTATGTAGATTGGATTATTAATAAGGAGGGTTTTAAGTGATTCTGATATTTTACATTTTGTTGGTCTGGAGAACTCCTTTTGCCTGATGCAGATTATCAATTTATCCATAACTTACTATTTTGGGGAGTTATCTGAGGCATGGAGAGGCTAATTTACTTGTCCACAATCACATTACTAGGATCAGCCAGAGACAGGGCTTGACTCTACGTCTTCTTGACTCCAAAACCAGCCTTCTAGCCATTAGGTTGTGTGTGTGTGTGTGTGTATGTGTATACACACATATACATATATATACACATAAACATATATACACACATATATGTGTATGTGTGCATAGCATAGTGAAAGCCAATGGTGGTAGTGTTCATCTTTTGTTTTGAAGAGGATCAGTGACACCATGATGTTGAAGTCAGGCTACAGTGTTTTCAGTTGTGGCTGATCAGTCCAGTACAAGTTTGGAAGGCTCTATCATGAGTCAAGCACAAGTAGTCTGTTAGAACATCTGGGATGAAGATGTCTCTGTATTTGTGCAGTTCATGTGCTTTCTTAGTGCTACTGTGATCCTGTATTACTAATGGAGTATAGCGCCTTCTTTGTTATAGGCACACTATGCCAGACAGTCCTGTGCCAGTGTCTCCCATGTCTCACAACTGATACTAATGTTCTTCAGAGAGACCTTGAGAATGTCCATGTGCTGCTTCTTCTGACCACTGTGTGAGTGCTTGACTTGTGTGAATCCTCCATAAAATAGTCTTTTTTAAAAAGTTAAATGTGCTTTTGGTGTTTGGGCTATATGGCCAGCCCATCAGAATTCTGCTCTTTGCAGAAGAATTTGAATACTTGGGAGTTCAGTTCAAAAGAGGACCCCAATGTCTGATACCTTATCTTGCCAGGAAATCTTCAGAGTCTTCCTAAGACAATTCAATTAAAGGTGATTCAGTTTCCTGGCATGGTGCTGGTAGACTATCCAGGTATCATGAGTATACAACAGTGAGGTCAGCACAGCGACTCTGGAGACCTTCAGTCTGGTATGCAACCTAATACTTCTTCTCTAGTGCACTTTCTTTTGGAGGCTCCCAAATGCTGAGCTAGTTCTGGCAGTGTGTGCATCAATCTCATCATTTATGTGGAAATCCCTGGAAAGTAGCCTTCCAAGGTAAGTGAACTTATCCATAGCATTCAGAATTTCTCCATTTACTATGACCAATGTTTCTGTGTATGGAATGATGTGATGCTGGCAGATGGAGAACATCTGTTTTCTTGGTGTTGATTGTCAAGCCAAAATTGCCACAAGTGGCCAAAAGTGGGTCCCTATTCTATTGTATCTCAACTTTGGAGGAAGCATCAAGTGCACAATCATCTGTGAACAGAATGTCACCCACCAACTCTTCCTGCACTTTGGTCTTGACTTATAGCCTTTTCAAGTTAAATAGTTTACCATCAGTGCAGTAGCTGACCTTGATGCTGTTTTCATTCTTGTTGAAGGCATCTGACGACATTGTGGAAAACATCATGATAAAAAGCATGGGAAAAGTTACAAAGCCCTGCTTCACTCTGTCAGTGACTGGGAAGTGTGAGAGCATTGTCCACTGAGAACCCATGCAAGCATGCTGTCATGAAACAGGGATGCAATATTCATGAACTCTTGTAACAGTAAGCACCCTAGCACACCCAAGATGGCTGCTAGGACAGGTTCTTTGATCTGCTTTTCTAAAGGAAAGCAATTCAAAAGAGAGTTAACAATCTTACTTTAATCAAACATATATCATTTACCTAGTTCAGGGGAAAAAGTCAGCACCCTGAACTTCAGAGAATACAAACAGAAGTTACAAGCAGACAAAAAAATGCAGACAGAGGCTGGGCTTCCAGCTGTCTGACCATTACATTCATACCTAGTTAGTCACCAGAGAGAAAAGCATCAACATCTGGGTTTTCAAAACCAGGGGGCTCAGTGGGGGCTTATCTGGCCAAACCACACAACTCTTCTCAAAGCAAGCCCCAAAGGAAAACTTCATCGCAGAGATATATGTAACCTTCTCCAGGATCACAACATTGCAACCCTTGTGACCTGCTTGTCTACAAAGTAACAAAAGTTGTGCCGCCTGAAAAACAAGCCTCTCTCAAAGCAAGCTTCTCCTGTGGCCTCTGCTCTAGCCATCAGCAGACTCTTCCCACCACAGGCTCCATGTGACCACATTCAGCCTATTAGGGGGCAGAGTATATTTTCAAATCAGGGAAGGTCCTCAAATTCAACTTAGGCTTATTAAGGGGCAGGGAAGATCTTCAAATTCCCATTACCATTACAACTAAGGGCAACCAAATTTCACCATGATCTTCCACAAGCCCTCATGACTGACAGTAATAAAGGTTAGTGAATGCTATGTACAGACCTTTGTTTTGCTCCTGGAATTTCTCCTGGAGTTATCAGGCAGCAAAATCCATGTTGATCCTTCTTTGACCCTTTATGAAACTACACTGGCCCTTGGGCAGATGCCAGTCTTCCAGGTGAAGTATTAGCCAGTTAAGGAGGACTCTGGTGAGAATCTTGGCAGCGATGACTAAGAGATCCAGGATAGCCTATTTCTTTTTCTTTATAGAGATGGACAATGCAGGCATCTTTGATTTCCTGAAGGATAACTTGTTCTTGCCATATAATTGGGAAGATTATAGTTAGCTTCTGTATGAGCTGTGGACTGCTTGCCTTGTAGATATATGCTGGGCTAGAGTCCATGTCAGGTGCTTTGCCACTCAAGAGGTGGCAGTGGAGGTTTGGCTAGAGACATGGCAGGCTCTCAGACATGGCAAGGAGTCCTTGAGAGGAATGGAGTCAGAAACAGCAACAGCAATGGTTACTTCCTCCTGAAAATTTTTGCATTTTATGAGTTTCTGCTTACCTAACCACAACAAAATGTCATGCATACACTTTTGGAGCAAGCACTGTCATTTAATAGACTATATCAGTGTAAGGAGCAGAGACAGGCAGAGTGTGAGAATGATAAAGGTGATAGATATGTAGAGTGCTGGACCAATCATAACCTCATCTTCTCCAAGCTAAACATACGCTTTCATCAAAACTGGTAGCCCCAAGGCAAGACTACTGTTAAGAAATTAAATTTCAGGGGTGGAGCCAAGATGGCAAAGTAGAAGCACAAACTTGGCATGAGCTCCTGCTCTGATCACTTCCAATGCATGTAAAAAAATGACTCTAAATAAACTTTTAGAGCTACAGAACCCTCCAAGAGACAGAGAGAAACAAATCTCTCACTGAAGGCAGCCTGGCAGCACAACAAGAAGGGTCTATCACACCAGGTTGGGAGCCAAGCACAGTTCCAGGTGAGCAATGGTTCCAGCTCCAGAGTGGCCCCAACCAGTGGTGGCCAGAGCAGACTTTAGGAGAGTAAACCATTAGCAGCTGTGGTGGTTTCCAGACTTCTTAACCCATAAGACAAAGTAAAAGGTCAGTGTGGAACACTCTTGGATGGGGGAGGAGGGCACAGAAGAGCAGGTTTGGCCCCTGACCCCAGGGTGAGAAGTGGGCAGAGGTGCAGAGGCTGTGCAGCCACTGCAGTGGCTGTCTCAGGAGCTCCTGGCCTGCCGATCATAGGGAGACCAAGCGACCATTTCAAGGGTAATCAATCTTGCTTTGACCTGCTTGGATCTGGATCTGGATCGTGATGTTGGGTGGTGGTCCTGAGATTTGTGGCCAGTGAGCCAGAGCTTGTGGGGGCTGTACAGATGGCACCCAACTACTAGCTCTAACAGCTGCAAAAACCCCAGCGATTTGGGACAAAGCTCTCTCCATGCTGGAAGCAGAGTTGTACTGGGGCAAAGAGCTCAAATGTCAAGTAATTGACTGACAATATGAGTAAGCAACAGAAGCACAAAAAGACCATAGAATCCTTTTTTGGGGACAAAAAAAGATCAAGGCATGGAGTAGGAAGAAGACAGCAAAGTCAGAACTCCTGCATCAAAAGCCTCCAAGAAAAGTGTGAATTGGTTACAGGTCATGGAGGAACTCAAGAAGGATTTTGAAAATCAAGTAAGAGAAGTGGAGGGAAAATTGGGAAGAGAAATGAGAATGATGCAAGAAGAATCATGAAAAGCAACTCAACAGCCTGCTAAAGGAGATCCAAAAATACATTGAAGAAAATAATACCTTGAAAAATAGACTAACCCAAATGGCAAAAGAGGCCCAAAAAGCCAGTGAGGAGAAGGCCTTAAAAAACTGACTTGCCCAGATGGAAAAGAACTTTCAAAACCTTGCTGAACAATTCCTTCAAAATTAGATTATAGCAAATTGAAGCTAAGGACTTTATGAGAAATCAAGATACTATAAAAGAGATCCAAAAGAATGAAAAAATAGAAGACAATGTGAAGTATCTTGTTGGAAAAACCACTGACCTGGAAAATAGATCCAGGAGAGATCATTTAAAAATTATTGGACTACCCGAAAGCCATGATCAAAAAAAGAGCCTAGACACCATCTTTCAAGAAAATCTCCAGCAAAATTGCCCTGATATTCTAGAATCAGAGGGCAAAATAGAAATTGAAAGAATTCACTGATTACCTCTTGAAAAAGATCTCAAAAAGAAAACTCCTAGTAATATCATAGCCAAATTCAAGAGTTCCCAGGTCCAGGAGAAAATACTGCAAGCAATTAGGAAGAAACAATTTGAGTATTGTGGAAACACAATCAGAATAACACAAGTCCTAGCAGCTTCTACATTAAGAGACTGAAGAACTTGGAATATGATATTCTGGAGGTCAAAGGAGCTAGGATAAAAACCAAGAATCACCTACCCAGCAAAACTAGTATAATGCCACAGGGGAAAATATGGTCATAGAGTGAAATAGAGGATTTTCAAGCATTCTTGGTGAAAAAACCAGAGCTGAACAGAAAATCTGACTTTCAAATACAAGAAGCAAGAGAAGTATGAGAAGGTAAACAGGATAAAGAAATCATAAGAAACTTTAATTAAAGTTGAACTATTTATATTCCTACATGGAAAAACAATAATTGTAACTCATGAGACTTTTCTCAGTATGAGGATAGTTGAAGGGAATATATATGTGTGTATATACATATACATATACATATATATTTATATATTTACATACATATAGATGTATGTATAGGAGGATATATGTGTATATAAATACATATGTGATTTGTGTATATATGTGTACATGTAAACATAGAGGGCATAGGATCAGTTGAATATAAAGGGATGATACATAAAAAATAAAATAAACTGTTACAATGGAGGGGAAGGTCAGGAAGGTGAAAGAGAATGGGACAACCTTATTCTCATTGAATTTGGCTTAAAGAAGGAATAATATACACACTCAATTGGGTATCTTACGCTACAGGAAAATAGAAGGGTAGGGGACAAGACGGGGGACAACAGAAGGAAGAGCAGACTGGGGGAGAGGGTAGTTAGAAGCAAACATTTTTGAGAAGGGATAGGGTCAAAGGAGAAAATAGAATAAGTTTGGAGCAGGATGGGATTGAGGGAAATATGGTCAGTCTTTCACGATATAACTACTATGAAAATAATTTGAATAACTACACATGTACAACCTATATTGAATTGCTTATCTTCCCAGTGGTGATGGGTGAGGAGGGAAGAAGGAAAAAATATGGAATTCAAAGTTTTAAAAATTAATATTTAAAACAAAATTAAAAATTTGTTTTTTACATGCAACTGGGAAATAAGACGTACAGGTACTGGGGTATAGAGATCCATCTTGCCCTGCTATAAATTTAGGGGGGTGATGGGAGAGGATATAAGAGAGAACAGATTGGGAGTAGGGGTATTCAGTAGGCTTGCTATTTTGGGGTGGGGGTAGGTGAAAGATAGGGAGAAAGAATTATAACTCAAAATCTTGTGGAAATGAATGTTGAAAACTAAAAATAAATATTTTTTAAAAAAAGATACAAAAGAACATAAATCTCAACAGATTAAATCATTTTTCTGTGCATAAGCAGGTAATTATTAACCTGGAGGGGAAACTCAGCAACAGCGGAGCAAAACAAGGAATGGGCAGGTTTCAAAGATTTGGTGTACTGCACTGCATTTGCTCATTTGGGTCAGGGGTTTTACAGATGTCAGGAATGGTTTGACAGAAATTATGGGAGATATTCAGAAACTGCTAAATGAAAAACGGGAACTCTACAGGGTTTCCCAGCTGGACAGCTCACCTGTCTCTAAGAAGGCAGCCTTTAACTCCATCAGAAGTAAAGTGTAAGCAAAGCTTAGAGTGATGCAGGATTCTTGAATCAGTAAGAAGGCAAATGAGATTAAATTTTATGCTGATAGTGACAATCCAAAAGTCTCTGAAGACTATATATGAGGTAAAGACTTCTGTTGCATCCTAACTACTTACCACTAATGGAGCCATGATGATCAGTGACAAGGACATTAATCTGGAGAGATGGGCTAAACCCTTCCATTCTGTTCTCAACAGACAGCCATCAACTAATGCTAAATTAAAGCCAGTAACAGTTCTTATAATTCTTAACTTTGTAATTAAATTTTCAACAATCCTCTCTGGACTGCAGTTTCCTCATTTATGTCATGAAAAGGTTGGATAAAACCATTTGGAAGACCTCGTTTAAGCATTAAAAAGTTATTCAATTCTCACTTGGTAGCAAATGTATCAGTAGTACCCATTAATTGAGAAAATATAATTGAATAATTCAGTGATACTTTTAAATGAGTTTGCATTTTGTTAAAACCTCAACATTTATTTATTTTTTGCTTTTTGGAGGAGGGAAGGCAAGGCAGTTGGAGTTAAGTTACTTGCCTAAGGTCACACAGCTAGTAAGTGTTAAGTGTCTGCTGTTGGATTTGAACTCAGGTCCTGACTCCAGGGCCAGTGCTCTATTCACAGTGCTACCTAGCCATCCCAACATATATTTAGAAAAAGTAACAATACAGCTGTGTGGCATATTTATTATTGAGCCTACAGAAGGTATATTTTTATTTCCTTATTTATGTATTCATCTGTTAATTTATATTTCCTGACAATAAGTATAAACCTCCTCAGGGGTAGGTGGTCCACAGATTTAGATTCCGTAGTATTAGTTGTTTTCTAAGGTCAATTTTGTTTTAGTCCTGTGGCCCTACTGTGTTTATAAGGTACTCTTTCCTTCTCAGATACCACAAAATATCATTTTGTTTTTTATCTCTCTAATATTCTTATCATGTCATTGTATCTTTTAGTTGTCTTTGTGTCTTTTTCTTCTTACTACTCCCAGGTTGTTGGTTTTTTTTAAGGCAAAAGACCTAGTCTTGGTTCAACTTTATAACTTTCTTTGACCTAGTATTGCGCTTTCCAGGCAGTATTTAATAAATATTATTGAATGAGTTTTTAAATCATCCTTTTGCTTTTATGCATTCAGATTATTCTTTTCACTATTATATTTTGAGATTAATTTTTCATATTTCCCCCTATTTAAAAAGTTTCCCCATCAATTTCTTTGTTGAACCTGAGTTATAAATCTAATCCATTTCTGCTTCTTGGCATTTCATGATTAACACAAAAATCTTGTTCATCTTCAACTGTTAATAATTAATAGTCATTAACTTCTTTCTTTCCTTTAAGGAATCATTATAGTAAATTCACATCTGTCAAGTAAAGCTTATTTGATTAGACCTATTTATCTCCTAGAGAAAGCTGAGTGACTGAAGATAAAGTAGTCTTTACTTGCAGGCTTTTGTCTAAGGCTTTTAACCTAGATAGATTTTAATTTTGACTAGCTTCATTTATAATAAGAACCACCGAACTTTAGATAGATTTATTTATCGGACTTCTGTTTTTTCCTTCCCTCAGCTGAGGAAATGCTTTAAATGTTAAATTTAGTTAAATGTGGAATGCTGTTTGTACAAATTTATTAAATGTTATGTTTAGTGTTACATTTGTGGTTATTGAATGTTATGGTTAGCAAATATAAATAATGTAATATGTTAGTTTAAGGACATATATTCAAAATAGAATTCTACCTTTCTTCTTAATTTTCCTATTTCTGACAAAGGCATCACCATTCTTCCAATAGCCTTGTTTCATAATCTAGGTAGAAGTTAGTCCTTGTAAATTCTTCACTTTCACTGCTCTCCATATCCAGTCAGTTTCTAAGTCTTGTCAATTTCACCTTCTCAACATACCTCCCATTCATATTACAACCATACTAATCCAGATCCTAGTTGCCTCTCACATGGGTTATTGCAATATCTTTCTAATTCTTCCTCGCTTAATCCTCCCCACTTCAGATCCTTTCCCTCCTCAAACCATCCTTTTACACAGTTGCCAGATGGATATTGTGGAAGCATACATATGACCATATCAATCCTCTGGTTGGGAAGCTTCATTGCTTCTGGGATAAACCCAAACTCCTTAGTTTTTATGCAAAAACCTCTTCACAGTTTGACTCCTGACTCTCTTATTAGATAGGAAAGACTGATTATACAATACACTTCCTCATATTCTACACCATAGCTAAATGGATCTCTGCTATTCCTGGTGCCAAACATTTCAGTTCCCTGCTCCTTCCATTGTACAGGCTGTCTCCTATGTCTAGAAGATTGTCCCTTTTTACCTCTACTTCAGCCTTTTAGAAACATTTCTTGATCCCCCCCCCCAGTTATTTGTTGATATCCATCCCTTAGTCACTTGTATACCACCTATGAGCATGCCATAAATAGCTTCCCCCATTCCTTGAATGCAAGGACCATCTTATTTTTGTGCTTATATCCCTGGAACCATTTTTGGCACATCATAGGTTCTTAACAAATGCATGTAGATTGGTTATAGTTTTCAGATCCTTTAGTGGTAGAACTTTGTCTTTCAAAACCACTTCCACACTAATAAAGCTTTTTCTAATTAAAAATACAAGTTAAATTAGAGGGAGATTGGTGTTATGCTACTTTCTCAAAAAAGAAACAATACTGTAGGAAGCTAGGGGAAGCTAATTTATGGTATTTAAGTGAGAATATTGGCATAGATCTCCCCATGCCTTCTCTCTTAAACAAACAAAGAAATAATACAGTATATAGCAGTCATCATTTGAAGATTTGTCATGGAGATAAGAGGGGAAGAGTTATAATTTTGTTTAAATTAATACAGCCAGATCATTCAAAACCTGATGCATGAATTTTTTTTTAAAAGGGCATTCATTGTCTGAAATAGAAGATTAAATATGGCTTCTGGAAAAAACATGGGACCAGGAGTCAAAAGAACTGGGTTCCTAACCAAGCTTTTGACACTTTCTAGCAATGTGACCTTGTGTTATCAGAAACTCTCTCAAACTCTATGGATACAACAAGCAAAAGTTCCTTTGTAAGTCATTAAGTTATGCTTGATCTCAAAAGACAAAAACTAGGAGCAATGAATGGAAATTTCCAAAAGGAAGAATTTATTCTGATTGCTATATATAAGTTTTGTTGTTCATACTTCATTTTCAGAGACCCAGTGACAATCACCAGTTGACTTGAACATGATTTGGATGTGTGAGGCAGAGTTATGTGAAGTCATCAGACTCTCTCTTCCAGACTCTTCGAAGTTCATGTTGTTATCTATCCATTCTACTGGAGGAAGTCTTCACATGCCTGGAGATCACCCCTCTACCTCACTGATGGGTTTCAGGCTTGTTGGTTACCCTCAACCTGGTTTACTCTATATAAGTAGCAATTTATCAAAAACTATAGTTGTCTAAAAGTAGAATTGGCTATGTTACTAGCTAGTGAGTTCCCCATTACCAAAGGATGAATCTAGATGACCTCCTATATTCTGTAGAGGTAATTCATGTTTAGGCATGTTCTGAACTAATTAATGTTGTTAAGTCATTTCTGTCGTGTCTGACTCTCCATAACCCCATTTGGGGTTTTCTTGGCAAAGATACCGTATTGATTTGCCATTTCCTTCTCCAGTTCGTCTTACAGATGAAGAAAGTGAGGCAAACTGGGTTAAGTGACCTGCTCAGGGTCACAAGCTAGTAAGTGTCTTAGGCCAGATTTGAATTCAGGAATATGACACTCAGGCCTGACATAATATCTACAGTGTCACCTAGCTGCCCATGGACTAATTAATAGCCCTTTGAGATATTCTCTAATTTTGAGACTCTTTGACTCCATATTTGGAGCACAGAGCCATTTTTCCCATCCAAATAATCTTCTTCATGGTAATTGGGTTCTCAGGCCAGACAGCAGAAGCCTGTTGAACCCATACTTTGGGGGTCACATCATCATAGCTTACTTGTTTTTTTACAAAAA
>CM053589.1:49806778-49831612 GCA_028646515.1 Pseudochirops corinnae | reverse complement strand
GGGAGGGGAGAAAATCTGAAACTCAAGGGATTGTGGAACTGAATCTTGTAAATTAAAAGTAAATGAGTAAATAAAAAAAAATTAAAAACAAAAAAAATTTTTAAAAAAAGTGAATTGTGTGTACATTTTTTCCCCTGGAGAATCAGTTTTACTGCATAGTATTAGACAGTTGTCAAAACTGTGGGGCATGCCCCACCTATATAACATTGTGAAACTCACCCAGGGGTGGAGGGTGAGCACAAAACATTGGCCAATAATTATTGGGACACTTTTAGTACATCTCTCACATAAATACATCCAACAAGCAGTAGGTGGCTCAGTGGCCAGAACACTGGCTTGAGTCAGGAGGACCTAAATTCAAATTTGACCTCAGATATTGAACTAGCTGTGTGACTCAGGACAAGTCACTTAATCTCTCTCTACCTCAGTTAACTCATCTGCAAAAGGGGGGTGATAATAGCACCTACCTCCCAGAGTTGCTAAGGGAAAAAATGAGATATCTGTAAAGCAGTTGACAAATTTTAAAGTCCTATAAAAATGCTATCATCATCATTATCCAATGAAATCAAAATTCAAATCGAAGCCACCCAAAGACCTAGATATTTTAGATAAAAATGCATAAGGACCCACTTGCCATGGACAAACCTAATATATTTTACCTTACTCCATCTGAACAAGAATGATTAACAGATCCTTCTTGTGGTAGTATATCAAAACAAAATTTGAAACCAAAGCCTCATTAATTTTGCTGTAGATGATAAAGAGCTCTCTGGTTTACAAAGCAAAGCAATACAAATTTTACTACCAATATAACATCTGTGTGACACAGGATTTTCATCTGTAGCTGCAGATCGGCTGTCGACCTCAAGACACAATTGAAAAAAATATTAAGGCTGGAAGTATCATCAATGAGACTGTCTTGAGAAACTATGTCGAAAAACAAGCCCATTCATCACATAAAAGTATTGTGGTTATTATTCATTAGTTAAAATATTAAAAGATGTTAGGTTTATCAATAAATATTTATGGGCTGTTATTTTATGATCAATATTTGTGTTGTTATAAAATTATAAGCTTTTAAAATTTATTTGAATAAAATATGAGCTAAAAAAATTATTTGTGAATCTTTTTTATGAAGAGAAGGCTGCCATTTTTTTTTTTTGAATCTGCATCACTATATAAAGTTTGGAAACCACCGCCTGTGCCTTGTGATTTCCAATGCCATGTCAAACACAGTCAAAAAAAAAAGGTTGCTCTATTTTCAGTATGCAGATGCTGTTTATTTTTTATGACTCTATATTAAGAATATTTTTACTTAGACCCTGAGAATCTACAGAATTCTCATTATAAATATGACTGTCCTACTTCATGGATGGGCAATATCATGCATATGCCATAATTAAGAATTAAGAGATTAAGCTAACATAGGCAGTTCTTCAATTTTTTAGTCAGCTTCTGTATTGTGAAGTGGAAATGTGATAATTTACATAGTTTGTAAATCTTAAAGTGCTACATAAATGTCATAGATATAAACATAAAATAGATAAAGATCTATCAAACACCACCAAATAATGTTTTGATAGCTTTTAATTTCTTCTTCAAGGTTAAATAACTAATTTGTAAAGAGGCTGGTATTTGCCAAGCTAATGATAAGATACATAGAGATAGATCCCATTTGAAGGGAGGGGTGTGTGTGTGTGTGTGTGTGTGTGTGTGTGTGTGTGTGTGTGATATGAATGGTATAAGAGACTAGTCCTGGTATTTTCTTGTGCCTTACATAATAACAATTATTTTTTGTTTGTTAAAGCCTCAAGCAAATCATATAAGTCAAGTCCACAAACATTTATTAAGTGTCTATACTATGATAAATGCTAAGGCTAGAAGTCAAAAAAGGAAATAGTCCCTGACCTCAAAAAATTTACATTCTACCTTTGAAATAAAACATATAAATGGAGAAGTAAATACTAAATACATACAATGCAAAGCACAGGTTTCTTGGGGAGTGAGAGCTTAGACACCTGAGGAGATCAGGAAAGGTCAACTATAGGAGGGAGAACCTCTCCTTGAATGGAACCAGCAATTCCTAAAGGTGGTGAGACAAAGAGGGAAAGCATAATCTACGGATTGTATAAGTGCATGGAAGGCTCAAGTTTTGTATGTATTTTATATGTGTGCACATAAATAATTATCATGTATTTTAGACATGCATGCATAAATTATCAAGTCACTTATCAGTCCTGAGACAACTCTTTAACATTATAAATTACCCAGCAATTGATATGTGCATTAGTAGAGGGA
Source organism: Pseudochirops corinnae (assembly GCA_028646515.1). NCBI lineage: Eukaryota > Metazoa > Chordata > Mammalia > Diprotodontia > Pseudocheiridae > Pseudochirops > Pseudochirops corinnae. The sequence continues at coordinate 49,829,314 of CM053589.1, read as the reverse complement.
ATATAATCACCTGTAGGGACATAAACCAAGGAAATCTCAAGTCTGAAGGAAATAACAAAACAAATGCATACATTATCCTATAGAAAAGTATACTTAGGAACCTTTGAAATCTTCTAGTCTAAACCTTTTATTTTACAAATGAAGAAATGAGGACCAGAGAGAAAGAGATATTCACCACCTTCTTACAGAAGTCGTGGTGAGCCAGGATGAAAATTTAGGTCTTATAATACCCAATCTAGTGATTTTTCTACTATATCTCACTGCCAATCAATTGAATATGGACTGAATACGATATGGATACAGAAATCTAATACCATGGCTTTGCTAATGCCAAGCTAACTAGGCTCAAGATTATAAATGGATGGCTCCATACAACCACAAACTAGCCTTGTAACCATTTTCATCTTAATTCATTTCTCTATCTGGCCTACATGTGGAGTATTGATTTGGCTTAAGAGTGTCCAAATTATGGACAGAATAGTATCTCAACTGTGTCATCATATCGATTCTTCAAGAAGTAATCCCTAGAATTATTACACAGGCAAACATCTATAGCTATTCAGGTACTAGCAATTATTACATGGAAGGTACTCCACTTCTATTTTTCATTCTTCAGTCAGTCTTATGACAGCTTTCACACAATAGGTGTATTAAGATCTGGGGTTCCCAACACTCCTTTATTAGTGTGTTGTCTTGCAAGGTCCACTAATATGTTGGGCCTTTTCTTGCTTCAAATAACATATGGATTTGGGCAGCTACAATCTTAACATATCAAAGAGAAATAGAATTTGAAACCATTTAAGTGTCTTAACTATCTAACTCTGTTAGCTATGACATTCAGAAAGTGAATGTGATTTAGCTCTTGAAATTCTTTAACATAACTTCTTAGACAAATAAAAAACAATCAAATAAAAACTCAAAAAAAAAACCAACTACAAATTGTCCCCAATATCTCATCATGCTTAAATTTAAATATCATAGCAACTACAAAGTAGCTCATTAAACAGATACATTTCTAATTTCTACAAATTCTAATTTCATGTGACTAATTTTGTAGCATGTGCAATGCCTCTTAGCAGGCAGAGTATTTGCAAAGACCAAGGATCTAGGATTGTTTACTTTTGTGTAAGTTTCTTTTACAAAGTATTGTCTACCTGGAAAAAATTTCCAATTAAATGTTTTGGTTAAGCAGTAGTATAGGCCTATAAAATACTCAGGAATGAAGGTATCTGTCTAATTGGAGCAAGAGTTGGAAGGGTGCTTCTGACCTTGAGCAGAAATTTTTCCATCTGCTAAAATGTCAACGAATAAATGGTGGTTGTTAAAATTTGAGGCAAACCCATTTCATCTTGCTGTCATTTTGGTTTTCTGTTTCTTCCATTTTTAACATCTTTCCCTAGCTCCTCTAGAATGACCCAGTATTGGAAAAACTTCATAAGAATACAAAAGTTTTCCATTTAAGTGTGACTCTAGAAAATGTATCACCTTCAGACGATCTGAAGAGGTCTGGGGAACAACAAATAGCATTTGTTGTCATTCAGTCACGTTCAACTTTTCATGATCCCAATTCAGGGTTTTCTTGGCAAACATATTAGAGTGGTTTACCACTTCCTTCTCCAACTCATGTTACAGATACACAACTAAGGCAAACAGTGACTTGCCCAGGGACACACAGTAAATGTCTGAGGACAGACTTGAACTCAAGAAGATGAGGCCTTGGGGCAGCTAGGTGGCACAGTGAATAGAGCACCAACCCTGGAGTCAGGAGGACCCAAGTTCAAATCCGGATTCAGACACTTAACACTTACTAGCTGTGTGACCTTGGGCAAGTCACTTAACCCCACCTGCCTTCCTTCCTCCCTCCAAAAATAAAAGACAAATAAATTAATTTTTAAAAAAAAAGATGAGGCCTCTTGATTCAAGACCCTGTGTTCCATTCACTGCACCACCTAGCTACTCTTCAAATAACATAACACTTCACAAATTCATCTATTCAAAAACATTTATAGCAGTTCTTTTCGTGATGGCAAAGAATTGTAAACTGAGGGGATGGCCATCAATTGGGGAATGGATGAGCAAGTTGTGGTATGTGAATGTAATGGAATATTATTGTGCTATAGGAAATGATGTGCAGGCAGAATTCAGAAAAACTTGGAAAAACTTATATAAAATGATGCTGAGTGAAGGTAGCAGAACCAGGAGAACACTGTACACAGTAATAGTCACATTGTATGATGACTGATTTTGATAGACTTAGATCTTCTCAGCAATGCAAGGATCTAAGACAACTCCAAAGGACTCATAGAAAATGCTATCCACATCCAGAGAAAGAACTCAGGAGTCTGAATGCAGATGGAAGCAGACTACTGGCTCTCCTTTTGTTGTTTTATTTTGTTTCTTCTTTCTTGTGGTTCCTCCCGTTGCTTCTAACTCTTCTTCACATCAACACCAATGTGAAAATATGTTTAATATGAATGTATAAGTAGAGCCTATATCAGACTACATGCCGTCCTGGGGAGGTGGGGAAGGGAGGAAGGAGGAGAAAATTTAAAACTCAAGAGCTTATGGAAGTGAATGTTGAATCTATGCATTATATATATATACATACACATATACAGATATGCATACATATGTGTACACATATGTCTGGATGTATATTTCTTTTGCTTTTTTCTCTTTACTTTTGAAGGTAAGAAGCCACAGAGATGCATTTTTCTCCAGTTGTTCCTTTAAAAGAATCCCAAACAATGTCCCACAGGACCTCACATAAAGAAGTGAAGCCCAAAGAATTAGTAATTATCACTAAAAGCTCTGCTACTACTGTTGTATATAACAAGACCGATTTTTTTAAGCCTCCAATCCAGACCAGTTATCATCCTCTGTACTCTGAAAAAGCTCACTACGAAGGAGGGCCAAATCATTGTTGCTCACATTTTAGTTGATAATAATCAAATTAAAACATTTAATTCAGTTGAGCAAAATAGCTAACATTTATATAGCCGTTCTGAGATTTTTTAAAGTATGTAAGTTCTCATTTGATCTTCACAATTACAATAAAAGACAGGTGTCATTAATATCCCCATTATATAGATGAGGAACCTGAGGCTAGGAGTGATTAATCAAATTGCCCAGGGTCATATGGTTAGTGCCTGAAGCAGGGTTTGAATTCAGGTCTTTCTGACTCCATATCTAGTACTTTATACATTATACCTTCTAGCTGCCAATGCCTTGATTATGTAAAAGTACAGTCTCTAGCAGATGGGTTCTCAGTTTTTAGCTGTCTGGAAAGAGGTTAAGTCATTTGTCAAGAGTCACACAACCATGATGTCACTGTCTCACACACACACACACACACACACACAGCGCTTGACCTACGTTGAGTCTCTGTGCCTTAGAAGTTTATAGATGAATACTTACTCATGTCTTCATTCATTATTGTATTAAATTTCCTCTCTCCAATGATCCACTGTTCCTTGCTGAACATTAGGATCATAATGTTAATGTCCTGTTGAAAATTGCCCTTAACAGTGATACAACATCAATTAGAAACAGTTTCAAGTTCTTGGCCTTCAAAGGGGATTATGTTTTTTATCAATCGGTAGAGCAATATCTATTGCTTTTGAAGTCCTTGCAGCAATATCCTGACATTTAAATTCATCAGTGATTGACTAGACAATGTCTTTGCTTCTTGCAACAAGAGTAAGATAGACTTTTGCAAGGCAGCAAGGTTGTACAATGGTTAGCGTACTGGCCTTGAAATCAAGAAGATTCATCTTCCTGAATTCAAATCTTGCCTCTGATACTTAGTAGCTGTGTGTGACCTTGGGCAAGTCATTTAACCCTGTTTGCTTCCATTTCCTTACCTATAAAATGATCTGGAGAAGAAAACAGCAAAGCACTCCAGTATTTTTGCCAAGAAAACCACAAACTGGGTCACAAAGAGTTGGACACTACTGGAAAATGACTGAAGAACAAGACAGTCCTTTCCTTTAGCAAACATTGTCCAAACTCTTTCTACTGGAATCTAAATCAGTGCAGTTCCAATACAATAAAATAATTTGCTAATCTTTAAATATAATACTTATTTTCAAACTCAAAATATCAGGAAGTAAAGTTCTACATGTTAACCATAAGTCAAGGTTCTCCAGCTTCTACTTTCTCTTTATTCCTCCTTTCCAACTTTTATGCTGTCTAAACTGAGGCATTAAAACTCTGATGTCCCACAAATCCTTAGAAAAAAAGCATGTGAATCATTTCCTAGCTGTAAAGGGAATAGATTCCATACCCAGGGTGCTTTTCCAGTGTCCACGGGCCAGAAGGATAAAGAAGTCTGACATGAGCCAGAACAAGGATTCAGGGAAAAATCTGTCACTATCAGTTCCGTTTGCCTGACAACATGGTGTAGGCATTTTTGCTCTTGTTTCTCATTTTCTTTCTCCTTTTCCTCTCTCATTTTTCTCCTTCTAAATCACTGCAGCAAATATTGTTGGGCATAAATTCTCTGGTTATTTGTAAACTTTTTCTCTGTGTACTGTAGGTACTTGGAAAAATCATCTACTGTACTGGCATCTAATTTTTGTTGCTACCAGGGGTTTATTTAACATCATCTCCTGTCTTTTTTATTAATGTCTCAAGAATCATGTCTTCAAATATGGACAGCCTTGTTCTTATGTTATAAAGAGTCCCCTCTACCACACATCTTTTACCACATCATTATTATTACTTGTGTCAAGGAGCCTGACATAATGACCTCAGGGTAAGCTGATAGTAAAAGCCACACTCTCTGTTGTTATTGTCATATCTGACTCTTTGTGACCCATGGACCATACAGTCCATAGGGTTTTCTTGGCAAGGGTACCAGTGGTTACTATTCCTTCTCCGGTGAAGTAAGGCAAACAGAGGTTGCTCAAGGTCACACAGCTAGTAGGCTGAGGGCTAATTTGAACTCAGGTCTTCCTGGCTCCAGGTCCAGAGCTCCATTCACTGAGCTACCTAGTGGACTCACGCTCTCTAGTTGTTTAGAATTTTTCTTCCAGTTTCAAGGCAGTTTCAGTCAATAAGTAAGTCATTTATTCAAGTTTGATACAATGGTTGCCATCATTTTCTCCTGTTTATCCTTCTGATATACCTTCATTTATTAACATAGTCTTCCTATTTTTATTTTAAGTCAGTTTCTTTCCCTTTAACCTACATAGTTTAGTGTTGTTGTTGCTATTTTTCCCCAAGCAAGATCATTTACTGAACCTTAAGCTCAGTTAACTACTTGGTAAATAAATTGGCTTCCTCTAAGATTCTGCTCAATGGCAACTGTTTGGTTCTTCAAGGAAGCTTTTCCTTGTCCCCCACAACTGTTAAGGGATTCTCTCTAAGGTTGTTTTCCATCTATGACATAGTCCTCTTATACAAACCAATTTACATGCCTATTTATGTCTATTTAAGGGGTAAGCCCCCTGAAGGCAGGTCCTATATTTGTTTTTGCTTTGTATCTGCAGTGTTTAGTACACAGTGTCTGGCACAGAATAAGCATTTAATATAGACTTGCTGATTGATTAACTTCTTAAATTTTTCCAGTGACAACATATCAGGTTTTTTGGATTCTTTTTTCTTAGTTCCATTAATTCTTCCATCACCACCTCTTCAAATTTACTGGTCTCTTTTAAATTTGAATTTAAATTCAAAGATTACCCCATCTAATCTGTACTACTGAACTCCCTTGAAACAAATCTGCTTGAGGAAATGGCCTACAGAGAAACTAGCAGTATTTTCCAATAGCCAGCTAAAGACTTCCCTTCTTGGTCTTTTCTTCTTCATATCTGCCCATTTTATTACTTTGCTATTCTTCTAGCTGTCATTCTCCGTCTCCACTCTGAGATACAGAAGTGCTTCATGCTCCGTCTTGATAGAGAACTGTCACTTCCCTCTCAAAAACACTCTAATTTTGTAGGTTTTATAATAATAACTAACATTTACATAGCACTTTGAGGTTTGAACAGTATTTGATTTGATACTCACAACATTTCTGTAGGTACATATGTTTATTAACTACTAGGTGAAAAGTGAAAAAAAAAAAAACCAATCCATTCCAAAAACTCTAGGGTGGTGCATAAGGGTGTGTATGGATGTGTGCTGGACTACAAACAACCAATTTCCCTGACTTTTTCTCATTTATTCAACAAGCTTTAGTAAACTGAACCAATCCTGTTGGTACCATGCAATGGGTTAAGAAAAAGTCAAATTAACCTTCAAAATTATTTGTTTTAAAATTCCAAAACCTTAATATTTTGAACAAACTTTAGGTGTGCAAGATAAAACAGTGGATACTGGCAAACATTCAAGAAGAGAATCATTCAGTGACATCTAAAATTCAGACATCAACACAAGGAGTGAATTCAATAATTTTTTTTTTTCTCCCATCAATCAGTGGTTTGGAAGCTTAGTCACAACAAAAGTCTAAGAATTAGCGTAGGGTACATATCAGAATTTTTCCTTTCCACCAAAAGATTTTGGACCAAAATACTGCACAGGATTGCACATTTACAAATCAAATGTTCATGTTTGCCAACATTTCTAAACTGCTTTATCAACTTCGTGGCTTTTAACAAACCAGAGTCTTTTACAACTTTGGAAGATAACTTTTACAGAGGCAATTATAACTTCAGACAAGTACAAATGTTTCTGAGATTTGTCTAATGCCTGTTATTTACACAAATTCTTAGCTTCACAAACATTGAAATTTTATGACATTTCATGATGGTCCTAACTGCTATCTAATTAAAGTCTTTGTTTATTTCATCCAAACAGCTTACATTATGTGAGACAAAAAAAGGGAGAGTAAGAAACAACAGTATGTGGGTTTCCCTGCTGCCAAGTAACTTCAAGTGGTGTTGTCATTATTGGTTTTTAATGGTACAAAAATATTTGGTTAGCAGCATCAGAGTAATTCCTAGGAGGAATTTCACATTTTACTCCAGATGAATAAGAATGTTGAATACATGTGAGCAAGACTAATCATTGCCTCAGCATCCACATATCATCAACACAAAGAGATAATTTTGCATTTGGAAGGGTATGCTCCACATAAAGCAAATATTTAAGAAGCTGAAATTTCAGTTTTGGAAACTCTCCAGAACATCACTGGTGAACCAAAAGGTACTCACTCCCTGCTTTTAACTGCTAGGAATCTCTCATATGACAACATCTCCTCATTGCTTCTGTTCTACCCAAACCCAGGTCTAAGCCCCCACCAACAGACAAGTACCATCAAGGCTTTGGTGGGTTATATAGTCACAGAAGACCTGATAATTTTTCAGAAAGGATAGGTACCAGCAAAACAAAAGCAAACATACCTATTCTCTCGTTTTGTATTGGCCACACATAGTCTGTCCATTACACTGGTTTCTCAGCTTCTCTAAGGCAGAGAATAACTAAGTTAGTGATTACAGTGCAGAGGAGATTCAGTCTCCTGTTTCATTTAGTGAGGTCACTCGTAGAATGGATAGAGCACTACGCCTGGAGTCTGAGTTCAAATTTGACCTCACACACTTACTGACTGTGTGACCCTGCATTAAGTCATTTAACTGCTGCCTGCCTCAGTTTCCTCAACTATAATATGGAGATAATAATAGCACCTACCTTGCTAGGATGCTGTAAGGACCAAGTGAGGTAATATTTGTAAAAATTCCTTAGTACAGTGACTGTCACATTATATAAATGGTTATTCCCTTCCCCTTACCCATCCTAACTTTTTTTATTATTATAATATTTTTTTCTATGCACAAAAATTCATTTTCTCCCCTGCCATTTCCCCAATAAAAAAAGAAAAACCCATGTAGCATATATGCTTCAGCAAAATAAATTCCTCCATTGTCCACGTCCAAATACAGGTGTGTTTCTGTGTGTCTCTGTGTATACATATATGTGTGTGTGTCTGTGTGTGTATATATGTGTACATATATTTCTGTACTTTGAGGCCATTTCTTCTCAGGGTGATAGGTAATATGCTTCATCAGTCCTTTGCAATCATGATTGGTCATTGTGTCGATCCATCTGAAAGTTTTTGGGGTTTTTGTTTCTCTTTACAATATCATTGCGTAAACTATTCTGGTTCTACTCACACTCTAAATCAATTAATCTAAGTCATCCCAATTTTTCTGAAACTGTCCCTTTTGTCATTTCTTATAGCACAGCAGTATTCTATTACATTCATATGCCATTCAGTAATTGTTCAGGCATAATCCAATTGACAGGGACCCCCTTAATTTCCAGTTCTTTGTCACTATAAAAAAGAGCTGCTAAAATATTTTTTAATACATATGGGTCCTTTCTCACTTTCTCTGATCTCTTTGGGGCATAAACCTAATAATGATATCACTGGCAACCCCTGGTTTTTTAAAGTTTAATTAAAATTCATAGTTAATAAGCATCAAAAGTAGACTACTTCTTTTTTTTTTTTTGAGAATTCAATCTTTCACTACACATCAGACTCAAGGTATCTTTCCTAAATATTAACAGTGCAGCTATATAATACTTTTCAAAATTTCAATGCAAGAAATGTATAAATGTAGCATCAATCTAAAGGAATCTCACTGTATTAAAATATAAAGCATAAAACAGCACTTACTGCCACCAGTAATCCTCTAACAGTCCAGTTGAATATATCTCTAAATTAACGACAGGGAAGAGAAAAAGAAGAAAATAACACATGGTCCTCCCAAGACCCAGCATTCCATGCATTCAAAAATCATCACAGAGTACTGACCTTTTTTTTTAAGTTTCTTTGATATATTTTGTTTTTAAATTAAAAACATTTACAGATTATTCCCAGTCCTTGAGAAGCCCTTTATAACAAAGTAAAACAATTAAGTAAAACAAACAATACAGTGACCTCATCTGAGAGTGCAGGCTACATTCCACATCTGTAGCATCACCCCCAACCTTTCAATTTTTTTTAATCAACAGAAGTCTATTTTCTCTCCTCTCACTCCAACCCCACTGGGAAAAAAAACGGAAATGAACTGCTTGTAACAAATACACGTAGTCAAAACAAATCTCCTCATTGGCTGTATACAAAAATACACGTATGTCTCATTCTGGGCCCTCAATCTGTCACTTCTCTGGAAACGGGTACAGAATACATTTCTTAATTGACCCTTTGGAATCTTCGATGATCATTTTACAGATCATGGTTCTTACAGTTTTCAAATCTGTTTGTCCTTACAGGATGGTTGTTATTGTACAAATTTTTCTCAGCCATAGTGCTTACTGTGTTCCAGGCACTTTACTAAGCACTTTACAATTATTACGTCATTTGATCCCATTTTATCACCTTATAGTCATCTTCAAAATAATGTGATTTTATAATATTACAGTATAAAGTTACAGTATAAAGTACTCATCCTTCTGCTTACTTCATTATTCATAGCAACCCTGTGTCAAAGCCTTATTGACACCATTTTTCCACCTGCATGTGCTCACATAATTTCTGTGTGTCACATTTTGATAATTCTCTCAATAATTTGGACTTTTTCATTATTATTACACCTGTTACGGTGATCTGTGCTCAGCGACCTTTTATGTTATTATTGTCATTGTTTAGGGGCACCAGGAACTGCACCCATTTAAGATGTGGAACTTAACTGATTAATGTTGTATGTGTTCTGACTGTTCCACAGAGCTGGCCCTTCCACCATCTCTCTCTCCCCTCTGGCTTCCAAATTCCCTGAGATGTAACAATATTGAAATTAGATCAATTAATAACTAAAATGGCCTCTAAGTATTCAAGTGAAATGAAGAGTCAATTGATGCCACAAACTTCACGGCTGTCTAATTTTAAGAAATTGCGTCCCTCCAACCTTCAGCAACAACCACCCTGATCAGTCAGCAGTCATCAAGGCAAAACACCCAATGAGCAAAAATATTACAACTGTGTGAATGCTCAGATGATGATCACCCGTTTTTAAGCAATAAAGACTTTTGTTGTTGGGTTTTTTTTTTTGCTTTTTTTTTTTGGAGAGGGGAAGGCAGGGCAATTGGGGTAAGTGACTTGCCCAAGGTCACATGGCTAGTAAGTGTTAAGTGGCTGAAGCTAAATTTGAACTCAGGTCCTCCTGACTCCAAGACCGGTGCTCTATTCACTGTGCCACCTAGCCACCTCCAGCAATAAAGTACTTTTAAATTAAGACACGTGCATTGTCTTTTTAGACAATACTATTTCACACTCAATAAACTACCATATGGTGTAAAAATAATTTTATATGCATTGGGAAAACAAAAAACTCATGTGATTTATTTTATTGCAATATTGATTTTAATATGGTGGTCTGGAATCAAACCCATAATATCTCCGAGGTATGCCAGAATTCACATCTTCTTCAGGGTAATTAGAAGTAACTATTGAATTAAACTAGTAGTTACCACATTTCTTTATTGTATAAGTCCCTTTTATTTAACTGGAAAGAAACTAATAAAGGCTTGTGGCTAGCCTATACATGAACAAGCAGCTATCTTCCTTCATTTCAATTCAACTCATCATTTATTGAGTACCCACTGTGTACAGAGCACTAAGTTAGGCAGTGGGTTACAATTTAAGATAAAATATGGCTCCAGTCCTGATGAAAGATATATACAGTCTAGTAGGAGGTTGTAACTCATAAATAACAATAATGAAAAAAATTATGCATGGTAAATACATGAAAATGTGTGTAAGCAAAGAACTACAGGAAGACCAAACAGGAAATGATTCTTACTGATTTACCTGAAGGAGAGAGCATTTGAGTCTTGTCATTTACCATTTTGCAAAAAGAATTCTTTATTAAACCTCTAAAGCAACTGTTTTCCAATAGCTTTCTTAAGTCAATTGCAGAATATGTACACACAAACACATGGTTAATTTAAAAGCCTTATCTTTTTTATCAGAATTACGACTTTATTAAAGTAGGTATTCAAATATGATGTTCAAACATAGCAAAAGATTATTTCAAAGCAAAAGCCACATAAAAGTGCCTGCCTATCTAGCCACCTACAGGACCCTATTCAGAATTCAAAGCTGGAAAAATAACCATGAACATCATCTAGATGAATCTCATTTAACAAATAAGGAAACTGAGTCCAAGAAAGGTTAATAACGTGTCTAAGTTCACATAGATATAAAGAGTAAGGCTATGTTTCCAACCTAGGTCTCCTAACTCCAAAATCAGTGTTCTTTTTTCCACTACACCATCTTGCCTATAACCAAGTATTTACTTCTAAAGATCCTTTTTATTTCTTTCTTGGGACTTGGAACTGAGAACTACCATGAAGCCAACTACTGAATAATTTTTTCCACTTTGTTTTCATTCATCTTCAAATGAAATATTACTGACATAACTTGCCCCCACCCTTTTCCATTCTTCTTACACCTTACTCCCTACCATGGAGTCTTCCATCTAGTGACACTGGCCCCCTTACTCTTCCTCAACTTCCTCAACTTCCTCAAGCCATCTCTCAACTCTGGGCATTCCCACTGGCTCTCCTCCACACCTAGAATGCTCGTCTTTCTCATCTCCACCACTTGACTTCCTTCAAGTCCTTGTTAAAATCTCAATGTCTATAGGAAGCCTTTCCCTATCACTATTCATGCTAGTGCCTTGCCTGTGTTGATTATTTCCAATTTATCTCATTGATAACCTGTTTGTCCAGATTTGCTTGCAAATTTTCTCACAACTGAGTTTCTTGAAAGCCAGTAGTGTCTTGTACCTTTCTTTGTATCCCCAGTGCTTAGTACAGTACCTAGCACACAGAATGTATTTAATAAATGTTTTCTAGTATTACTCTTGCCTCTCTGATGCTCCTCCATATTCCAACTCACGAGATTTCTCTGGTTGTTCTCCATGTCTGGGATGCTCTCCCTCTTCATCTCTACCTCCTACTTTCCCCAGCTTCCTTCAAGTCTCAGATAAAGACTCATTTTATGCAAGAATCCCTTTCCTAGGCTCCTTAATCTTAGTGCCTTGTCTTCACCTTTAGACTATGAGCTCCTTGAGAACAGGAATCATTTTTTTCCCTTTCTTTGTATCCCCCACACTCAGCACAGTGCCTTGTACATTCTCAGCACTTAATAATTGTTACTTGATTTATTGACTAATTTACAATAAATTAACAATCCCTCAAAGCAAAATGGCTTTGTGCGTGTGTGTGCATGTGCTTATTTGTTTGCTTTACTTTTATTTTTTTAATTAGTTTTGCTTTCAGTCAGGCTTTTATAAATTCCTGAAGTATTCTGAGAAATTGGTATTTGGGAGGATTGTTGGCATCCTATAATCGATTTATGCTAAGATCTGCTGGTCAGAGTGGAGATAACACATACCCTGAAGACTCGGTGACATGTCAGTAGACAGTGACGCAATAAAGTTTGTTCTTATTGCTACTTCGAGGCTGAATTTTCTTTAAGATAATTTTAAGTAATTTGACTTTGTTCATTCATTTCAGTTCAATTCAATAAATTTTATTAAATTGGTGGTTGTCCTTCATTCTTGAAGAGGACCAAAATAACATCACTATGCTAAAGTCAAGTTTCAATGTGTCTGACTGTGGCTGATCAGAACAATACAAGCTCGTAGTTCACGTGAACATTTGGGGTAGATTTCCTAAATTTGTGTATCCTGTGTTTCCTTTGAGTTGTTTCAATTCTGCTTTGCTCATAGAGCACAGCACCTTCTCTGATGTGGGCAGTCCTGTGCCAGTGTCTCCCATGTCACACAATCAATTCCAAAGTTCTTAAGAGAGACCTTGAAAGTGTCCTTGTATTACTTCTTCTGACCACCGTGTGAATGATTGCCCTGTACGCTCTCCATAAAAGTCTTTTTGACAAATATATGTTTTGCACTTGAACAACGTGGCCAGCCACTACTTCCAGACACTAAGATCCTTACTGGAACTGAACTGCCAAGCACTCAAACTCAAAGAGCACAACTCGGATGGGCTGGCCACATTGTTTGAACTAAGTACTGTGCACAGAGCCCAGCAACAGATATGTAGTAAAGAAGACCCAAAAGCACTGCCTCTGAAGTCAGAAGACTTGGGTTCAAACCTTGCCTCTGATGTTTTACTGTTTATCATTTAATTTTCCTGGGCCTCAGTTTTCTCCTCTATTAAATGGGTGGAGTGAACAAGATAGCCTCTGAAGTCCCTTAGGTCTCTAAATCTTTTATAATATGATTAATTCCTAATTAATTTCATCAAATATATATGAGGAAAGTGTTCAAATAGACATAGCATTCACTTATATACATGTAGATATAAAAAGACCTAAGGAAGAAAAAAAAGCTTTCTAAGAAAACTTCCTGTTTCTATACAGTAAAACAGTGGAATATAGAAATTCAACTTGTTCTAAAGCAGTGGTTCTCAACCTTCCTAATGCTGCAACCCTTTAATACAGTTCCTCATGTTGTGGTAACCCACAACCATAAAATTATTTTTGTTGCTACTTCATAGCTGTAATTTTGCTACTGTTATGAATTATAATGTGAATATCTGATATACAGGATGTATTTTCATTGTTACAAATTGAACATAACCCACAGGTTGAGAATCGCTGTTCTATAGAGTAAAAAAGTATATAATGCTTTTTGCACCCTGAAATTAATATGCACACGTTATCTTTATGTTTCTGAACATATCATTTTCCCCTTCCTTCACTTCAGTCTGTGGGTGAGCAAAATCTGATATTTTCCCCCTATAACGTAGGAAACAAAAGAAATGCAGCAGCTAACACCCTTAAGGAGGGTGAATGCCAGTGCCTAGATGTCTCCTCATTCTGTCCTTCCTACACCAATCCAGAAGGCCTAGAGCAGTGGTTCTCAACCTTCCTAAGGTTTTAATACTCTTATGTGGGCGTATCTGTGTGTGGGTGGACCTGCCTGGAGACAGAAAGAGGAGCAATGTCTCAGTTTCTAAGACCATCGGAAATATGTGTTTTCCAATAGTCTTAGGCGACCCCTGTGATCCCGGTGAAAGGGTCGTTCGACCCCACGACCCACAGGCCGAAAACCGCTGGCCTAGAGACTCTTAATGACTATGGGTGAGAAGATAAGGCATGTTTAGCTATCCAGAGCCATTTCAAGAGTGCTATTTCCAAGCTAGAAATGCCCCAATGATCTGAGAAATGCTTGATGGTTGGTTTGGTTCAGAAACACTACTCTGAGTATTTAAATGTGGGAACTGACACAAACTAAGTCTTTTGGAGCACTAAGTAATTTTTACTTAAATGGAGACACATGGAGTGAATGAGGATAGGTCAGGACCTAGGTACCAATAGGTAAGAGACTGAGTCAGATTCAGGAAAATATAAATCACAGGCCTAAACATAGGAGAAACTGAAACTTTCAAAGGGAGAGGTACAAATTAGTGACAAATGACTGTGTAATATATTGACATTAACTTCATTAAGGAACCTCTTAGAGACTTATTTCGTGTATTCATAGCTTTAGTTACTTTTTATATTTAAATTTTAATTATTTAGATATTAAATACATGTTTAAATGTTATAATGTATACTTAATGCATCTTTATTATTCACGGACTGCATTCTAGTATGCAAATTGTGTTGGCAGTTACACATGCAATGAGAATTAGCATAGGTTAGCAGAGCATAGCCAAAGGAGTCTGGATGACCAGGAGTTCAAATTCCACTGACAAAAACTTGCAGGGTGACTCTGTGAAGTCACTTAACTACTCAGCACCTCCAAGCAACAATTAAAGAATGGGTGCTAATTTGTATTAGTAGGAGATGTTTCCCTACTCAGGAGTCCCCCACATCATGAAGCCAGAATCCTCCTCTCAAAAAAAAAATGACAAATATACAGGAGCATCTTCCCATCATTTTACAGATAACTGAGGACCAGATATGTTAAGTGAGTTTCCCCATGTCAGACAGTGAATAATAAGTAAAAGAGCTGAGATCTGACTTACAGCCTCTAACTACAAATCCAGCATGCTTTCCTTTACACATACTGTCCTTACTTATGTTTCATTCAAACACACATTTACTAATACACCTGCTTTGTGTAATTCTGGTGTTAGGAATTTTGTTCAGTCGTGTCCAACTCTTTGTGAGCCCATTTGGGGTTTTCTTGGCAAAGATACTGGAGTGGTTTGCCATTGCCTTCTCCAGCTCCTTTTACAGATGCGGAAACTGAGGCAAACAGGATTTGCCCAGAGATACCCAACTAGTAAGTGTCTGAGGCTGGAGTTGAGCTTAGGAAGATGAATTTCTGACTCCCAGCTGCCCTAAGCATTATATCTCGTTTTCAGCTATTAAGATGCTGTTGATGACAACTGACCTTCCTTGATTTCAAGTCCATCAGTCATTCTATACAATCAGCTGACCAAATAAAATTAACCAACATAAAGTCATTCATAAAACTTTGTCACCAGCAACATGATACACAAAATCACAAAGTGTAGCTTTATGGGTCAAATAATTCATCATTATTAATATTCTTGTATTCCTACTGATAGGTTTCTCTTAAAGTAAGGTTATTTTATTTTATGGCAGACATCTGGATAATTGGCTAGTATAGAAGTTTATCAATTCCTTTACCACACAGATGTACTCAACTTAATTACAGATAGCAGCACTGCCTGGCAGGGAAAAGAGTTGAAACTGGAGTCAGGAGAGACTCTACTTTAAATCCAGTTTTTCATTCATTCCAGGTTGTAAGTATTAGTAAGTCATTTAACATATCTACAAAATGGGGGTAAAAATGCCTTCTGTGCTGACCTCATGTACTTGTTGTGAGGATCAAATTAATAATATATGTAAAGTACTTTGTAAGTGTCAGTTATTATTCAATTCACCACGGTGCCAAAGTGGATAGGGTGCCAGGCCTGGAATCAGGAAGACCTGAGTTCGAATTATGTCTCAGACACTTACCAGCTGGGTGACTCTGGGCAAGTAATTTAATCCATTTTCCTCAGTTTCCTCATTAGTAAAATAAGCTGGAGAAGAAAATGCGTAAACCACTCCAGTAGCTTTGCCAAGAAAACCCTAAATGGGGTCATGAAAAGTCGGACACAACTGAAATCACTGAACAGCAAACAACAAAAGACCTGAAAATTATTATTTCCTAATAATCATTTAAATGAAATGCAAAATTTTGTATTCCAGTACTAAACGAAGGATCAGTAGAATGCGGAGAAAACTACATATGTATGTATCTGTATATATATTAATATATACAAGCACATACACATATAAATGCATATACACTCATACAATTGAGAATGAAAAACATATATGTTTCTATGCCTCCAACCCCAGAGTTAGTTAAAAAACACTGTTGCTTTTAATTTCCAAATTTTCAAAGGGCACTTTTCTGAATCAGTCAGCATTCTGGAACAATAGAAAGATATGGAACACTAACACACTCAATTAGTATAGTGAGAGGAAAAAAAACCACAATTCTACAACTACAGGAGAGAAAATTTAAAATGAGTAAAGTAAAAACAACATAGCAACTTGATAATATGCATTTCAATTAATAACCCTCTCTTTTTTCAACCCTTAAAACCTAGCCTCTAACCTTCGTTTCTCCTGCGGGGCACAATGTTTCCAATTAAAATTTTGCTCTTATACTTCTGGGACCACATAATTGAAGATGGGTAAATGTCTAAGCTGGAGACATATATGCTAGAATTCTTTAAGTGTTATACCTCAGCTCAAGTAATTTTTATGAAGAATAGCTAAGTTTTCATCCCAGGAAGGTAACAGTCAAAGTGAATAGGCAGTCATTTTAATTACATCACACCACCCCAACTTAATATTACTGGTTAAAAAAAAAAGTCACCCTACTTCCTTTTCTTGATATAGGCAGTGGAAAGGTAGCAAAACCCAGAAGCCTTTCTTTGTCATGCATACTGTTATGTTCTTCCTTCAAAACAATTCCTTCTCAGTATCCACACACTGGGTTCCTTTGATACTAGAAAGTAACAGTGTTTCAAAGTAAGCCAACTACTCTTTTTTCCTTCCTAAAGCAATAAGCGCTCATAGTAGTAAAAGAAAATGTGTCCATATAAAGCCAGCCGTCAAGGTCATATGCTTGAGATGCGGAGTAAAAAAAGACAAATTGGTTTCATCTTCTATAGCCAAAAGAACCTTGAGTTGTTCCTTCTGAAAAGAGCATGCATTAATAATACCAGGCAAACTTATGAATTGTTTAAAAGAAAATGCAAGTTCAGAATTATCACTGAAATTAAAAGAAGGGATTGGGAAGACCAGAGTTCAAGTGTCACCATTGACATATTTTATCTATGTGACCCTGGGCAAGTCATTTATTCTTTCAGTGACAATCTGCATTGGTGGAGGGAGCTTTCGATATCAATGAAATCACCGACTTGCACAAAATCAAGAAATAACCTCCTGCCAATGTTGAAACTTTTCAGGCAGAAATAAATGATACCAGATAACTGTCTATGGTCAAACAAATGCTGTTATTTAAAGATACAGTCTGAGTTTATTTGCTTAAACATTTCAAAAACTATGATTTCATCAGTATGGGTGTTCCCTTCACCCATTCAGATTGCAATTTTTTTAGTAGATAGTCTTTGTGTAGCAAAAATAAAAATAAAGCATCACTCTGGTGGTCAAGGGTGTCTGATGAGGTTCATCAAGTCAGATGAGACATACTAGTCTATTGCTGGGCTAATACTTGAGAAATTTTCCAGTTTGCTATATAACCTTCCAGAAGGCACAAATTGAGAACCCAGGATCACCTCCATGCCTGGATAAGGTATCAGAATAATCCTAGGTGAAGTACCCCAGGCCTATACTATATAATAAGAGCCATTCTACACTGTATGAAAAGGAGCCATTCCCTCTCTTTACTTTTGGCAATAATTGTGTTGCCTATACTACTGATAATAAGCCTGCACATACTATTAATTCTAAAATTTAAAGTCAAAGGGATCTTTGTAAAAGATGAAATTATTTTTGTCTATTTTAAAACTAAATACAAAGTGAAGATCTGAAAGACCTTACTCTTGACCAAGGGAAAAAAAACACACAGAGATTTTTTAAAAATAAAGGATGATCTTTGACTATTTTTAAATCTTTGTTTTAACCCTATCATACCTATTTCTGGTTTTTTTCCTAGACCACAATGTCAGGCAGCCATTTCTAACTTTCAACTCTCTCTTTAAGATTCTCTCCTTCCAAACAGTTGATAGTTTTAAAGTGTAATTTGCAGAAGAAATTGAGATCACCAAGTTTATAGTAACTTACCAAATCTCATTGTGATCCAGACATGGTCTTCATTCTATTCAGGTAATCCTAGCTTTCTTCAAAAATAAAGAATTCTCCTATGTCTACATACATTTTCACTATCTGTACCTTATCCCCCCATTCCCAAGATCCCTCTATGCCTCCTTGGGCTCTTCACTGAGCCAGAGTCCTTCTTCCCATTAGAATTCAATAAACAATTCAACTAATAAAAACCGAGCTTCTACCATGTGGAAGGCAATGCACGATGAACTGCAGGAGAGATAAGAATGAATAAGATATAGTCACTGTTCTAACACATCTTATCATATAATAGAAGTAAAACAAGTATACGGACCCTATGTCAGTGAAATCATAAGTCCAGTTAAATAGTAGCTAGCATTTCTGCCGTTCTTTAATTTCTTTAAGGTTTGCAAAGCAGTTTACTTCATTTGATTCCCATGAGAAACCTGTAAGGTAGGTGTTACTATTATACCCATTTTACAGATTTTTTAAAAATGAGGCTGGGAAAGGTTAAGCCCAGAGTCACAAGGCTATTAGGTTCCTGAGGTGGAATTCAAACTCCATTTTTAAGTGAGCACTCCATCCACTACACCATCTAGTAGCCACATAACTTTACAACTAACTTAACAAGCAGAGCAAGAGAAGTTGCCTAAGCAAGAGACAAAGTGCTCTGAGACTGAGAAGAGAAAAAGAGCATTTATATCCGAATAGAGGGATCAGGTCAAGTTTCCAGGAAAAGTTGGGCCGTGAGTTGAAACTTGATGAAACCCTTTAAAAGGAAAAACTGCAGAGTGGAAGGTTTATTCCAGGCAGAGGGAAAAGCACACACTAAGTACATTCCTACCTCTTAAGTCTTCTCTTCTAGCTAACTATTGTTCCTTTCATAGCATCCCATGGCATGATCTCCAGTTCCCTCACTACCCTGATTTCTCAAAGTGCTACAATTTTTCAATGTATGGGTAGACAGTCTACCTTCTACTCTTGATTATTTGTATACAAATAAGTCTCAAACCTCAGTCTCCAATTCTAATCTTTCAACCGCTCTTCAATTCTACATACAAGATGTCCCAAAAGTTTTAATGCAGTTCTAAGTTATTACTTAAAGCTTTCATAGCTTAAAATATTAAGGTTTAAAACTGCCCCAATTTGGGGGGGAATATACCTGTATAGTGCTAAGTCTAGGGCATTTCTAACTCAAATATCCTCCCACAGTCTAAAACTAAACAAATTTCAAAACGCAGCATGTGGATGATGCTGAAGTTGAAATTAGGAAGAACTGGGTTCAAATCCCAATACCTACTAGATATGGTATGCAACCATGGAAAAGTCACTTAATTTCTTTAAGCCTTCGTTTCATCATTTGAAAAAAAATTAGTGGCGTCTAAGGTGTGATCCACTTCTAAGTCTATCATCTTATCATCATCTTTAACATTGAGAGCTCTCACTCCATTCCATTTTGTCCACTACAGCTGGAGACTTTTTCCATTTACCACCAACCAGACACCAGATCCTGAGCACTTTTCGTGTAATACTCTCAAATTCCATTTTCCAGAGCCCTAATGGCTCTAACTAGTTTATGACTGAACTAAGGGAATAGTTTCTTTGCTAGACTTCCTTGCCTTTAGACTCTCTCTACTCTAAAACACTGTCTGCAGAATGAAACACATCACCTTCCAGATTACTTCTGGTCACATCACATCTGTATTCAGAAACGCTGTAAGTAGCTCTCAATCGTCCCTGGACAATTAGCCTCCGATTTCATCTTTTCCCTCTGCCCTAAAGTCTGCTCCGATCAGTCAAACTGGTAACCATTCCTCACTTAAAATGTTTTCCTAAACTTTTTCATCTCACTTCAGATATGCCTCATATCATATCTCTTCTTTCTTTGAAACATCAAAGTCTCTTCAGATTACCCCATCATGATTTAATAATTCCTGATTCTTGATCTATTCCAGCAGTCCCTTTAGATTCTATTTCTCTTTAAAAATACACTGTCTCTATGTAGTTGGTTGTACAATCAACAGATCTGCTAATCATTATATATTTGTTGGTTTAGGTCCTTATTAACCATTCCCATCAAACTATAAACTTTTTCAGAGTAAGACTGAGGACCTCTAGAAGTAACTTCTAGGAGTGCTTTAAGCTCCTCTCTGTCTATAATGAACATGCCACAACATTGACTATAATGATATTATAATGAAAATAATGTGGCCTTGAGCAATGTAATGATTTTTATCATGTTCACCAAATACCACACTAGCAATTTAAAATTACAGGTCTTTCTCTTAAACATAAAAAGTTACTGCTTCTGATTAATTTATACAACACAAGGGATTCCTGGCACTCAATGTTATTCCTACATGACTTCAGTCTTTTACAACTTTTAGATTTACCCACACTCGCCGCCCCCCACACACACTTACTTTACACACACATATACAAATATGCTTATTCCTAGGTCTCCCTCGGTCTCTGGCTGTTTGGCTACTTTCCCCAGAATTCAGTTCTGTACCCAAAACTATTCACAGACAGGGATTCAAGACTCTTTAAATCATCCTTCAGAAGTCACTTGCCAATTCTCCAGGGTGAAATTCAGCACCAACTCTTAGAAATCCCAGTCTCCACCTCCAACATCCTTGGCTGTTTATACCAAGAGGGCTGGCGCCTGCTGTCCCCAGCCTCTTTTCACTCTTATCACTCCTTCCATATAACACCCATATAAATGGGTAGTGGGACAACCTAGAATCCATTGACTGGCTGTAAAAATTGTGAGAAAGAGTAATCTTCCTGACTGCAAAATTAGCAGTTACTCTCCATTTTCTTCCATTCCAGGCACAACCAAGATGTGAGCTGTCTTGTGGTGAAGTTCTCCACCCTAGATGGTTCAGTTTCTTGGGAAGGATAGTATAAAAGTTTCCTGATCTTCACTGTACCCTGCTAGTGTAAATGGAGGTGGCTGCAGAAGGCTGTGAAAATTTCAAGTTTATCAATGGAAAATGTATTATCTAACGGTTCAGAAAGGGTGGGGGGAGCAACGATTTGAGTGATGGTCAGAGCTGAGTTGGTTGTTATCACAGCTGGACTCTCTTGCCACTTAAACCTTATCTGACAGGTGAGAAATTCCTCATCTCCTCCCTTCCCAGCTCAGGAAAATAAAAATGTTCCGCACCATTCAATTAACTCCTCAGCTCTAATTTAAAAGCTAAGGAGGGTCAGAGAAAGATGAAAGGTTGTTTCTGAAAAAGCTCGGAAATCATCCCGTGGGAAACTCTTCTTAGGTGTGGGCTAGAAGATTCTAGTGGCAGAGACGCTTCATGAAAAGATACAAGGGAGAAAGCGAGGGATGAATGGAGAGGAAGAAGATGGAAATCGTGAAAATGGAAATGGCAAAAAAAAAAAAACTGGTGTGGGTGGAGGGGTGTCCTCATATAGTAGGTAGAAACACCAAGAGAGGAAAAAAAGATATGGAAAAATGAGTAAGGAATGGGAGGGCTGATGCCAGGTAATCTAGAGTGATGTTCTGGACGCAGGGGTTGAATATATCCTATCAATATCCAAACCCTCCTAGACCCCAGAATCAGCCGGGCTCCTGGTCTGACCCCAAAAGAGAAAGACACTTAGCTAATGACCGAAGTGGCATTAGCAGGGGACCAAAAGGACTCACCAGGGGAGAGCTTGGGGAGCGCCCCCTATGCAAATAGGGACAGAGACCCAGAGAGCGGGCCGCCTTACCTTCTGGTCGACTATGGAGCAAGCCATCTCCCGGACATGAGCCAAGCTGTAGTCCCCCGAGGAGTCCTGCAGCAGAAGCACCGGTTCCCGGCTCAGCCCGATCTGAAGATGAAAGGAGATGCCCCCGGCTGGAGCCAGAGCAGGAGCCAAAGCCGGGGTCGGTACCGGGACTGGTCCCTGGACCAGAGCAGACGCCGCTGCCGCTGCCGCCACTGCCACCGGCAGCAGAGGGCTGGGCGGCCGGATGACCGGAGGGGCGCTCATCGGAAAACTGCCCCCGGGGGTGAAGGTGTGTCTGGAGAAGGGAGAGAGGGGAGCGAAGGAGAAGCGGGCAGAAGGGAGAGGAGAGCACCGCTGAGAGGGGAAGCAGGCAAGAGGGGGAGAAGAGAAAGCAGAGGGAGGAAGGAGAGGAGAATGAGGTGAAAAGTTTTGCAGCTGGAGAGCGAGGCGCTTCTCACAGAGCCTCGGCGGAAAATAAAAAACTTTCCGGAAAAGTCCCGCGGCCAGAGGAGGGAGGGGAGATGAGGTTCGGGACGGGAGGGGGAGCA
>CM053589.1:49795024-49806678 GCA_028646515.1 Pseudochirops corinnae | reverse complement strand
AGACCAGAGAGGAGGGAGGCTGGGAGGGCGGGGAAGGAAGGAACCTAGGGGCGGGCGCAGCCGAAGCCACCACCCAGTGGGCGCTGGAGCCGCAGGAGCCCCAGTCTGGGAAGTCTGAGGAACCCACCCGGGTTATCTGGGTTTCCACAGCTTCTCCGCTCGCCGTCAGGGACTTTTCCCCTAGCCCTGGAGTCTGGGAAGCGGGCTGCTCGGGGGAGGAAAGGGGTTGGTTCCTAATGGGCTGCAGAAGTCGTCCCTTCCTCCCCGGGAAGTAGAACGTCCCCAGGGGTCCCCTAGTAGGGTAAGATGCGCTGCTATCTTACCCCAAATTCCCCCCTCTCTTTGCAGCGCCTTTCTTTCTCCGTCCTTGCCCAGTGCCTCACCAGCCACTTCCAGAACCCCTAAGGATAAAAATTGACCCCTTGCTGGACCCAGGAGTATCCTGCAGCTGCCTTGTTAGCTTCAGAACCGCCTACATCCTAGTAGGCGCCTTAGGGGAGGGTGGGGACCAAGGGGATAACTGCAGCCACCGCTATGCTCCCTTTTCTCAGGCACCTCCTGGCAGTTTGCCGACTGGAGTGGGAAGCCAATCTGCCAGGAATTGTATTTAAACCTGTCACTACCTTTTCTCTCTCTGCCACCACGTACGTACACCCAGCCCCACCCGCTACCTCCACCCCTGGCGGCAGTACCCCCCCCCCCCAGTCTCCCTAGGCGCCAGGCATAAATCGGGGAAGGGGGGATGGGTGTCTCTCCTTAAGAGAGGGCTTATTCTCCTGGAGGCTTGGTGGGAGAGGACGTGTGAAGTCTTTCCTCTTCACTGCACATTTCAGGGCCTGGGCTGCTGCCACTGAAGTCTGTGCCCCCATCGACCTCTCTCCTATCAAATTGAAGTTCTTTGCTTAGTCTAGAAGAGGAAAAGCAGTGATGCTTACAGCACTAGTAGGAGCTAACACTTCTCCCTTTCCCCCTCCCCCCAAGATTGGGTAGCTCCTCAACTTTTGGATTCTGGAGGACATCAATCATTTCGTGGCTTCACTATACTCAGTGAAAGTGAAAACCCTCTCTTCCCTCTGCCTCCTCTAATGCAAGCCTCAATACACCGTTCCTTAAGAATGCGCTTATTAAACCTTACGATATTTTCTTGCTCTTTTTTCTTTCCTTCTTACTTTTCTTTCTTTTCTTCTCAAAGGCTTAGCCTTGATCTCCTATGCTTATTCTAATGAATTTAAACAGTTTCACCTTTGGCTTCTTCATTCCTGTTTCTTCCACCAGAGATCTATGAAAAAGAAATTTAACTTTTTTTTTTTCTTTTTCATCAGAATCTGATAGTGGACAGAAAGGATAAATGTTTATATTTGTTACTTCCTTTTTCTTGGTCTTAGGGTGTCTTCACTATTGGAAGAGTGGAGTTCTGTAAATGTGAAAGGTTCAGATGAAGCTACACACTGATGTGCTGTGTTCCCCTGAAGTCAAATTTTTAAAGGAACTCATGATTTTTAAGGGAATTTCAGGGGGAAAATATGGATCTTTTCTTCAGAGATTTGACTAGCTTTTCCTGGACAAACCAGACTTCCCAGGATTTACATTAACAGAAAAAAATAGTGATCCCCTATCTGACTAATTACTAAGGTGTTGGGAATTCTCTCTTCCCTGGACTCTAGCTTCTTTTTAAAAGTTTCAGTGAAATGATCAAGTAACACAGCATTCTTTATACCAAAAGCAAATGGAGCAGAGGACAGTGAAGTAAATTATTTCACTTTTTCTCCTTATACTTTTTCTCAATTTATTCCTTAAATTCCTGGAAAATTAAAAGTCTTAAGGTAAAAATTATATGATGAAGTTTTCGAACTAGAGAAAAAAATTAAGTAATAATAGGAACATGGTTAATCCCACAGAATAAGTACCAGTAGCAAAAGCACTAACTCTGAAATCAAAAAGACAAGTCTTCAAAAGTTGTACTTAATGTGGAGTGTGACCTTGGGCAAATCCCATAATCTCCCTTAGTTTCTTCATAATCCAAGGGGTTAGAGTAGAAGTCTTCTGAGGTTAATTTTAGATTGATTATCTAGAGCAGTCAAAACACCAACTTTATTCTAGTTTTGATGGGATGGTCGTTATCTTTCATTCATAGAAATAGCATTTCCAACATTATCTTTTACTAAAACATGTTAAGTAACCATGCACAAGAAAACAGTTGGTGTTGGTGATCCATTCTGAATTTTGGTACCTCGCAAAATAATAAGTAACTACAACCAAATGGAACTATACAGAAGATCAAAGAAATCTTCTCTATGATAAGCAAGTATCCCCTTTTCATGACATCTGAATATTCCTATTTTTATTTAACCTATAATATTTGTAAACTCTCTTGTAATAATAGTAATTCATGAATTTATAACTTTTTAAGCCTTGCAAGGACTCATAGCTCGTCTAATTTGATCCATACAACACCTCTGTGAGAAAGATGCAATTATTATCATCCATTTTATAGATGTGGAAACTGAGATGTAAGGTCCCAGACCTAGTAAAGATCTGAGGAGGGATTTGAATCGGCTTCTTTTGAATGGCAAGCACTTTAGTCATTGTGCTTTCCTATGTCGAATATGCAAAGCAATAACATGATGTTGAGGAGGGGAGGAAAATTCCAATACTTTGTTTTTAAAACACTTAAGTCTTAAATTGTGCATTTATAGTAGTGTGCAGTGCAAATTATGCTATTTCTTTTGCAAAGTCTTTGTTAGTCTAGATTTCTGTGAACAACTTCCCTTGTTGAAAATAATTCAATTTGTTGTTCTAATACAAATTAAGATTGATTAGAAAGTACAGTAAAATGATACATTTGCCTCCCTTTAGAAAACAGAATGAAGTCTCCATTTTCCCACTTTGTTCCCCAGCTTCAGGATCCTGGAAGGCTTGTGCTTTGAGTTGCCAACTATAACTATAGTACAGTGTTCTATGGACTTCAGCTCTCATTAAGTCACTGGGGCATTCAAAGCCAGAAACAATGAATGGAACGACTTATTTATTTTTTATAAAGGTAGAAAAGAGCTTCTATTCCATTTCTCAGTGCCCAGTGGCTACTAATATGCTAACCTTATTTCTTTTCTTACTGATTCAGTGTTATGTGTGTGCATTTTTCCACTGTGACTAACAAGAGCATGTCATTTGTTGTTTATTCATCCTGGTCCAAACATTTTCTATGACATTATTTTATAGCACTTAACATCTTATTAGTACTCTGTCTATAGCATGCAACAATGAAGGAATTTAGGAAAATCTGTAAGAAAAAAATTAAAAAGGCATAATTGGTCCAAGTTACATTTTGGGTCTCTTCCTGGAAAAAATATTCTTGAACTGAAATTCTGTATGTGTGGTTTCTTATGCTTGATTTGGAAAATGAATTTTTAAGGGAGTCTGGCGTATTTATTTCTGAGTGACATAATCAGGAAAAATAGCTTTTTATGGTAGAAGGAAAAATAATTTGTTTTGTTTGGCACAAAGAAATTTTTAAATGACTTTATTTTTCAACCACAATGGAGTTAAAAAAAAAAAAAGATGTACATTGTACTAGGTTGGAAAAGCAACACATTTTAATTGAGGACATTTAGGTGGAAATGGAAAAAGCATTCTATGCAATTTCAAGTATTTTCTCTAATAAGAATTATCCAGATGTGTACACCCCTGTTCAAATGGTTTTGTACTTCTGTTAGATGTGGTGTACTGGAAAGAACACTGGACCTGAAGACAGGAGATCTCAACTCGAATCCTAGCCCTTCTATTAACTGTGTAATTGTAGACAACTTACTTCATCTCTGTGGGCAATGACCCCAACTCACACTCACTGGTTGGGATTCCCAGGGGATGACTATCCTAGGATCAAGATATTCTATGGCTCTACACTCCTGAAATGACCAGTGACAAAACTGGTTTGTTTATGTTTAATAACCAGTCTGGAATGCAATTGCAACAAAACATCTCCCCCGTAAAACTGCAGGATACTGTTCCTGCTGACCTTGTTTTCTAGTCTCTGTCAGATACCACACCAGAGGTTACCACTTTATCCTACTCTATTGGACATTCCTGGATACCGTTCCAAAAAGAACATCCAACAGGATGCTATTTCACTGCTTAGTTGTAGTCCCTACCACCTCCAGCTTTGGAGTCAGCTGTCATCCTATTCTAAAGTAAAACTATACATTTTAGGAAAGATCTGAAATCCGCTCTCTAGGATCATCAGGGTTTTCAATTCTAGGGATCCTAGAGAAGAGCCTGGATCTCAATTCCCCTGCCAAAGGTTCAATATGAATCTGCTAATGGGCATTACTCCACTGGACAACACCATGTGCTTCTTCTGTAAAACACCATTTTCTAAGAGATGCAAGGAAAAATGTGAAGAATGAACTTTCAAGAGCTTCCTCTAGATCTGGGTTCTTCCTTCATAGCTAACTGTCTTCTTGGCATTCTCTGTAGGTGTCTGCTCTTAGAGATGATGGCCTCTTTTCAAAACCTAACAACCTCTAGAAGTTCAGTGTCACATGATTATCTTAATTGAATGGACAATGTTCCCAATATATCTATCATATTGAAAAAAGGAC
Organism: Pseudochirops corinnae; assembly: GCA_028646515.1. NCBI lineage: Eukaryota > Metazoa > Chordata > Mammalia > Diprotodontia > Pseudocheiridae > Pseudochirops > Pseudochirops corinnae. The sequence continues at coordinate 49,802,080 of CM053589.1, read as the reverse complement.
CTTCTTTACTATTTGTAATTGAGTTTTAGGAAAACTTTTGTACTATGATTGAGTTGTTTAAGAAAACTCCTAAACTCCTCCTTTACATGTAAAATGAAGGAATTGGACTAGATGATCTTTCCCTTCTATCTCTCCATCAATGTCCCTTCATTCTTTGCATGTTGGTTTGCATAAACCCTTTACTTCACATTAAATCAAATTAGATGTATAGCCTGCCTATACAGATAAAGGTGATTCACTCTTAGCATTCAAAGAGTATTTAAACAAATCTGATATCTACAGCAGATAGTATATCAGCACATAAAATGTCAATAAAGAGAAAGAATAATCTTAAAAAAAACAAAACTCTTTGAGTTTTAAATTAGTTCCAGGACACACATAGTCATTAAGCTACTATTGTATTTACTCTTCTTATTCCTTCAAATGAAAGAATTATATTTCAGGGTGCAATCCAAAAATTTTGCTATTCTTCTTATGCTTGACTGTGGCCCATTCAATCCAACAGAGACTTGTATAAGCACCTTACTGGGAGACACATACACAGGTACCGAGGATTCACAGGTCAAAACAAAGCCATTTCTGCCCTCAAGTAGCTTGCTTTCTATTGGGATAAAGGTCTAAGTGAACAAATACAAAGTTTACATAAACAAATTTCAAGAGGAAGAAAGCACTGACAACTGAGGCAATAGAAAGTGACACCTGAGCTGTGATTTGAAGGCAACTAAAGATTAATAAATAGAATGAATGAAAGAAGGAATGCTGAAGCACTTACTTTGTGCAAAATGCTGTGCTAAGGACTGGGGATAGGAATAGAGAAGTAAGCCAGTCTAGAAGCTCACATTCCAATAGATCACACATATGGAAGATCTCAGCTGAAAATCAGATGGAAACATCCTTAGGATGCTGTAAAGCCAAGCACAAGCAGCTTTCCAGAGCACTGCTGTGAATAGCTTCAAGGTTTTGATTACATAGTGTATTGAACTCTCTATTTATTCAGTGGTAAATTAAGGCAAAACATTCACAGAAATCAAAGTACAGCATTCACAATGTTATGACATAACAACTTACCACTAAAATGGCCACATAGTTTTAAACAAAGTACAATCATTTAGTAACTCAAACATTTAGTAAGTCCTTAATTCAGTCATCCTTCAGGAGGCTTGTCTCCTTAATGGATACAAAGTACAAAGGTCAAAGTTCTCCACCCCTGGGTCACAGTAAATCATAATCTTCTCAGTCAGCATCAGGTACTCAAGAAGAGATCTTTTCATCACACTCGAAGCTGACTGTCAGCTTCCATGGTTCCTCTTCCATGGTCCCAGCTCCTGCCTAAATCTACACAACTGTCACCTGGGTTCAAAGGAACCCAGTTCCTTGTCCAGTTCCCATTCCATATTGAAGCTCAGTGTCTAGTCCACCTCAAGTCCTTCACAGTTCCTGTTTCTGGGAAGACAAAGCTTAACAGAGCCAAAACAACATTCATGCAGATTGCTGGAACCATCATCAATTCACTATCTGCCTATGAAATCAACATAGACCCAACAACAAGGTCTAAGGAATCAACACCAATCGTCAGTATAGTCCCAGGACCTCTGAAAACATCAGTAAGACCCTCCTCCAGGATTTCTGTAAACATACAACAAGAAAATCCTCTTTCAGGGCTTCACCAGCAGTAAGATCCCAGGGCTTCTGTAACAACAGCAACATCCTCTATCAACAGATTAATCTGACAAAGTAACACCAAAACAGACAAAGTACCAGTACTATAGCCATGCTTCCTCCCAGTTCTTCTCTCTTCTCATTTCTCAGTTCTTCTCAATTCTCAGTTCAGTTCTCAGTTCCCTTCTCAGTTCTTCTTAGTTCTCAGTTCATTTCTCAGTTCTGCCAACACAAGTTCTGTTCTTAATTCTGCTCTCAATTCTTAGCTCCTCAGCCTCCACACTGCTTGCCCCTAGAAGTTCTGGCTCTCTCTTACCCTGTGCTCAGCTTTTTATCCTGGTCATTAGCTCCTCTCTGTCCCACCCCTTCCTATTGCATCAGCAAGTTCCTCCCACTGTGGGATTCACAAGTTCTGGATCTTAATATCTGATATAATCATGAACCTAAACAAAGTACTAAATACTTAAATAGCTGAAACTACTTCTATGCTAATTAAATAGATGAAACAAGATGTTAACTATTTCTTTGCTTGCCAATACAAGGGACAGGGAAGAGATTCCATTACCATTACAGATGCATTGGCAAAGTAGACCTAATGTGCCTTCTTTAATGTCCACTGATAAAATCATATCAGTTCCTGATACTGAACAATTTGACAATGCCAAAGACTTTGGTGACAAGAACTTTCTTTTCTGGGTCTTAAATAGATGTGTCTGTAGTACCTGCATCAATGTTTGCCATGTTACATATCCACAGGGGTTGCTTCCTAGGATGATGGTTGTCTGGGAGTAGTGTGGACAGTCCTCAAGGCTCTTGGATTCTGGGTTCTGGGCTGCCCCCATCAGGGTTCTAAAGAGATAGGTGGTCAAGATGGTGGTAATGGCCTGGTCTGCCTGGGACATGTTGCCTTCTATCTCTCCCAGGGTGCCTTGCTTTATGTATGGCAATTATGTGACAGTTGGTAGGGATGATCAGCCTTCCTCCATAGACTATGAAAACCGGGCTAAATGCATTATTAGTGATATGTTGGAATGAGAGAGGAGTAAGGAATGCTGCCATTCCCAGGACTCTTGTGCCTTTCTACTTGTTAGAGCCAGTTTGTCCACAGTTGTTTCTGGTAGTGATGAGGAAAATGGGCCCCTTCTCTACAATAGTTTTTCCCTTTAATTATAGCTGCTGGAACTGAGCTAGAAGAAGGTCTGGTGATTTGGGGTTGATTACCATTCCCCAAAGCTCTTGGTCTTGCTATCTTGGGTTGTCTTCATTAGCATTCAAGGGGAAAAGATAGTCAAGGTGATGGTGGTGGTGGTCTGACCTTCCTGAGACATGGTTCTTACTGCCTCTCCTTCAGGATGCCCTGCTGCCTCAGCTAGGCTGACTTGCCTGGCAGAGGTGAGAAGGGAGTGCCTTTGAGACATAGATGACCTCCGTGAAAAGACACAAGTAAACAGGATAACCCTCTGGTATTGACTATTTTGCCACAACCTCATTATTTCCTTCTGGGACAGTGCATCTCCCTTTTTATTCTTTATATACTATATTAAATCTATACTGATTTTAATGCATGCTCACTTGAGGCTGACTGTTCATGTTGAAGCACATTCATCATTTTGTGTATTTCTTTGGCCTTCAAAAATTAATTTTTAAATTTAGTTTCAGGAAAATTAATTTTCATCCCAAGTCAGAGAGGCTCAATATGGGACAGCTAGGTAGTGATATGTGTAGAGCTCTGGGGCTGTAGTCAAGAAGACCTGAGTTCAAATTCAGGCTCAGATACTTGCTACTTGTGTGCCCCTTTCCCTCTCTTTGTCTCAGTTTCTATAACTATAAAATGGGGATAATAAGAGCATGAAATATTGAAACAATATTTGTAAAAAGCATTTAGCACAGTGGGTGACACTATATAAAATGCTAGTTACTTTCATTATTACTCACAACTCTAAGATAGATATTCATTTTTCAAGGTATGTCCTATACATGTTAACACCACGGCTCTGTTTGAGAAAGTTTCAAGTTAACTTTGCAGAAGCAGAGTACTGGTTATTGATTTAGAGGATCTGGATCTGAATGTGAGCTCTGCCACTTCCTTCCTATGTGATCTTTCTTGGACAACTCATTTCTCCTCCATGGGCCTGCTTCTTCATCTATAAAATGAAGAGGTGGCCTGTATCACAGGTGTCAAACTTGCTGGCCAAACCAGATTAAAATGTAATCAGGAAATGCTTAACAAAATAAATAAAAGACAATACAACATAAATACTATTAAGTTGTGATTTTCTAAGTCAATATGCTAGAAGTAGGGATCTGTTTCTATTTGAGTGAGATACCAATGGCCCTCTCATGCCCTTTCTAGATCTAAATTTATGGTCCTATTTTGGAAAGCTGAATTATGGCTATTTGATTAATCAAAGAAGATGCTTGGAAAGTTCTCCGAAGGTTAACAACCTCCTATTCCATAATCATAAATACTTACTGTCTCAGTATATTCAACTGTTAACTATAACCCCTCTGAGAGGAAAAATCTCACACTTAAAAATTATTTTATTACCCTTCAATAAATGTTCTTAGTAGCTTACTTAAGAAATCAGGTATAATAATTTAAGAGATCATTATTGATGATATAGTCTACATATATATGCCCATAGGTCTACCTTGTTCATTCTGAATTATTTTGGGTAGATCATCCAAATGTGTATATTCTTACTATTTTTAAATAGAAAGTAAAATTCCTTAAAGGCAAGAATAATTTCGCTCTTTTTGTCTTTGTGTCCCCTTCCCTCTAACAACTATCACAGCTCTTTGTACGTTATTGTTGTTAATCTTTTTTCAGGCATGTCTGACTTTTGTGACCCCATTTGGGGTTTTTTTGGCAAAGATACTGGAGTGGTTTGCCATTTCCTTCTCTAGCAAATTTTGCAGATGAGGAAACTGAGGTAAACCAAGTTAAGTGACTTGCCTAGATTCATACAACTAGTAAGTATCTAAGGCCAAATTTGAACTCAGGAAGATGAGTCTTCCTGAATCCCGGCCCAGCACTATGTCCATTGTGCCATTGTAATGGGAATGGGGATTTGAAGATCTTCCTTGCCCCTTAATAGACCTAGGGGGCAGTTTGAAGACCACCCCTGCTTTGAAAGTAAACTCTGCCCCCTAATAGGCTGAATGTAATCATATGGAGCCTGTGATGGAGGGAATTTGCTAAAGGGTAGAGCAGAGCCACAGAATCTTCCCTGCTGTGAAGATAAACCCTGCCCCCTGATGGGCTGAATGTAGTCACATGGAGCCTGTTGTGGGAGGAGTTTTGCTGAAGGGAAGCAGAGCCCACAGGAAGCTGTTTCAGAACTAGCCAGCTGGTGGGGGACAGAGGAGTTCAGGCAAGGAGATAGAGAGTTTTGTGAGTAAATTTTGATCTTGTATTGGTTTATGGGAAGCCTGAAGGATACTGTGGCTGTCAGCGTTATTATGGCTTCTGAATATCTTTGGTACTATGATGGAATTGGCTTACTGGTTTTGGGATTTGGTTTCCTAGTGTCTAAATAAATCCTTCAGTTCTACCCTCTATCTGGAGAATCTGGTATATTTTGCAATCAAACATCATGCAATACTTATAGTCACGGTCTTTATTGTGATTGTGGGCTCTATAAATATTACATTGGTGCTACAGCCATCTAGCTGCCCTCCTTGTACATATCAAATGTTTAAAAAAAAATACCACACTATCATAAGATAATAGATCTAAAGCTGGAAGACTTCAGGTGCTGTTGAGTTCAACTTCTTCATTTTACAAAGGAAGAAAGTAAGACTCAAGAGGGTAATTACTCAAGGTGAAAAAGGTAAGTAAGGAGCAGAGCCAGAATTTAAACCTGAATCAATTGGCTCCAAAGCTAGGGTTCTTTTCATTATATCATATTCCTTCTTTATATTTTGTGAATCTAAACAAAACATGTATTTAAATTGTTGTGCAGAGAATAAGAGCGAGGCAAGACCTGGGTTCAAGGTAAATTTGAGTGTGGATTTATTGATCAAGTGCTCGGCTACCCCAGAATGTAAACTCAAACCAGGGCCTCGATTGAAGGTATGACCAGTGTTTAAAAAGGCTAAAACCACAAAAACCACAATCAGGGAGGGGAGCTAGCAGAAGCAATGATATACAGAAGTCAAGAACAGCCATTGGTTAGATCTATAGCTCAGGGCTAATTTGGGAATATGGCACAAGGGTACCAGGGTGCAACCTTCCTGTGACATGGTGGTCCCTCCTAGAACAGGGTAGAGGTCACAGGGTGGAGGGTCAGTGGATGGGGGATCGTTGGATAAAGGGGAGTAGGGAATAGTCAATCTCCCAGAATAGACCAGGGTCATGTTCTGGGTGAAGGGAGTGGGGACCCTGCTTGGTCAGCAGAACAGGACAGGGTGGTCTCTACATAAGATAGTGTTGCACCAGAACCCCAGGCTGATCCTTGTATACTATGCTGATTCAGGGAGAATATACAGAATGTTGATTTGAGGAAGGAGGGGGTTAGGGGACTATGCCTTGGGCAGTCCCCCGGACTATGCCTTAAACTGTTTCAAGCTATTACAGGCTGTAGGATAGAGACAAAGAGAAAAAATATAAAGGGCCTTAATGGTGGGCCACAAATCAGGTAGTGTGCAGTGACCTGTGATTTGGGTTTGGGTATTACAAAATAAATTAATTTAAATAATTTAATAATTATTTTAATTATATAACATCTCTTTTAAGTTCACTCCTTCAATCTTACTAGCTTGGTAGATTTGGTCTCCAGAGAGGCTGTGCTATTACTCTAAGGGTTCCAGGCAGAACCCTGTAGGTAGTTACCCACCCAACATGCTAATCCATAAGCCCCCACCAGTGTACTTCTCCTTAACAAGCTTCCAGAACTGAAACTCACATGGCATGGCAAGAACAGTAATTACAAAATGTTTCCTCCAACTTGGGATGAACTCTTTCCAAAATACACACAGAGTATGGAGGAGAAGACTAGTGTGACCTAAAGGTACTAAAAGTACAATAGTCCTTAGTTAAGGAAATCAGCTCTGGAATTGCAGAGCTTCAATGTCCTTTCTTTCTCTAGACTCCTCACTCTTCATAAAGTTTGTCTTGGAACATGGTATTGTTATAGATGAACTGCTCTCCTCAGCTCCATACAGGATATAGCATGTCACCTGGATTAATTAGTCTACTGCTAAGCTGGGTCAAAAAGGTCACTCAGCTGGTACTGGACTTGACCAGGCGTGTTGCTTGGGAGTTGCTGCTGAAATGGGCTGAATATGTTGCTCTGCTTTTGGACTCTTTACAGGGAACAGGATCTCTTTTGGATGAGTCAATTTACTGGAATCTCCAAGGGGCTTATTCTTAAATAGATAGGTATAGTTTTCAAG
>CM053589.1:49766711-49794524 GCA_028646515.1 Pseudochirops corinnae | reverse complement strand
AGTTGGGGGAAGGGGGATGAGAAGTGGGGTGATGGAGGAGAGGGCAGAGTGGGGGGGAGGGCTGATGAATGTTCACATTTCTGTAAAGGGATAGGGACAGGGTGGAGAGTGGATGTGGGGGGCAGGATAGGAAGAAGGGACATTTAATCAGACTCTCACAATGTGCTCACTATGGAGAGGTTCTTCGTAATCTCACATGTTCAGCCTGTATTTGATTGCTTGTCCTTCCAGTGGGGATGGGTGGTGAGGGAGGAGGAGAAAGAATCTGGAATCTGGAGTTCCATAATCAAATGTTATGAATGTGTATCTATCTATCATCTATATATGCAATTATTATTATTATTATTGACTACATACAACTGGAACTTGAGATACACAGGCACTGCGGTTGTGAGATCCATCCTGCCCTACTGAAAAGTGACAAAGGAGAGAATAAACTGGGGAAGGGGGGACACACTGGGATGGCTGTTTTGGGGCAGTGGGTGGGGGAAAGAGGGGGAGAAAATATGTAACTCAAAATCTTGTGGAAATGAATGATGCAAACTATAATAAAATTTAAAAAAATAAAAATAAAAATAAAAATAAATCTGCACATCTCAAAAAAAAAGAGAAATGAATCCTTTATCAGAGAAGCTTGCTATAAAATTTTTTTTATATTCCTTACCTGTGGTACTTTTTTTTTAAATGGAGTTTCCCTTATTGTCTCTTTTAATTTAGATCTATTTTTTTACTTTTGCTTTGTCTGAAATCATGGCTGCTATCCCTGCTTTTTTTTCTTCAACTGAAACATATAGATTCTACTCCAGATCTTTTTTTTTTTAATTCTGTGTGTATGTGTGTTTCTGTTTCAAGTGTTTCTCTTGTAGACAACATATTTTAGATTCTGTTGTCTATTTCATTCTGATATCTACTTCCATTTTGTGGGTTGGCTCATCCCATTCATATTCACAGTTATGATTGCTAACTGTGTGTTTCCATCTATTTTATTTTCTTCAGTTTATTCTTCTCTCTTTTTATCCTGTTCCCCTTCAAAAGTTTGTTTGGCTTCTGACCACTACCTCATTTAACCCACCTTACCTTTTATTCCCTCCTCCCCCATATTATATATCCCTTCTTCCTCATATTTTCTTATTGGATGAATAGATTTCTATACTCAACTGAGTGTGTATATATGTTCTTCCCTCTCCAAACCAATTCCAAGGAGAATGAAGTTCAAATATTGCCCATCAGCCCCTCATTTCCCCCTCCATTATAAAAATTCTTCTTTGCAAACCTCTTTTATGTGTGAAACTTTTATGTTTTATTTTCCCCATGCTGCTTGCTTCTTCCTTCCCACATTTCCTAGTCCATTCATTCATTCATATATGCATACATATGTATGTATGCACATATGTATGTGCATATGTATGTATAGACATATTTTTAGGAACATAATCAACTTACACCATTGCCCTTTTTTTATGTAGACTCTAACTGCCTTAATGATAAAGTTCTTAGGACTTACACATATCATCTTTCCATATAGGAATTTAAACTGTTTAGCTTTAGTGAGTCTTCATGATTATTCTTTCATGTTTACCTTTTTAAACTTTTCTTGAGTCTTCTGTTTGAATGTCATATTTTCTGTTCAGCTCTGGTCTTTTCATCAGAAATGCTTAGAAGTCCTCTGTTTCATTAAATATCTGTTGTTATTTTGCCCTTGAAGAATTATGCTTAGTTTCTGGGTAGATTATTCATGATTCTAATCCTAACTCTTTCACCCTCCATAATATCATATTCTAAACCCTGTAGTGGAAGCTGCTAAATCTTTTGTGATCTTGACTATGGCTTTATAATATTTTGAATAATTTCTTTCAGGCCACTTGAAGTATTTTCTCCTTGACCCATGAGCTCTGGAATTTGACTATAACATTTTGGGGAGTTTTCATTTGGGTATCTCTTTTTAAGAGGCAAACATATAAAGTATTTAATCTTTCCAATTTCTATTCTACTCTCTGGATCTAAGATACTGGAGCAGTTTTCCTTTATACTTTCTTGAAATATGATGTCTAGGCTCCTTTTTTTATTTTGACTTTCAGGTAGTCCAGTAATTCTTAAATTATTTCTCCTTTATTTTCCACGTCAGTTACTTTCCCAATGAGATGTTTCACCTTTTCTTTTGTTTTTTTTTTCTTTCTTTTGACTTTGTTTTATTGTTTCTTGAAATCTCATGGAGTCATTAGCTTCTACTTGCCCAATTCCAGTTTTCAAGGAATTATCTTCTTCAGTGAGATTTTGTACCTCCATTTCTATTTCACCTATTTTGCTGTTTTAGGATTTCTTTTCTTCAGCAAATTTTTGTGTTTCTTTTATCATTAGGTAAATCCTGTTTTTAAGGTGATAGTTTTTTCAGTGTTTTTTATTCCTCTTTTAACAAGATATTAATTTTCTTTTCATAACTTTCTCGCATCACTCTCTTTTCCCAATTTTTCCTTAACCACTCATATCTCTTTCTTTAACTCTATCAGCAATTCTTGCTCACCTTAGGTCCAATTATTGTTTTTCTTTGAGGCTTTACTTGAAGCTGTTTTTACATTCTTGTCTTCTTCCAAGTATATGTCTTGATCTTTCCTGTGACTTTACTAACTTTTTATGATCAAGTTCCTTTTTTGTTGTTTTCTCATCTTCTCACCCTGTTTCTTGACTTTTAACTTTATGTTAAAGTTGGGCTTTGCTCATCTCACAGTAGTGAGAGGCATTGTGCCAAGCTTTAGGCTTTTTCATGCTGCTGTTTTCAGAGCTAGTTCTGGGGGCTCTGAACATTTTTGGTGCTTCCAGGATGGTATTATTCTCAGAGAGGTGTGGTCAATGCTCTCCTGGTCTGTGCTCTGATCTTTGTTCAGATAGGGCCCTTGTTACCTCATAGCCAGGAATACTAATGCTCCTCTTGGCCCTAGAACTATGACCAGGACCCCTGCTTTCTTGTGACAGATCACAAGTTCTCTTCTTACCCAGGAGCCGTGTCCCAGACCTGCTTATGCATAATAGAGTTGTCACTCAGTACCAGGTACGTCCAGTGCCAGCAAAGGATACTCAATAATCTCTTTCTGAGCGGTCCGACCTCCTTACCATCTCTGGACTCCCAAACCTGCTGCTGTTCTGGCCACCTTCAAGGTCCACCCCTGATGTTCTTACCCTTCTTCAAGCCTGTGCCCATCCTAGTGCTATAGACCTCTCTGACAGACCTTCTAAGTTGTCTTAGGCTGGAAAAATGTCTCCCTCTGACCTTTTGTTGACTCTGCCACTCCAAAATTTGATTTGAGGAGTTATTTTAAAATTTCTCAATTCAGTTTTATAAAGCATTTATTAATGCCTACTGTGCATCACATAGTGTGCTAGGCTCAGATGCTACCGATGCCAATAAAAACAAAACAGAGCAATGACAACAGAAAGTGTCCCTGCTCTTACAGAGCTTCTTTTCTAACCTGTACACAGAAATATAAATGAAAAGCAAATACAAAGTCATGATGGGGAGGAATGCAGACTAACAATGGCGTTGAGGTGATTTCTTCTCTTAATCATCAGCAAGTTAATTCATGAAAAATGTTATAGGCCCAAAGATTATAGGACGGGAAAGCGTCTGTGATTCTGTCAAATAAACAATTCCCAGTATAACCCCTAAGGAGTTGCATGTGGCACGTAGGGGTTAACTGACCTGCTTAGTCACCTTGTGTCTGAGTGAAGAATACTCACCTCTGTCTTTCTGACTCTAAGCCCAATATGAACCCCTTTGGGAGTCTAGTGAAGACTAGGGGAATCTTCTTAGTGTAACCCTTTTAAATGCATAAAATAAAAATGCACAGAATTACAGAGGAGGAAGAGGAAGGAAATAAGCATTTCTTAGGGGCCTTACAGTACCATGCACTTTACAAATATTATCTTACTTGATCCTCACAACATTTCTAGGAGGGAGGTGCCATTGTTATCTTCATTTTAAATTTGAGGAAACTCAGGCAAATAGAGGTTAAGTGACATACTCAAGGTCACACAGTAAGTCTGAGGCCAGATTTGAACTCACATTTCCTGACCCCACACCAGCATTCTTTCCATTGTACTAACAGCTACCTCTAGTCTAATTATATTGAAATTCAATTATAAATTTTTTTTTTGAAAAAACAAGTTTAAGGACATCAAAGAACTCATGTTCTATATTAAAATTTTTCAGTTGGTCCAACTTGTGGTTTCGTTGTTGTAGTGAACTCCTGATGTGGAAAATCTTCTTGGCTACAGATCAGCAGCTCAGTTTGTTAAGTGACTTTTCTAGGGTCACACAGCAAAGGATCAAAAGTAGAACTTGAATTTGGGTCTTCTTGACTTCAAGGTCAGTCCTCTGGCCACCTCATTGCCTCCCATTAGAAGAAAAAAAAAGCAAAATTTAAATAAACATAACCTAAAGAATTAGGTCTTCTGGGCTACTTCTCAGTTTAGAACTTTGTGATTTCCATATTAGTTTTCCCTTAGGCCTGACCTTATGTGGAGCTGATGAGTTTCCCAGCTTTACTTTCTGTAGGAAAGGTGACTTTCTCTTTTATTTTCTAACTGACAGTACTGCAGACAGACAGCCTCTGGGCTGCAAAATGTGAACTTTTCCACAGAATCTCCCAAACAAAATGAAAAAAAAAAATCATTAATAGTCCAGATTTCAATCTTCTTTGCACAGCTCAGGTAACAATAAATGAGTAATTTGCTGTCCCTCGCTTTGGCAAGCTGATGCCTAATGATTACCTAGGGACAGGATAATGGTACCTTAGTGATTACACGATGTTTTTCTAACCACTTTCAGAGCCTTTGCTTTCAGTCCCGCCCTAATGAAAAGAAAGCTCTGAAATTGGGCCAGGTCTTTATTTTTTGAAAAAATGTTCTGACAGGCTATGCTTAGATAAAATGAATTCACTTCTCAGATTTGGACCTCTCCTCAGGAGATTTAGAAGGTAGGGGCGCTAAAGTAGATCTGATTTCATGAGCACTTTCATAACAAGGAAATGAGAGTGTTGGTTAATTCCATGAGCCACTAGAAACTTTCATTTAAAGATGATATGATAACCTATTTCCAGGCAGAGAACTAGCATTATGAGCTCTGTCCAGAGCTAGGACTAAGAAACTCAAGAAGCCCATTCTTGGCTTTCTTATTGGCTTCCTATGTGACCTAACGCAGACCTAATTAACATGTGAATTTCTTAGTGGCTGATCATTTTTTATTACATTGTTATTTAATATATAATAACACACTGTGATATTATATGATTGACATTATGTGATGTTACATTATTATATCATGGTATAGTATGTTCTATTCTATTTTGTTATATTGTTACATATTATAACGTAATTATGTTATTTTGTAGAATATTTTTTCCCCTTACATCCATTATTTCTCAATGACATCTATTTCCATATAGTTTACAAAACATTGTGCTTTCTGGGAGGAAGGAAACGTCAGTATTATTTTGAAGATGGGGAAATTGTTCTTCCTCTGGCTAATCATATTAAAATTCATCAAAGTCAATGACAATCCTTTATTAAGCACCTAATGTCTACATAACACCTACATAGCATTCTCAGAGCACGCTGGAGGAACATAGAAAATTTAGATGGGACATGATTTATACCCTCATTGGATTTATAGTCTAGAACAGTGGTGATACTCAAATAGAAACAGGGGCCACTAAACTGTACAAAAGAGGTTCTTGAAGGCTGTGTATTAGGACCTATTAACATTATGTTCTATTGCATTTATTTTGTTAAATATTTCCCAATTACATTTTAATCTGATTCTAGGAATGTGGTATATTTGACACCTCCTCTGTTTTAATTGATTACTTTCTTGACAAGGGTAATTTCCAAAGCATGCCAGGATGACTATTGAAAAAATCATTTTATGATCAATACTCCTTTTCACACCTTGTATCAGTAAAAACTATCCCTAGTATCAGTCAATGAATGTTTTTACTATGTGCCAGGCCCTGCTCTTGACGAGTTCCCCATTTAATGGATCAAGAGCATTGACCCATTAGAAGTACCTTAGAAGTCATCACGGCCAACCATTTCATTTGACAGATAAAGGAACTGAGGCTCAGAGAAGTCATGTGACTTGTCCAGGGTCACAGAAAATAGTAAGTAGTAGAGTCAGAATTTGAACCTCTTGATCCAGTATTCTTGACACAGTATCATGTAGCACCATTTTAATTTGATGTCTTCCTCCTGTCCAGTACCGATGGCTTTGTTCTATAGGTATTCTTATTCTATGATTTTACCATGCATGACTTATATCCCTAACTAGGCTTTAACCTCCTATTCAGTGGAGACCATATTTTATATTTTCTAATATCTGTTTATAGCACTCAGAACAGTTTTTTAAAACGTGGAGGGAAATTCATGAATCCTTGAAGGATTGGTTTGCAGCTATGCTTGCTATTTAAATAGCCATTTACCCGTTTGTTGTTGTTCAGTTATTTCAGCTGCTTCAGACTTTTCATGATCCCTTTGGAGGCTTTCTTGGCAAAGATAGTGAAGTGGTTTGTAATTTCCTTTTCCACCTGATTTCACATATTAGGAACTGAGGCAAATAGGGTTAAGTGACTTGCCTAGAATCACACAGCTGGTAAGTGTCTGAGGCCAGATTTTAACTCATGTCTTCCTGACTCCAAGCTCAGGAGATCCATCCTCTCACCACTAGTCTACAGTAAACTGGTCTATCTGCTGTTGTGGTTTCTCACTAGATCATAGAAATATTGTCCTAACCTCCCCTTTTCCTAACTCTAAGAAATAATAAAAACAAAAATTCTAAGAAATAATAATCCCGTTATAAAGGGTCTTACTGGGTCTGTCTGTTATAGAGAAATTTTGTTGTAGTGAATCCATTGCTAAAAATTATATTCTTAGTCTATAAAGTTGAAAGACTTAACAAGTAAAAGGTAAATTAACTAGCACAAAGAAACTTTCACTGAACCCAGTTAGAGAAAGTTGAAAGTACTTTGTATGCAGACCCAAACCCTTTTGTCTTTGCAATTCTTGAACCTTTTTAGTATTATTTTGGTAGGGTGACTGGAAGTTTAGATTAGTATTTCTGGAAAGAGTTGAATGGTATATTTAAGGTGGAGTTGGAACAGAGAAGTTGAAATATAATTACAATTTGATGGCTGAACAATAGAACTATGAATATCTCAGCTCAGCTCAGCTCAGCTCAGTTCTCCTTTCCCCTTCTTACCCGAAGTTCAAATGGTTTGCAACTAAATATTTTCATTTTAAAGAACAACTATTACTAGGCTAGAGATTGGATAAATCATTTATTATACAGAATTGTCTGTTGTAGACAAGACATTGTAACAAGTTTATACAATACAGTCTATGGACTATCTGCAGTTGGTAGAAATGCCTGTGTTCATAAACATTTTCATTAAGTAATCAAGGCAATGGGATTCTTATTCTATTCTCTTACCTTTCATACAAGGACCTCAAAGTGTTTAACATATAAATATGAATTACTTTAGGTCATCTACAAAATGCAATGGAAAGGTTAAATTTCTCCATCACCCTCTGACATTGATATATAATATAATGTAAAATAGAACATGCATATGGTCCCTTCCCTCAAAAACTTTGCTGAATTGGAATTTTAGAGTAGGGAGAGATCTTAGAGCTTATATAGGCAAACTTTTTACTTTGTGTCATTATTTTTTATTTTACAAATAAGGAAAATGAGTCACAAAGATGTTTCTCTTGGAAATATATCTTTTTCCATTTCTCCAACTTTGGGGTAAGTTGCTTGAGGGGGAGGGACTATCTCATTTTTTGTTGTTGATTTCTGAATGTCCAGATGTAATGGCAAGCAAAGTAGTACTTTGCTACTTGTTTCAACTATTCAAGTGCCTTTTAGCCTCCTCTTTGATTGTATCAAAAGTCTTCTTGGAAACAGTATACATTTTGTTGCCATTAATAGACCTAAGGCAATGGTTCTCAACCTTCCTTACGCCATGACCCTTTAATACAGTTCCTCATGTTGTGGTGACCTCCAACCATAAAATTATTTTTGCTGCTGCTTCATTACTGTAACTTTGCTACTGTTATGAATTGTAATGTAAACATCTGATATGCAGGATGTGTTTTCATTGTTACAAATTGAACATAACCCACAGGTTGAGAACCACTGGCCTAAAGGAATTTGAAAACCTCCCATGCCCTTAATAGGCCTAACATCATCACATGAAGCCCACAGTAGGAAGAGCTTGCCAAAAGAGTGGAAATGGAAGGGTGTAACAGGAAGGAGCAGAGCAGAGAAAAACTCAAGAAGAGCTGGGACCAATTTTGGCACTATGTTAATCTGTGTTATTTTCTGGGAACTGAGAGAGAGAATGTTTGTGATGTTGGCTCTCTGTAGCATTCTGCTTGTTGTTCTATCAGACAAATGTACCCTGTCTGTTGTTCTTAGATGGAAGTCCTGTAAAAGGACTTTACTGCTGTTAGAGAAGCCCTGAAAGAGGACTTTACTGCTGTTACAGAAGTTGTGGGACTTCACTGTTGATTTGGGTTTGATTTCTCAGATGGAAGCCTTGTCTGTTGATTTGTATTACTTTGTCAGACAGAAAATGAATTGAGATGAAAGTGCCAGTAATGAGTGTAAATATTATTGTAGCTCTGTTAAGCTTTGTCTTCCTAGAAACAGAAACTTTGAAGAGCTTGGAAAGGAGTCCTGGTAAGCTGAGGTGTGAAACAGGAGCGGAGAGGTACCTACTGTGAATCCAGGCAAGAGTCTGGGAGCATCAGCCTGTGGAAGAGGAGCCATGGGGTTTGGAAGTCAGCCTCAAGTTAAGATGAAAGAACACTTTACTTGTGTACTCTGTATTGGCTGATGAGATTGTGAAGTAGGTGGTGTTTGTACTTTTTGCTACCTCTTAAGGATGACTGGAAGCCAGCCTCTAGTCAAGATGAAAGAAGACTTTACTTGGGCACTCTGCGTTGAATAAGGAAATTGTAACTTACTGAATGATATGTTATATTTAAAACTATGTAGTCGCCTTTGTAATAAGTTGTTATGTTATGTTTTTGAGAATGTTGTTCTTTAGTTTCTTGAATATTATGCTTTACTTTGTTGCTGAATAAATAGAGAGTTCACTACACTTGCAACTAGATCCTTAAAGTTATTCATAGCAGCAGTTGTTTGGAGAGCTGCTCGTGACTGGCTTTATACCAGAGCCCATGTTTGTTGATTGAATTAATTTAAAGGAATAATGATTTACCCAGGGATGTAGAAAATACTGTTGACTTGGGTTCATATCATACTGGAAAAAGTGCTGTGGGAAAGAATAATAGCTCTGGAGTCAGAGTGTCTGGCTTAAATCCTGCCTCTGTCACTTGCTACCTGTATGACTTTAGCAAGCCATTTAACCTCCCAGGGCCTTCGTTTCTTTGCCTGTGAAATGAAGGGTAATTGGACCTATTGATCTCTGAGGTCCTTTCCAGTTCTGTCATATTTTAGTCTGACAAAGGAGTAAGTGTAGGTGAATAAACATTTACAAAGGCTATAGGAATGACCTAAGAGGAGAAGGGGGCAACATTTGCTATTGGAAAAAGATTGACCTAAGAGAAGGGAAGCTCTATTAGTTAATAGCAGGTTTTTTTTTTTCTTGACTCTTGCACCTGTCCTTATGACTTATATCTGGGTCTGTTTCTGTTATAACTAGTCTGGGTGCATCCAGTGCATCATCAAATGTGTTTCCTTAGGATTCTTGTGACTTTTTTTGTTATTATCTTTTTGTGACAGCTTACTCTGAGTTATGCAAATGGCGTGTCAAGTAGAGTAGACCAGAATTTCCTCCATTTTATCTCTGTCCAAATAAAAGTTGCCTCATCTGCATATAACAGTTTCCTTTGCAACTGAGTTGTAGAAAATTGGAAGCCGTTTATATTTGCATTTCCTGGGGATACAGACAAGAGCAGATGCCAATAATGAATGTCATAATTTGCTGCCTTCTCCTTGGTGCCTATAAATCTCTGAATATTTTTCCTACAATAGCAAAGGAAGAGATTCAGCAATCATCATGGGTAGTGAGGAGATGTAAATCTCAGCAGTAGGGGTAGATTCCAGCTATGAATATTTCAGAAACAAGATGCTCCCTTTTAACTGAAACGCTAATGGTTCTTAAGATGCTGCTAGGTCTGATGTGCTTTTGATTTCATTTAATATCCCGTAGCTCTAGTCTGCACAGCCCTATGAACTAGTTAGCAAGTCCTAAGGAAAACCTCTTTTGCTTTTATGGTTTCAAATGTTAGGCTTGCTGTGGGGTCAGCTCTTGCTAATCTGGCTCAATGAAAGGAAACATGGGCACAGTCAATCTAAAAATTAAAAGAAATCATTTATTTTTGGCTCAAGAATAATGATTTTAAAGCACAGGAAAAAACTGAAGAGAAAGTTAAATCTTTGAGGGCAGAGCCCACATTTTTATTTTTTCTTTGTAGCCCCAGAATTTAACATTGTACTTTGCATATAGTAGGAGCTTAATAAGTGTGATGAATTTAAGTGGATTAAGCATGCAAACATATACAAACATGCATGTTTTTATAAAGATGCTTAGTAAGTACTTTTTGTTTTGGGTTAGCATAATGCTTTGTAAGTAGTAGGAATTTAATTAAAACGGTGACTTAATTCAGTTAAACATGCATACATGTATGAATATGTGCATGGATACAGAAATTTGCTCCCAAATACACTATTCTGGAATCCATCTAGTTCATGGAGAGAATTTTGGAAAATTCACGGAGATAATCAACTGTATTGGGCTGTCCATTTTTCAGCTGATTAGTTGAGTATGAACATGAAAGAAGGCATGGATAAGTGGATAGAGAGCATGGAGTCTAGAAGATCAGAGTTCAAATCCTGTCCACCTCATTATTATCATAGGCAAGTAATTTAATCTTCTTAGTGTCTCAGGCAACTCTCTAAAACTGACAGAAGAATTTATATTCTCCATTGGTAGAGGAAGTTCTCTACACCCTATGGTTGTTGTTGGAGGTAATTGGAAGCCCATGGAATTTTTTAGATAGGGAGGTGACATCACTGAAACCTGCATTTAGGAAAATTGCTTTAAGTGGTTGAATGGAAGGTGAGTTATATTGCTTAAAAGACTTATAATGAACCAATTATTATCAGTTTTATAAAAACTAACATGGAACTGTTGTTCACTAACAAGAATGAAATATTCAAGAGCCAGTAGGTAACTCTTTTGATCCACTTAGAACTGGTCAGGCTCTAAATTTTATCACCTCCCTTCTTTCATTCCCCCCATAGAAACTATGTAGAGGCAACTGGGTGCATTGAATAAAGTGCTGAGCCTGGAGTCATGAAGACCTGAGTTCAAATCCAGCCTCAGATATTTACTAGCTGTGTGATTGTGGGCAAGTAAACTACTCTGTCTGCCTCAGTTTCTTCCACTATAAAATGAGAATAATACTAGTACCTCCCTTCTAGGGTTGTTGTGAGGATCAAATGAGATGATGTCTTTAAAGTGATCCTTTGACAATTTCACTGGTATGGCACTGAATAAGTAAATTAATTTTTATTATAATAATACCTAGAATTGATAAAGTACTTTAAGATTTTCAAAGAATTTTTACATATATTTTCTTATTTGATCTTCACAACCACACTGATGTAGGTACTATTATTATCCCTCTTATACAGATAAGGAAACTGAGGTAGAGTAAGATTAAATTACTTACCTAGTCATATAGCTAATAAATTTCTCAGGCAGGATTTGAATCCAGGCCTTCGTGACTTCAAATTGACTTTGACTTGATAATTATTGCAATATACTCTGTTACACACTTCTCTGTCCTGCCTTATCAAGACTCAGTGATTGTGCTTGACAGTGGAAGTATATTGATTATAGTATGCTAAAAACTTAACCAGTGAGTAAAAAATAAAAATATTGGTACCTTTGTCATAGACTTTATTCTATGCTTCTGCTTTATCTATAGGACTAAGGTTCTTATTTTAGCAGACAGTTTCAATTGTTTATCATAATATACTAATATATTCAAACTGTACCAATGGAATTAAAAAAAATTTTTTTTTGGGGGGGGGGTTATCTAGTCCATACTGACTCTTAAATTAAAATCAACTAAATCATCAGTCAGTATCTTTTGGGAGACTGAAAAGTGGAGGCAGTTTTGATATGATCTCTTATTAATTTGAATACTTTTTCATTGTTAGTCATTCTAATCTTTGTAGAGACCTTTTATGTAAGTAGGTTCCCAAGAAATTCATCCAATTTGGAAAATGTTTACAAGTAACTTTAATTCCCTTTTATATTATTCACTAGAAATCGGTTTGCTTAGTAATGTATTTTTGACAATATTTGTGTGTAGTTTCAAGACTGGGGAGGTCCCTTAAGAATTCAGCACCCCCAACTCCCAAATAGGTGTATATATGAACTAAAAATTTTACCTTCTATAATGTATCAGTTATTTATCATCTTTGAAGAATCAAGCATTAATACAACTTCTCTGCTACTATATCCAAGCAGTCATTAAATAAACATTTATTAAGCACTTACCATGTTCCTGGCACTGTGGTAAGTGCTGGGGATACAAAAAAGAGGCAAAAGACAGTCCCTGTCCTCAAGGAGTTTACAATCTAATGGTGGGAATATCATATAAAGAAATATATACAAAGTAAGCTACATACAGAATAAGTAGAAAATAATTAATAAAGGGAAAGCACCAGAATTAAGAGGGATTGGGGAAGGCTTCCTGTAGAAGGTGGGATTCTAGTTAGGACTCAAAGGAATCCAAGGAGGTAAGTATTTGGAGCAGAGAAAAGAATTCAGACATTGGGGATAGCCAAAGAATGTTGGGAGCTAAAAGGCTGAGTGTCTTGGTGGAATAGTAAAGAGACTAGTATTACTTGATTGAAAAGTATGCTTTGGGGAATAAAGTATAAGAAGACTGGAAAGGTAGGAGGGGGCAAGGTCATGATAGGCTTTGAATACCAAACAGAGCATTTTGTATTTGTTGTTGGAGGTAATTGGAAGCCCATGGAATTTTTTAGAAAGGGAGATGACATCATTGAAACCTGCATTTAGGAAAATTGCTTTGAGTGGTTGAATGGAAGGTGAGTTATATTGCTTAAAAGACTTATAATGAACCAATTATTAACAATTTTATAAAAAAACTAACATGAAATTGTTGTTCACTAACAAGAATGAAATATTCAAGAGCCAGTAGGTAACTCTTTCAATCCACTTAAAATTGGTCAGGCTCTAAATTTTATTTGAAACCTATTGCCTTTTTTTCTGGCTGATCCTGTGCCCTGGCTCCACTTTGGGATCAAGGGGAACCCTTATTGGTCCTTGGTTCTGTGATAATGGCAAGGAAAAAGATCCAACAAGGGAGAAAGAGAAGGATCTTTGAATTAATTTTTGAGAATATTTAGAGAAGTATGGGTACTAATCGCTGTTTAAAAGTTTAAAAGAATTCTCCTGTCAATCCATCAGAACTGGGAGGGTTTAGTTTTGTTTGGTTTTGCTTTTGATAGTTTCTTTACAGCTAATTCTATTTCCTTTTCTGAGATTGGCTTATTTAACAACTCTATCTGGTCTTCTGATAGTTTGGGCATTATTCATTTTAAAGGTATTCCTTGATTTCTTTTGTGTTCTTAGTTTTGTTACATAGAACTTTACATAATATGTTTTGATTACTCTTTTTATTCTGATTTTGTTGTGATTTCACCTTTCTCATTTGCTATTGTATAGATTTACTTTTTTGCGCTCTTTCTAATTAGATTAGCTAATGTTTTATCAAGTTTATTAGTCTTTTCAAAGAACCAGCTTTTAGTTTTATTTATTGTTTTTTGGATTTTTGCTTCCAATTTATCTATTTCTCTACTAATTTTTTTCTTTTTAGAGATTTGTTTATTTGTTGGTTTTCACATTTTTAAAGGCATATTCAGTTCATTAATCTTCTTTTTCTACTTTGTTAATGTGTTTACAAGTATATGATTCCTCACCCCCCATTACTTTAGCTGCATCCAGAAATTATTTGTGTTTTCATCATTTTTATTTTCTTTTACACAGCTATTAATCATTTCTGTGATTTGTTCTTTAACCCGCTCATTATTTAGGATTTCATTGTTAAGTCTCTATCTAGGTCTGTGTATTGTTGTTTGTGATACCTGAACCAATGATTATTTTTATTGTGTTATTCCCTAGACCACACCTTGCACAAAGTTCTCATATCCCTGCACAGAACATATCTCTTCACCCATAGAAGCATTAGTCAGAGAAACATCCTCCCATCACCAAAGCATGGCCTCCCTCCTCTGCCTCCCCTACCCCCACGTTTTCAATTCTTATTCTGTCTTCCTTATTTACTCTTCTGTGAGCTCTTCTCTTCCAGAGATCATAAAGGTCGTTTTCTTCTCAAGGATAGTCCTTTTTTTGCTCTCAGACACATCACATCCTCTCTGATATCCACCTTGTTTCCCTCTTCCCTTTCATATACTCTCCCACTTTGTACTATAGTTCCACAAAACAACAATATCACCTGTGGGCATTGTCACCAGGTTCTATCTGTAACGCCCCAGACCTGCCTCTAATGTTACCTCCATCTGACATCTGCCTTTACAACTGTCTCCTTATATACCAATAGAAAGAAGTCTCTTTTTGGTCTCTCTACTGTCACCTTGTTGCTGTTGTTGTTCTTGGTTGTTACATTTGCTCACCCCTCCTGCATTTCTGTTGTCTGGGTTTCTGAGAAGCCAATAATCTCTTCATATATAGTTCTTTTTCTTAAAAAATGTTTTCAATGCCTCTTCGCTGTTGAATATCCATCTTTTTTCATTTATGATTAAACTCAGATTTTCACATAGGTCACCCTGACTAGATCCTGAACTCCATAGCTCTTTAGAACATATTTTTCCATTCCCTTCTGCATTTTTTGGTGGGTATGGAATAATCTTTTGTTAATCAAATTTCCTTTCCCTTGTATTTTAAAGTTTTTCTCCTGATCATTTGCAGAACTTCTTGTTTCTGGATTGAATTTTTTAACACTATGTTTTAGGGTTTGCTGCCTTTTGTTTGGTGTGGTTTGGTTTTTCCAGAGGTGATTCATAAATTATTTCAATTGTTATTTGATTTTCTGTGATTAGAAGTTCTGGGCAGTTCTCTTGTATTATTTTCTTCATTATATTATTAAGGTTTTTTGTTTTCTTGTCATGGTCTTCTGAGAGATTTATGATCTGTAGGTGGTCTCTATGTACCCTGTCTTTGAGATCAGTATGCTTTTCCTGGATAGTGACATTTTTCCTTTTAATGTTATTGTTTCTTGTTACTCTTTTTCTAGATTGTCATTCATTTCCATGTATTTATATTCACAGTCTCTTGTGCTTGCTCTGTCTCTCTCTCTCTCTGTCTCTCTCTCCCTCTCTCTCTCTTCCTCCCTTCCTTTCTTCCCTCCCTTCTCTCTTTTTTTGATGTTATTTCCTATCACAGATTTCCAGTTTTTCTATTTTGTTCATATTTTTGCTGTGCAGGCCATAAATTCTGCTCTCATGATTCTCACTTCTCTTTTAAACTATACAGGAGCAGTGTGTGACAGTTCTGTATTCTCAAATTTCACAGTCCTCTGTCTCATCAAGTTTTAGATCATTTTCCTTTGTTTTGCAGTAGAATGTATGAACCCATTTACTAGATCTGGAGGCTAAATTTTCTTTGTTTGGTTAAAATTTTCCTGTTCATTTATCTGCTTATGTTCAAGTTTTTTTTTTTCTTCCTGAGATCTCTGGTAATTTCAGTCCCCCCCACCCTTATTTTTCCCTTATTGCTCACTTTCTAACTCCCTCCCTTTGATTGTTTCCCTGAAGGCTGGATCTCAAAGCATCTCAACTTCTTCTCACTCTGGGTAATTCACAATTTACCAGGCTTGGCCTCTACCCCCAAGTGACTTTGGGACACAGAATTGGTCCCAGCTGAATGCTAATCCCTTTCCCTCAGGTTTAGTGAACTGCCACAGCCTCCCTTTCCCCACCCTCACATGCACACACATACACATTGGGTCCTCTCCCAGTGTTCTCTCCTACTTGCATCCGTTCCTTAGTTCTCTGGTCTGGTACTGGCAGTTCAGGGAGCTGCCACATTTGGTTCCATAGGGTTGATTTTTGAAGTTTGGGTCTTTGAGACTCTGAGGAGGCAAGGAGGGGAGTAGAGTTTTATTTCAAGACCAGGCCCATGTTTTTTCCCTGTCCCTTTGTTCTTGCATTCTATAGATGTCTTTTGTAATGCCAAATACTGTTTCTGTGGTACTGGCTGTCTGTCTTTGCCACAGCAAACTTGCAGAATCTAGAACTTTGATCTCCATGATACTAGAAAGAGGAAGGACTGGCATGTACATTTGGGTTTTGTTGTAAGTTCATGTGTTGAGTCCTTGGTTGAATAGTGCAGCTTTCCTTTCATGAGGGTGGGGAGGTGGGGCTAAATGAGCTCAGGATGAGTGTCAATCTATGGTTATTTTTTAAATCTTCTTTTGGATTATGGGCATCTTAGACCATGGACATAGTTTAAGATGCTTTATCTTTGGTACATAATTTCTGTTTTGGAGAGGATGGGGTGATAGTTCTTCCCATGTGTTGGTCATGTGACCCAGAAGTCTGAGGTGGATTCTTAAAATAGCATAACTTGAAGCATTTTTGACTCTACATTGTCCAAACAGTTCCCTCTAAGTACTAACATGCTTTATTTTACAGATCATCAAGGTCAGTAGTTGTATTCCCCTTATCAGAGTTTATTTTCTCCAAGGGCTGGACTTATCGCTCTTAGATTTCTCTCAAAATTCAACCAATACCTATGAAGAATGTAGCTCTCCTGATTTCTCAAACTCAAGGTTTCTTTGCAGCTGAAAGCGTCTATCTCAAAATCAGTGGTCTTTCATCTATACCTAGGGAAGAAACACATAGCAAAAAAGGCCAGTAAGGCTTTGAAATCAAGGCTCAGAAATACGTAAGCCAGGTGTGTCAAATATGTGGCCTGTGGGTCTAATTGTGGCACACAACAGTCCTGTGTGAAGCATGAACCAGATTAGAATGTTATTAGAAAAAAATGTTTAAATTAATAAAATTATAATAAAGTATATATGATGCTAATTTGTAGTTTTCTAAGTCTATATGTATCTCACAGAGATCCTTATGTATAGTTTAGTGTCCCCCATTTCTGACACTATTGATCTAAGCCAACACATGTATGTTAGCTGTCATGTGCTCAAAGTTCACCATTTCTACCAGGACAATGGAGGCACCTACCCTTATAGGGAAAGGCTCAAAGAGTTCTAACTCTCTGGGCAGAGGAGAAGAGAAAGAGAGAGAGCTAGAAGGTTAGGTTGGTCTCTTCAAGGGTCATTGTATGGGTTCCTTGACCCAGTAGACAGCCTTCTTGATTCAGGCAGCCTTTGTTATTATAACAGAACCAAGGACCAGTAAAGAGTCCTCCATCCCAAAATACTCAATTGCTTCATGGCAGAGCCAAGGCATAGAACTGGCTTACTTTCATCTGCCACTTTTGTGCCTTTGTACATGCTGGAAAGTTGTATCTGAAATGTTCTTCCTTCTCATCTCCATCTCTTGGGACACCTAGTTCCTCATTTCCTTCAAGGCACAGCTATAATGCCATTTTCTTCAATAGACCTGACAAAATAGATGGCCATTGATGGAGGAATAGCTAAGCCAAATGTGGTGCATACATGTAATGGGATATTTCAATGCTATGAGAAATGATGACTATGATGAATACAGAGGAGCATAGGGAGATTTATATGAACTGATGCAAAATGAACTGAGAAAAACTAGGAAAAACAATATATACTATAACCACAACAATTTAAATGAAAAGAATAACAAAAAAAAACCATTGTGAATTATAATGCCCAAACTTGAATTCAAAGAAGAGATGAAAAGGCACCATTCCTCTTCTTTGTGGTTGGGTTCGGGGGAGAAGGCAATAGGTGTCTTATGGAACATTACATATTTTGTCAGATGATTTCAATATATTGGTTAGTGTCAATACTTCTCTCCCCTGCTTTTCTATTCTTCATCATAAGGAATGACTCTTTGGTATCAGGAGAAGGAAGGGAAACATTGAAAAATGCAGCTGATATAAAAACAAGCCTTGTCAATAAAATATTATTTTTAAAAAACAGACCTTTTCTGATTCTCCAGCTCCAAGTTCCCTCACAAAATGGGCATTTGTTCTGTCTATATCCTGTATTTGTTCCTCTGTGAACATGTTTCATCCCACAAGCAAAATGTAAGCTACTTCAGGGCACAGACTGTTTGGATTTTGTCTAGTGCCTAGCACTGTGCCTGGAAAATATTAGGCACTTAATAAATGTTTCTTGATTGTTTGACAGTCTCTGGAAAGAATAACAAAATTAAGCAAAGTTTTATGTTTTTGTTTTTGAGAAACAAAGAGACCTGAGTATGTTTTAATAGCAGAAGTGAAGAAACCTATGGATTCATTATCAAATGAGATAATTAGTATCTAAGGTGCTTTGTAAACTACAAACTGAAAAAGAAATGTCTGCATAAGGACTACAATTGTATAAAAATGAAAGAAGAAAAAAAGTAAAGAAAGGTGGAGGCCTGTTTGGGCAGGCCTGGATTAAGAAAGAAGACAAAAAACATATTTGTTTATTGTTTTTTAATTCATTCTAGCGAAAAAAAAAAAAAGACTTTGCTCTTGGTTTTTTTCTCATTTGATTTTTTTTGCTGTTGTTGCTAATGGTTATTAAGCTTCTAATGAAAAATTACATGTACAAAACACATAATGAAGCAGTTACATAAATGTTTTCTGTGATTATTTTTCTTCCATAAAGTCTTGCTTCCAATGCTTCACTATGGGGAGTAACCCCAAATTCTCAAAGGCTGGGGGGAGTACAAGCTTTGGAAACCTGGAAAGTCTCCATGTCTGTTTGAGGACCAGCCCAGCTAAATCTAAACTCATCATGAATTTGGTCTCAAATTGAGAGATCCTTTGGCCACAGCAACTGGAAGACACCATCTCCTTAATTACTGAGGGTGTGTGTGTGTGTGTGTGTGTGGAGTAGCCCTAATGATGAAATTTAGAGCCTTTCAGTAGGCAAGAAATATTGTTATTGTTGTTGATGTTACCATTATTTCCATCCCTGTGTAAACTAACTTATTTTATTGATGTGATGCGTTTTGATAAAATGCCATAGGAGAAAAAAGATCACTTGACTTGCTGTCTGAAGTACAGCAGTCCTTGTTCGGGAAAAATACACATTGGGTAACAGCCCGCAGCTTTGACTTGTAACAGAGTAAATATGGAAAGATTAAATGAAGCTACATTAGCTCATAATTAAAAAACTACCTTACTACAATTTCATTCTTGTTTGTAACTTGATATTTCAACTTTAGCCTCTGATGATCCTACCCAGTGCTACCACACACACACTTATCTGTCCTTCACTCACACAGACCCACTAAACATAGAAATGTTCAACAGAAATGAGGTGTGGGCAGTTTCAATTATGTTAAATGTTGCTCTTATACCATATTACATGGAACACTGTTTGAGATGCATGTTGAGAGACATGCCTTTTTGTAAAACAAATATAGGAGCTGTGTCTGCAATTCAAAAGTGAAACGTTTGGCATGTTTGTTCCAGTTTATTTCATTTACTATCCGGTAAGGCACAAGTGGTTAAGCTTTTTTTTTTCTTTTTAATTTAATGGGGACAATTTTGAGATGCAATACAAATACTTTAGGATTTGGTCTTGGTATTTGTATTAAGTTCTGAGGCCTTGATTTAAATCTTTCACTGTATTATGATTTCCTTTTAGGTGTACTCAGCTAAGTGAACTTGTTAAATAAATCTTCCTTTCAAAAAAAGAAAAGAAATGAGATGTGGGATGAAACATGCCTTATCTCAAACATATCCAAAGGGTTGGCTTGTTTTGTTTAACCAAACTGCTTTGGTACAAGGAAATGGAGAGTGGGTGGAAGTATTGGGAAGTGAAAGTGACTTTTTTAAAAACTCAATAAAGTATATATACATGTATATACGTATACATTCACAAAACATAAATATGTACACATATATAAAAGCAAATCTATGCATAGATAAAAGTAAGAACAAACACAGTATGTTTCCCCATGGTCATATAGCTCATTTTGATAAATGCATCAAGGAATTTTTGAGACTTGTTTCGGTACCTTACAAAAATTTCCAAGAATCATTATTTCTATCATCTCTCTCCACAATCAAGAAAAGCATACTCATGTTGGACTTTTCTTGATTTAATAAAGATATTCATCATTGTACTATATTTAGGCATCTACCCTTCACAGTTTCTTTGGCAATAGTCCAGGAAGTCAAAGTCAACGAGTGACCTGACTTTCATTGAGCCCTGAAAGCATTGCCTTATACCTGATAGCTATGGAAATTGACAGCCTCTTCAGGAAATGTACCTCCCAAATACTTCCAGCAGATGGCAGGTACAGTACTGCAAACCTCTCAACATGAAAAGCAGCTCAATTTATTTTTTTTTTAAATAGTGTGTTACTATGTTTTAAATCCTAAGGAGAGAAGAACTAAACTTGTGTTTACTATGAATCTAGTATCCTATTACCATATAAACATCTTCTTATTTTTATCTTCCACTAAAAATACAAATGTAACAAATGAAAATATGTCTTTATCAGAAAATGCCCATGATTCCAGATTGCAAATTAAGCATTTAAACAGTGAATAATATAATCACCATGTTATAGATGTTAATTAAAGTGCTTAGTGAACAAAGATACATTTAGCAATTTTTAAATATAATATATCAGGGGATGAGAAACCATTGTTTCATAGAGATTGTTGTTTAATATGCTTCCATTTGCATTTTACTCATTTTTTTCCTGGAATCATACATGTCAGTGATGAAAAAGACCCATTCAATCTCTCACTCCATCCCTGTAATTGCTTTGTATAAAATATTTTCCACTACCTCCTTCAATTTTCTATAGGATCGTATCTATAAAAGGAAAACAGTCTGGTATTTGGAAGTATTTGCTTCTTTGTGGTTATCTATACAACAGAAACAAAGGATAATACTTAAAGCATATTTAATGCTAGGACCCTTGAAAGCAGAAAACTGATAGAAGTCAGTTAGTCAGGCCATTTATCCCGCCTCCACCCCCTACCAGTGCAGATTATTTTCTTGAACTGAGATGGATGTGAGTTTTCCCAAGTAACCTGTTAAATATTCCTTTACACACACACAAAATGTTTTACACAGGAAATGTGTGCATATGCATACTAAAACAGCTTAAGGGCCCCTTAACTAAGAAAACACTTTCCAAGTCATTCAAAACATGTTCACCTTTAGTATGTTGTCAGATATACTGATTTCTCCCTGAAGAAATCATCTTTTTGGTATCATATCCCAATCTTTCTTGACATGTCAATCATTTTGTTTGGTGGATTTTGTTTTTATGTTTTTGTTTCAGTATTTTGAAAGAGTTGATTTCATTGAAGTGTATACATGCCCTACAATGACACAAATCATAACCTTTTCATGTCATTCATTCTTTGAAATTCTTATCTGTGTTTTCCTATAAATCTTCCATGGTGACTCAAGGTCACTTCTAATCATGAATTTCTTAGGAAGATCTGACAAGATCTTAGGAAGACTTCAATATTTGTTGGCAGTGTGATAAAGTAGAATGAGCTCTGGACTTAAAAGTTTTGGTCTTGGAGTGACTAGATGTTGTTCAGTCATCATTCTTTGTGATCCCATTTGGGGTTTTCTTGGCAAAGATACTGGAGTGGTTTTGCCATCTCCTTCTCCAGCTCATTTTACAGATGAGGAAACGGAGGCAAAAAGGCTTAAGTGATTTGCCCGGCGTCACATAGCTAGTAAACATCTAAGGCCAGATTTTAACTCAGGTCTTTTTGACTCGAGGCTTGGCACTCTTATCTACTATGCCACCTAGCTGCCCTGGAATCACTAGACCGGAGGTCAAATCCCAGTTCTGCCTGTTAATACTTTTGTGACCTTGAGCAAGTCACTTAATGCCTATGGGGCTCAGTTTCCTTTTCTGTAAAATGAAGAGGTTGAACTAAATGACAACTGAGGTCATTTCCGGCTCTTAAATTTATAGTCTTTAGAATTCCTTTCTAAAATTGGCTCACCTTCCAAACAGATTTTTTTCTATCAAACGCATCAATATTCTCAAACCTTACACATTATGCAGTATATGGTTGAGCAATTCTGTAACACACATCATGAAACGTTGAGCACTATAGTCATCTATAACTATGTCTTATCACCCAGCTCAAAGACTGAGACTGTCAATCATCGCTACCAATAATCTATAATGAGCACTGGAGTATATATACTCTCCTGGAGACAATAACAGTGTTCTTGCACCAAGAATCTGTTAGAGAAATGGATGGAGGGTGCATGAAGATATTGGAAAATATTCATGCTTTCTATTCTGTTAAGGAATAGTATTCTTTCCACCTAGATTTTTTTTAAAGGAAAACTAGGTAAACTATTAAAGAAATAGACAATCTTGCTTAAGTCACACCCAGCAAATTTATAGAAGGCCAAGAAAATTCCTAGTACAGCATGCACATACAAATACATGGGTTACGTGAGTATATTTGCATGACAAAATTAGAATTCTTAGCAATAACTCTAAAAATATGAGAATTACTTATGGTAAGAGGATGACAATGAATAATTGTCATTCGTCTACCTTGACACAAACTATAGGACTCTCTCAACTCTTATGACTGATGGTCATTCCTCCACAAGAACAGAGTTTAATCTACTATGGACTATAGGTAAAGTCAAGAATTATGATGCTCCCTGCTGTTCTGTTCTTAGGAGAAAAGGAGTAATATAGAAAAAGTACAGCTAAAATACCTCTGTTCTGTCTGTTAGGTAGAAAAGGGAATAAGAGAGGAGTCCCCAGAAATTTCTGTTTTCTTGCTCAGCCATTAGGAGCTGTGAGGAAGAAGCAGCCATTTAAGAAGAGCTATGTCTTAAAACCCCATCTACCACTTCTGTTCTAGTTAGGTCACCTTCAAGGAGTGTCTCTTATCAGAACCTAAGCCTGCTCAGTTCTCACCTCTTAAGAAGGAGAGGCAAAGTTCTCCTGGAGATTATTTGCTTTACCAGCTCAGAAAGACAAAACAAATGTCCGTTTCAGAGAGACAAATCAGTTTTGAATCAAAGTGTTGTTGCTCGGTAGTTTTGGTCATGTCTGGCCCTCAGTGACCCTATTTGGGGTGTTTCTTGACAAAGATACTGGAGTAGTTTGTCATTCCCTTCTCCAGTGGATCCAATGGGTCCATTTTGTGAGGTAATCAGAGGTTAAGCGACTTGTCCATGGTCATACAGCTAGGAAGTATATGAGACTGGATTTGAACTCAGTTCTTCCTGACTCCAGGTCCACTACTCTGTCCACTGAGCCACAAGATGCCTCTAAAGTACTATCCTGGTCAAAGGGAGAAAACTGTCTCCTCTATGCATTACTTTGTTTGTTTTGAAGTCCACTTTATTGGGATTTATTAGTGTGATTTACTTCAACTTGGATCACCTATTCCAAATAGCAAGAAGCTAATTGGGTGTTAGTTGATAAGTTATCTATTGGCAAGGATAGCTGAGATAACAGATTCCTAACAAAAGTTTCATGAGGACAGAGTGCATAGCATATCTAAACCTTGTATCATTAACAATACAGTTCAATTAGGCAGCTAGGTGGGTCCATGGATAGAGTGTGCTGGGCTGAGAGTCAAGAAGACCTGAATTCAAATATAACCTCACATTTACTAACTGTGTGACTAAGGGCTATTTGCCTCATTTTCCTCAATTGTAAAATGAGGAAAGTTGTAGCACCTACCTCACAGGGTTATTGTGAGGAACAAAAGAGATATTTGTAAAGAGCTTAGTTAAGTGCCTGGCATATCATAGGTACTAAATAAATGCTTATTCATTTCCTTTCCCCAGTATTCTGTATAAAGTAGCTGCTTAATAAGCCTTTATTGAGTGACTGAGTGACCAAAAGAGATTCTAGGTTCCTTAGTGACAAGGATTATTTTTTTTATTCTTTTAAGGTAATCAGTGTATTTTCCCCTCCCTTCCCAACTCCTACATCTGATCTATTTGAATGGGGTTCATGGAGGCCATCTTATGGAGCATGTGTGTAGCTGAATCTATGGCTTAGTCTCTTGGGTCCCATGATAGGTCCATTCCCAGTGACACATATGCTCTGATTCCTTGTTGAAGAGGGCTTGTATCACCAAGAGTTCTTGATAGGTCCTTGAGATCCTATCATAGTGAACTGTGTTGAAGATCACTGGTAACTGAGGAGAAAGACCATCATTAGACTTTGAGAGGAGTGATTCTGTGTATTCTCCCCATCCCCCATCCTCTGCTTCCTTTGAGTTCATTACTTGGCACCCAAGCAGCTTCTCTTGAGTTTCCATTAAAGACAAGGAGGGGAGAACCTGGGCACACGCCTATGATTATTGACAAGTCCTTGATGCCTGTTCTGCTTCATGTCTCTTTCTCTGAACACAGGTGATGGAACAGTGGTGTTAAGATGATTGTTTCTAGCTTTGGCAGCTATCTTATGATGTTGGGAATTCTTGAGTGCAGCAGGAGTTGATTTTGGCAACTTTGGTACCCTTCTCAGAAGGAATTACTACTGTCACAATCAAGAAACTTGATACTTGACTGTCCTGAAAACATATGGACCTTAAGTAAGTTATTGCTAAAATAGTCCAAACTTTGGTGAAAGTGAAATATTCCACCATTCCATAAGTTTTCTGAGAATCTTTGCCTCCTAGAAGAATACTTTATGTATTTCTGCATCTAGTTAGGGGCTCTTTAGTGTTTTCTCTGATGTTTTTTGTTTTAGGTATTTTTAATGAATGTTTTTGGGCATTTTATGCTTTATACCAGTGCTTCTCAACCTGTGGGTCACGACCACTTTTGGGGGTCAAATGACCCTTTCACAGGGGTCACGGGGTTGCCTAAGACCATCAGAAAACACATATTTCCGATGGTCTTAGGAACCGAGACACCGCTCCTCTATCTTTCACCAGGCAGGTCTGCCCACATGCAGATACACCCATATATGAGTGTTAAAGGGTCATGGCATTAGGAAGGTTGAGAACCACTGCTTTATACGTTTTTTTCGTGGTAAGGGAAACATATGGAAGCCCTATACCTAATTTACTTTGTACATTGAATAACATTTAGATGAAACTTTTAATAATTCCTGTTGGGGAGATCCTAGGCAAGAGCCAAACCTAAGATTTGCTCAAGTATTTCTCTAGTGTTCTACTATGAGGTTGTACCGCAATGGGACTAAAGGTTTGGGGGGCAGTGATAGAAGCCTATCCTCTCCCTTTAATATCAAGCTCCTCCATGGCTGAACCTGCCTGATAAGAGCCAAGAGCTTGGAGCCCTTAGTAGAAAAAGGGCAATCTGAACCCTACAATGATGATCATTCCATTTCTACCTCTCATTGTTTCCCTCTCCCACTGTTAATGACCAGTGTTTAGTGCCCCAGTGCCATTTAACCAATTAACATCAATTAGCTTTTACAAAGGGCTATTTATTGTGAAGATGTAGCAAGAACATAAGTAGCAACATTTCCCCCAAACACCTGAGGACACATTCTTCCATATACCCCCTCAGCTCCTAGGTAGGATGGGTTTAGACTTAACTCAGTTAATCCACCTAGCATTTGCCCCACTGAGTTCATTTCCAAAATCTGCATTGCTGATATATGGATAAGTTTGCATCTCTGCTACTGTTAGACTGAATGGGGCAGGTTGCTTAGGACTTTGGTTCTTACTGTCTGGCTTCTAGCAAATCCCAGCATGGACTCTGCTCCTTGAATCCTGATAGCTCACTCATAATGTTGTGAAGCTCACAAAATCATAGCTACCTCTAATCTCTCACCTAAAAACAAGAACAAATAGAAACAACTGAGACAGAAGTAACAACAGGACCATGAGTTCATGGGCTACATGACTCAGTGGGGAAATAAAGTCCTGAACCCTCTCTCCCTGATCAGGGATTAGTTTTTGCCTCCTAACTAGAACATAGCCAGGAAGGACTGATCCAGAGCCAAGAGATTTGCTTGGGCTGGTTAGATTTTTTGGTGGTTGGGTTTTTTTTTTGCACCCCAGTTCCTGCCACTTAGCCAATCTGTCTCTCCATCATGTGGTTAGCAGAAAGAACCATTTATAGAATGTATATGCATGCTCCAAATCAGGTACAGGGCACTTCAATTACATGTCATCATGTTGTTCTAGAAGGAAACTCAACAGCCTTTTCCATATGAGAATTGTCCCTCATTACAGGAAGGAAGGATATAAGTATTTATTAATTACCTACTGTGTACCAGGAGCTATACTAAGTGCTTTACAAATATTATCTCATTTGATATTTACAACAATCATGGGGAATAGGGGCTATTATTACATTTTGCAGTTGAGGAAACTGAGGCAGAGGTTAAGTGATTTATTTGCCATGGGTCACTGTAATGCCAACACAATATTCACAGCACCAATGGCAACTATGAATATGCCAACGTAATTCTGAATTGCAAAATATGAGAGACTGTCCATATAGAAGACAGAAGCAAAACATCTACTCAGACACCAGAAAGCCAAATCCCAACACAAGGAAACCAAATCCATCATAGCAACAAAGAAGTTAATACATCATAGCACAGCAGGGAGCCACACCATCCTTTAGCCTTCCCACAAACAAACAAAAGCCTAGTTGTCTGCTTGCCTATGTCCTCTCCTTCCTCCAGCTCTAACTGCTCTGAGTCTCAGCTTCCTCTGAGTTCTGTCCCACCCTTCTTGCTCCACCCTTTAGCAAACTCCTCCCACAACAGGCTCTATGTGATTACATTTGGCCTATTAGAGAGTAGGGAAGATCTTCAAATTACCATTAACATTACACAACCAGTAAGAGTCTGACACCAGATATAAACTCAGATCTTCCTGATTCCATGTCCAGTGCTCTTTCCACTATACCACTTGGCTGCCTACACTAAGAATAAAATTAGTTTGGAAATTATAGATCTCAACACAGAATTTTAAAAAATAGAATACAAAATCTAGAAAACAAGAGAATATTTCTAAAGAAGCAGACTCTGGGAAAGAATGAAGATAAGGGAGAGAAAAATTGGCAGAGAGGTGGTAGAGGGCAGGAGTGAATAGGAGATAGGAGATAATCTTGTTTAGTTAGAGCATGGAGTTCTTGGAAGGGATTACTGTGAGATAAGACTGGGAAGACCGGTTGGAGTCATATTGCAAACAGAAATGGCTATCAGGATAAGAAATTTATACTTCATTCATTGGACATTGGAAGTGACTTTATTCACTAGAGTAATAACATGGGGCAGCCAGGTGGCACAGTGGATAGAGTGCCAGACCTGGAGATAGGAAGATCTGAGTTCAGATCTGGACTTAGACACTTATTAGCAGTGTGACCCTGGGCAAGAAGCTTAACCTTGTTTGCTTCAGTTTCCTCATCTGTAAAATGAATTGTAGAGAGAAATGGCAAACTTCTCCAGGAACTTTGCAAAGAAAGGGGTGTAATGTCAAGCAAAGGCAACTTCTAAGGTTCAGATTACCAGCATAGTAAACCCCATTTATTCAGCAAACATTCACAGAACAGAAAAAGTCAAAATACAGTGTAATTTGTTCCTTTAGCAAGTTCTCAATTCAATCCAGGTACTACTCC
>CM053589.1:49734523-49759882 GCA_028646515.1 Pseudochirops corinnae | reverse complement strand
TTAAGAAGAAAAAAAATCATTTTAAACAAGAAATTCGTAACCTGTGGTTCACAGGTCCATGGACATATTTCAGGTGATCTGTAAACTGGGATGAGAAACATTACATCATTATTTTCAATAACCTTTGTTTATCTTTTTAATACTATGTATTTAATTTTATGCATCTAAAAACATTTTTTTTCCTGAGAAGAGCTTCACCAGACTGCCAAAAGGGTTCATAAGACACGGCTAGTTAAGAACCCCTGCCTTAAAAGTTTTTTCCAATAGTGCATCTATCATGAATATGTCAAAATTACACAAGTTTACTTCAAAGATATGAAAAATAACTTTGTTCAACAGCCCTCATGTTATTTTTTAAAAATTTTAAAATTTAATTTAATCTTTATAATTAACAAGCATTTTTTCCCTTCCAACCTCCTCCTTATCCCCTACTGGGAAGAAGAAAAAAGTAAAACAAAACCTGTGTAACAAATATGCGTAGTCAAGAAAATATTTTCCCCATTGGCTGTGTACAAAGACACACATATTTTGCATCTTGATTCCATCACTTTTTTTGTCAGAAAGTAGCTGGCATGCATCACCATTGTTCCCCTAGAGTCACGATTGGTCATAGGATTGATAGGTTATATGTCTTTTAAAGTTGTTTGTATTTACAATGTTGTTGTAATTATATAAATTGTTCTCTTGATTTTGCTCATTACACTCTGCATGAATTCATACATATCACCTTGCTTTCACTGTAGATATTCCATTAATTTCTTATAGCATAGTGGTAGTCCATTACATTTATATGCCATGATTTGTTTAACCATTTCCCAGTTGATGGGTATCCTCCTGTAATAGCAAGCAAAGAAATAATTAATGCCTTATTTCAGGTATTTAATTATTTAGCACCTTGTTTCAATTCAAGTTTCTCTTGAGCCTTGCCCTGATTATATCAAGTTTTTGTTAAGAAACAGAACCTGTGAACCCCACAGTGGGAAGAACTTGCTGATGCAACAGGAAGAGGCAGAACAGGGAGGAGGTAATGACCATATATAAGGAGAAGCCCAAGCTGGGAGAGGGCAGAATTGAGAAGGGGAACTTTGTGGTGGCCAGGAACTCTGTTTGTTTGTTCTGTTTGTGTTGATTTTTGTCTGTGATATTTTGTACAAAAGCCATGGGACCTTACTGGAAGCCCTGAAAGAGGATTTTCTCATTGTCTGTTTACAGAACTCCGGGAAGAGGGTTTCAGAGGTCCTGGGACTATACTGATGATTTGTGTTGAGTTCTCAGACCTTGTATATGAGTCTGTGTTGATTTCACAGGGAGATAGTGAATTGATGATGGTGCCAGAAATGTGTATGAATGTTGTTTTGTCTCTGTTAAGCTTTATCTTCTCAGAAACAGACATCGTGAAGGACTTGAGGTGGACTGGATACTGTGAACTTGGGAACTGGATGAGGAACTGGACGAGGAGCTGGACAAGGAGCTGAGAGCCGCCTACCTTTGAATCCAGGTAACAATTGGGTAGATTCACACAGAAGCTGGGACCATGGAAGAGGAACCATGGAATCTGAGAGCCAGCCTTGAGTCAAGATGAAAAGATCTCCCCTTTGAGTAATTAATGCTGACTGAGAAGATCATGATTTACTCTGGCCTAGGGGTGGGAGAACTTTGTACTCTGTAACTTGTACCTCTTAAGGATGATTGAGTTAAGGATGCTTGGAAATTAATCTCCAATCAAGAAGAAAGAAGACTTTTTGACTGAGAGATTAAGATGATGTGACCTAGGGTTGGAGGACTTTGACCTTTGTACTTTGTGTCCCTTAAGGAGGTTTGCTCCATAAAGATGATCGAATTAAGGACTTACTGAGTGATATTTTTTGTTAAAAACTATGTGGCCACTTTGTTGAAAACTATGTGGTCACTTTAGCAATAAGTTGTTATAACACTGTGAGTACTATACTTTGGCTTCTGTGAATGTTTTGCTTTAATGTAGTGCTGAATAAATAGAGAGTTCACTATACTATGTGATCAGAACCTTAGAGCTATTCACAGCAACAGTCCTCTGGAAAGCTGTATGTGCTTGGCTTTACGCTTAATAGCTTTCAGTTTTTTGCCATAAGAAGAGCTACAATAGATAGATAGATAGATGGATAGATAGATAGATAGATAGATAGATAGATAGATAGATAGATAGATATGGATCTTTTATTGGTTTTAAAAATCTCTTTGGGATGAAAGTCCAATAGTGGTATTGCTGGGTATGCATAATTTAGTCTCTTCTTGGGCACAGTTCCAAATCACTTTCCTAAACTATCCCTTTAGTAATTAATAGCAAGGGAGGCATAAAACAGCGAGAAATATGTTTGACAAAGGTATTCACTACTATCATGGAGAAGATCAACATGGATTTCAAAATCAAAGGGAGATTTCACTATAAGTAGAGAAGTGTTCCAATTGCTTATATTTGTGTATAACAGTCCGTTTTTTGGACCAAGCTCCAAATCATTGCTGAATCTCATCAATCCAGTTCAGTCCAAATAAAATAAAATAAAAACATTTATTATGTATCTCCAGACATTCTGCCAAACACTGGAGATACAGTTAATAAAAAGAAAGACAGTTCATGCCTTCAGTGAGCTTATAATCTCAAGGGAAGACAACACACAAAATAAGGCAAGAAAAAGGAGGGCGGAGACACCAGGGGTACCTGGTATGGGGACATCTTGTTCTGTGGAGTTGAAACTAGCCAAAGGGCTTATCTTGCTGCCACTAGGGCTGCTGCCACTGCTATAGCTACCTGTAAGCCCAATGAACTCCTCCTCCTCCCCACCCCAGAATCTGGATGAAAGTATGCACATAAAAACCTATGATATTTTCACTACTCCAGCACTTCAGAGATGTTGAGAGGCAACCTGAATATCTCCACCCAGAGAATTATATCCTTCCTCCTCAACAGGGTTCTCTGGGAAGCATGTGGATTATCTGTGATGGCTGTGGTATTGCATGTGCTGTCATCATGTGGCTGCTGGTCCTATAGGCAGATTTTGTGTTCCCCTTTGTCATGCTGACTCCATCAAAAAA
Organism: Pseudochirops corinnae; assembly: GCA_028646515.1. Classification (NCBI taxonomy): domain Eukaryota; kingdom Metazoa; phylum Chordata; class Mammalia; order Diprotodontia; family Pseudocheiridae; genus Pseudochirops; species Pseudochirops corinnae. Next base: position 49,756,813 of record CM053589.1, on the reverse strand, counting down.
CTATGTTTAGGAATGGCATTCAAGATTCTTGCTTTCCTGGCTCTGGATTCCCATTTCCAGATTTTGTTGTCAGATCCAGGTACAGTGCCCAAAGGAAATGCCACTAAAAAAAAAAAACAAAAACATAAAAAGTTTACATTTGAGGTCAGAGTGAGTAGTATATAGGTATCCAAAGTGATACAGCATCAAACATGACAGAGCCATCACTGCAGTGCAAGAGAGCCATTGAAAGAAGATGGATCACCACTGTCCCTGGGTTAATAACCATATGGGAGAGAGTAACCAGAAGAACTTCCTTCAGTTTACAGTGTATACAGCACTCATTTCCCTGCATGCCCTCAAGTGGGGAGATTTCATTTCCTGTAGATTGTATAGAATGCTGCACTTTTGCTCTGCCCTCCATAGTCATTCAGCTCATCCTGTTGTGCTTGGAAGCCCACCTTTTTCTCATCTTCACATCAGTAATGCTTGGGACCCAGGTACACATTCCATCCATACTGAGGAAATAGGCATTGCGAAGCTCACATATGAAGATCTAACTTGGAAGAGGACTCTCGATTGAGAAGGGATGAAAACAGCTTTGGAAGGCAGTTTCTCACTAACAGGTTTAACTCTTTTATGGGCCTGGATAACAAGATGGACCTAGCTCTTGCAACATCAGAATCAGGGTTGGCATCAGGAGTCACAAAAAGGTTCTCAGAAGAGTTTGGTGGGTTTGAGGAAGTATAAAGAGGCTCATCCAAATGTAACCTTGATGTTGAAAGAGCCTGCAGCCCACTCTGTAAAAATGTAGGTAGTATTTTATTTTTTCCAATTACATGTAAAGGAAATCTTCAACATTCATTTCTTATAAAATTTTGAGTTCTGAATTTTTCCCCTTCCCTTCCTCCTCTCTCCCCTCCCCAAAATGGCATGTGATCTGATATAGGTTATACATGTGCAAACATGTAAAACATATTTCTGGGGATACCATTTTTAAAAGAAAACCAAAAGCAAGAGAAAGGAAAAAAGTCAACATTTTGCACTTAGACTTTAGCTTAAGGGATTTCCCTTAGGTTTTCCTTAAAAACTTCCTGTTTGGAAAAAAAAATTCCTTTTTAATCCATTTCTTCTCCTCTTCTTTCTCTTGAGAGGAGAAAGATACAGACTTTCAATCTGAACTTCTCTGATAATGTGGCCTAGCAGTTACAGTGTGGCATTTCCCTGTAGTGCTGGACACTGAGCTTTCTTTTTGCCATCATTCTGTTTATCATGAGCAAAGTGGATCTTGGAAGCTAACTCCTTTTACCTTTGTTTCTCCTGGAAAACCTGTCCTTCTGAGGCAGATTTGGGGCCCTGCTTCCAGGCCCTTGGAAGCTGAATTCACAATGACCAGGGGAAAGTCTAACAAGAGGGAACGAAGAAAGCAGAAGTAGACAGAAGGAATTAGGAGGGTGAGAGAGGAAGGAGGGAATTGCATAGTCAGGTTCAAAGCCTGATTGTAGGGCCTTGGCTTTCAAGATTTGTGGCCCTCAGTCACATTCCTGACTTCTGGATGTTGGCATTAAGACTGGTTGATCTAGAACAGGTGAAAGTTAGGAGGTAAAAGCATTTCCCCAAATGTGAGAGCATTTCAGAGAAAATTTCCTATTACAGGGGAAAGAAAAGGCAGGACAGGTCATGATAGTTTCCTGTCTCGTGTTTTTATGTACAATTGTCTGACTTCCTCTTACCTTAGACTCAGACTTAGAGAAGTCAACTTTAAAAAGACTACATATGAGGGATTATCACCACTACAGAAAGGAATTTCCCACGATGAGCTAAGTTTTTAGAATGCCTGACCACTAACTGGCCCGAAGTAAATGCACTGCTGAGGTGCCATATTTGTTTTCCTATCTCCAATGGCAAGGCTAATTTAAAAGAAGATTCTAGTCATTGAATCAACATGTACAGTACAAAAAAGTAATATATGCATATGTGCACTGAAATATATGACTAATAGTAGGAGTACAGCATAGGAAAGCAGCTTACTACAGGTGATTTTTGTTGATTAGTGGACAAGGTTTTGGCTAATGCATGTGTGCGTGCATACACACACACACATACACACAAACACACACAAGCTTATGTCCATACTCAAATCCCTTTGTCAAGCAGAATAATTTGGAGGTTATATTTCCTTATTTTAAAAAAGAAAAGGAAAAAAGAAACTAGAGAGAATAGCATGTACAAAGTAGAGTGAGTTTAGAGTCCAGTTTCTGCCTTGTATAAAGGAAGGCATTGGGAAGAGACTGGTACTATAGCTGAGGGAGGTGGTGTCAATCAAGGCTTGAGGTAATAGCATGGTGATGAATTTGGAAGTGATGAGCTTTTCCTGGAGGGGCCTCTTGTTCTGGTGAGTTAAAATAAGGCAGAGCAGCAGATGGAAAGTAGAATGAGATCCATAATCACTCAGGTATTTGGCCTAATTATCCATTCAGAAAAATACCACGTTGATAAATAATACCTAGTTTCCAAACTATAATATGTACTTGACCTTATATAGAACTTATATATCAGTATCTATACATATCTTGGACAGACACTGAAAATGGAAAATAAGCCAGATCCATTGAACAGGATGAGAACAGGTTAGACTGCTTTTGGGAAAATATACAGTTCTTTTAACAACTCCAACTTTCTCTATGAAACAAATCCCATCCTTTGGACACTGAGGTTCTTCTGATAGCATTATATGACTGCAAGTCAGAGTATGTCATAGCTTCTAAAGAACTGAAGTAGGGAATCACATAAAAAGCAATGGAGAGGCATGTGGTGGCTCTTATCACATGTAACAAAGAAGAGGTACTAGAATTATCATTGAATAGATGAATAATCATAGCAACAGCAAAGGAAAATTAGTGGAGAGCACACTTTTCCTTTGGTATCCTCATCATGGACACAAGAAAGGCTCCCACAGAAACATTAGGTAGACTATGTAAGGTGACCTTTTGAGAAAATATTGTCAATAGGAAGTCAGGCATAAATAAGTTGCAGTCTGCATCACTAAAGATAGTACATATATTGATGGAACCACTGGAGTACCTTGAGCTGGAATCTTCTTATTAGTAACAGATTCCACTTGATCTGCCCTCAAGAGGGGCACAGAACTTTGTGTTGTATGAATATACATGCTAATTTTCAATTGAGATTGAACGTTTTTGGGTAACAAATCCTATTATTCTTTTCAATATTTTGCTAGCATTGCTGAAATCTCATCTCCTGCAGCTTACTCTTTGTTTGTGTTTTCAATTTACTGTTACTAACAGTTAAGTTACTAACTTAATTGTGCAACCTTAGGCAAGTCACTCAACCTCAGTTTCTTCATCTGTAAAATGGGGATTTAGATGACATAAGTGTTTCTCAGCATGTTCAAATATGAGCATTCCTTTAAAATGTCACAGATTACACACACACACACACACACACACAAACATTTTTATTGTGTATTTGTGTATATATGCAGCTTAATCAACATAAAAATGACAATACTTGGTATACATATGGATTTCTTGGCTCTTATCATAAGTCCTCAGATCCTGGCAAATTTGTAATCTATATATTAGAGACCACAAAGATCTTTTCAGCTCTAAAATTCTATAATTCAACACTGAGATCACATGAATGCTTGATTGTATCCTGAATGAACATACTCGTACATTTCTACCCACTCCCTCCTTCTTCCTTTTCATATACATCTTGAGAATTTTTTTTTTAATTTTAGAATGACTAATCCACTCTCCTTGCACTTTTTTTTTCTTGTTTTAAAAAGTAGCCATTGCTTGCCAGCAGAGCTTCTCTAATCATAATGAGCTTTTTCCTTGACAAGATCCTTCCCCAAAAAAATCTTAAAGAAACAACTAAATATTTGTTAGTAATTAAAGTGCTAGAGAGGAAGAAATAGTCATATCTTACTGTCCATGTCTTAGCTATCACAAGTAAGTCATCTTTAATCACTATTTTCCCTTCCCCATATTTTCTCTTAACCATATTCTAGTTTGTCTTCTTTCTGCTTTCCCTGGAATGAAGGTGATAGGTTGCCAGATATTTTTATTTTTTTCTGTTGCTCTGGGGAGAAGTGTCACAACCTTTCAATCACTAAGAAATTATCTGCTTCTCCATTTCCCCTTTCTTCATAACCATCCAAACTCTTCTTTGAAGCAATGGCAAGGAATTGCTGAAAACAACGTTAGGACATCTATATTCTAATTAATTTTGTCAGTAATTAATGATTAACTAGGAGAGTCGATGTTCCTTAGTAAATAGGGGTCAGAATTTTTAAAAATTAATGAAGCTTATCAAATGTGGCAACATACTGGTCCTGGGATGACTGCAGAATTCCCTCTTCCCTCTGGTTTCAGGATAAAAACAAGAGGGAAAAGAAGAAAATTGAAGGCCATGAAAATCAAGAAAATTGTGAACTAGTGTATATTGCATTCCTCATCACCTGATTTAGCATCTTTGGTATTGCAGGCACAATAATGTTCCAGTAAAGAATACTGTGGGAGCAAGAAGAAGTCAGAAAAGTGAGTCTTCTCAGTCCTCCCTAAAGCATTGTATGTAGACAATTACCATCTCAAAGTTCTGCCCTGGCTAGTAAATATGGAATTACATCTGAAAGATAGCATGGTAGAGCAAATAGAGAAGGCTGGCTTTGGATTCAAGAAAAAACCATGTTCATGTCCTGCCTGTAGCACATATTAAATGGATAAACATGGTTAAGTTACCACCTCTCCATGCTCTAGGCAAATTTCTAAGATGTGAAATTACAGATCATTTGTTATCTACATTAGTGGAGGGAGATTCCACTTTGGGATATATGCATATTGATAAAATCTTGTCCAGATGCTTATGTATAGTTGTTGTTTTGTCATGTCTGACTTTTTATGACACCATGAGCTTTGTCCATTGGGCTTTCTTGACAGAGATACTGAAGTGATTTGACGTTTCCTTCTCCAATATGTCTCCATTTTACATAAGAGGAACAGAGGCAAATAGGGGTAAATGACTTGCCCAGGGTCACATAGCTATTAAGTGCCTGAAGCCAAATTTAAACTCAGATCTACCTGACTCCAGGCCTGGTGTTCTATCCACTGTGTTACCTAGCTGCCCTTTATGTATAGCTATTATTGTTATTTTTCTTTGAATTCCTTTCTTTGGTCTTTATGGTTTTTATAAATTTAATACACAGTCTAAAATATGCAAATTTTATTTTAACATGCATGAAAATTGAAATTGAAATGTAGTAGATTGATTAAATCTACTAGAATGTAGAATGATTAAATATTTAAAAAGAAACATCAGAACTTATCTTAGCAATAATGTTTCTTATTCCACTTTTAAAAGGTGGTAAGAACAGTTACCTAGTAGTATGGTGAACATAAGGCAGTTGTAAAAGCTTTGTAAAAAAAAGTGGCCAAAAAAAATCACTGAATTTATTTGCCACTTTAACGTATAGAAAGAGAAAAATTTTCCCCAGAATGATACATGCTTGAACTAAAATGTTATTTAACAATCTTACTACATCATTTCTTGTAGCTAGATTTTTGACAGACTTTTTAAAAAAAACTTTAAAAAAAACCCTACACACTCACTGTTTTCCACATTTGTTTGTAATTAAAATGGTCACCCCACTCTCATTATTTTCAATATCACTAGACCTAGAAAATACAAATCCCTAGAGGAGTTCAACGTCAAACAAATGTTTGTGGATAGCTTAACTAAATCATTACAGGAAACAGAGACTGAAAAGATTGAATTTCTTTTTGAATTGCCCTCTGACTGATTTTGTCTAGGTCCTGGGAATAGTTCCATATTTGAATTTGCATGGAAGGAGATGGAGAATGGACTAAAACCTTCACTTAAGAAGAGTACTTTAGTGACTATTCTTTGCCAAATTCAGCAGTGCCTAATGCTTTTTAAAAGGATAACTCTCCAGGAGTCAAGTGAATGTACCCTAAGGCAGTGTGCTTTTCCTCAGATTACATCATTTACTGAGCCAATCAGTTTTGCTTCTTTATAAAGTACTACATGACATGCAAGCCAAATCTGCCTGGTAATTTAGGAATGAAAGCATCTCTTACAGATTCTAAGTAGGATTATATATAGAGGATATGCTCCACATAAAATGATATACTTACTTTTAGACTGATATAGAGGGAGAAGGCCATGATAATTGCTATATTAACAAGTTGAATCTAAAAGTAAAGGAAGCTTACCTTGTGATGTGGATCACAATCCATTCTGTATCTTTTTTCCTATGTAATCCTTGTCCATTCATTCTTATAAATTCTTGAAAGGAAGTCCACCCAACATGCTAGGAAACTTCCTATAGTTCTCCTGACTTTGCAAAAATACCATTGGAGCACAGGTTAAAAACCAGTCATCTTATAGTATATTTTTTATGAAGAATGCTTAAACACCAATCATCAGGGATCCAGAAAACAGCGGGGAATTGGAGAGATGTTCTGTAAGGATAAAAGAGTGTTGTAGCAGATGGCAACAACAGAGTAGGTGTCGTAGGCTAGAATTTGGACCAATACTGTCTATTTTGTGTATATCTTATATTTTGTTAAAAAATTCCTATTGCGTACCCTTAAAGTGATTAAAGAAAAATAGCTCCTTAGTTCTAACTTCATTAAGATCACTTTAGCCCAGGGAACAGAATTGTTTAAGTGATTATGAACCTCTTAAGAGCCCAATATAGAAATATTCTTTGGTTTCCAACTCATCCCATAACCTGTTGTAATAGAACAAGCACTGATATGAGACTCAGGAGACCCTGGGCTCTGTAATTATCTGCCTAGATAACTACTACAAATCACTTAACTTTGGGTCTTGATTTCATAATAAATAAAATGATGTGGTTGGACTGCATTATCATTAACATCCCTTCTAACTCCAAAATTTTTTATTCTAAAACTTAGCACTGTCCAAAGCTTTTTGCCCTGAAAAACAGGAATGGTAGGGAAATACTGACGATGGAGAGGCTATCCAGCTGTATTCTGTTCTTTCCAGAAATAGTATTTGCTATTGTATTGCTAATGTATTGTATTGCTAATGTATTGTTCCATTTCAATATCTGAAAGATAGATGTTTTCACCAGTATTATTTCCTACACAAAGTTCATTACCTTCTCCACATTTTATTGAGTTGCTTTATGAATTGTTGTTTCTGAAAGAATATATCATCTATTGGTTTACTAGAAAATGGCTCAATGTTCTCTTTCTCCAGATCACTGATACCTCTGTCCATAGTGCTGATTGTATACCCTTCCTCACCTCCTCCAAGAAAGTGTCTGAGCCCTCCCTAGTGAAACTGCTTCCTATGAAACTTTGAAGCCAGAGAAGGGCAGAACTCTCTTCAATGGTTCTCATGTTTAGGAAGCCCATTTGTCATTCTCCAGGCTGTACATATCCCAATAATCAAAGAATACTAACATCTGTTTTTGTGATGACAACTCCCAAATTCCCATATCTCCCACTTTTCCCCAATTCCACATGCATAAAGGCAGATTGTTTTCATTGTTGCTATGATGACTTAGAGGAACATGTCAATCTGAGGTTTGAAATGTGAAAATACATTTTCTCCCTCCACAGCAACCTTAGTTCATAAAATGCCAGATTTCTTTGCTGAGTGATGACAGATGCCCATTACCTCCTATACATTAGGCACTATTTTGGCACCAGAGATACAAAGACAAAAATTAAATACTCCTTGCTCTAGAGGAACATATATTCTACTGCTGGAAAATGATCTGTGAATAGAAAAATAAATGTAAAATGTATACAAAATAAACACATATTGATTTTTAGTGGTGGTGAGAGGAAGAATAATAATTGGAGAGATCAGAAAGACTCCCTTATAGGGAACCAGATTTTATATGAACCTTAAAGGGAACTAGAAATTATAAATGAAGTAATCTCTAAATGAGAGAGAGGGGAAGAAGAATATTTCATGTGTGAAGAACGGTCTGTGCAAAGAAATGAAGGCAGGAGTTAAAATACCGTTTACAGAGAATGGTAAAACAAAATGTTTATAATGTAGAGTATGTGAGGTAGATAAAGTGAAACCAGACTAAAAAGTGGTTGAATAAGATTGTAAATGACTTTAAATATCAAATAGAGGACTTTTATATTTTGTCCTAAAAGTAAAAAAGAGTTTCTTGAGCAAGAGAGTGATGTGGTTAGATCTACATTTTAAGAATATCAGTATGACAGATATTTGGGGAATGATTAAGACTGAGTAGAAAATGGAGGTAGATGGAAAAATTATAAAGCTATTACAATATTCAAGGTGAGGGGTGATGAGAAGCAGAACTATGGTGGTGGCCTCAAGGGTGTAGAAAAGGAGGCAGATGCAAGATGTGTTTTAGAAACAGAATAGACAAGACTAGATCTCCAACTGTTTAGTTATGGATGGAGATGGTGGGAAGGGAGACAGACCAAGGGGGAAAGAGAGAGACCGAGGGCGGAGGTAGGGAGGGAGAGAGGGAGAGAGAGAGACAGGGGAAGTGGGAAGGGGAGGGAAGGGCAGCAGAGAAAAGGGAAGGCAGGCCAATCAGAGCATGGCAGCAAACTACAATATAGGGAAGGAGAGCCAATGATCAATCAAAGGAAATTGAAAAGAAGTAGTCAGGAAGACAGGAGTAGAACCAGAATAGGACAATGTCATTAAAACCCAATGAGGAAGATATCTACAAGAAGAAGTGGTCAAAAGTGTGAAATACTGAAACAAGGTCAGGAAGGATGAGGACTGAGAGAATGTCATTGGGCTTAGAAATTAAATAATCATTGCTAACCTTGGAGTCAGTAGTTTCAGTTGAAGGGTAGTAGTCAGAATTCCAGTATTCCAGGGAATCAAGAAGTAGATGGAATGTGAGTAAACGAGTATAAACAGACCATATTGTCTATAGCCTAAGAGGGCATTTGAAAGATGAAGGTGCATGTGATATCAATCAACAAGCATTTATTTGTTAAGGGCCTATTGTGTACCAGGTACTGATATTTCCATACTTAATCAACAAATTTCCATAACTGATTCTTTGTTCCCCATTATTCTTTTTATTTCCTTCCTTGCTCCCATATTCATTTTAATACTTGCTGAATGACTTGAATTCCTTTTGTAAGTGTTGTTCCCACTTCATCAAGGCTAGAATTTGGTGAATTGCCAGCATATATGCCAGGTATATATTTAGGAAGAAATCATAGGCTAGCTAAAAAGGTAAGATTCCAAGAGCAAAGCATATAATGCAATTTTATTAGCTATAGAATTAGTAGAGTCATTTTCTAAAGCAATTCAGAATTGTGTCCCAAAATTTATTAAACACTATATACCTTTTGACTTAGCAAGACTACTGCTAAGGAAATAGCCTAAAGAAATCAAAGAAAGAGGAAAAGGAACTATATTATAGACTATTTATAGCAGCTTGTTTTTATTGTTTTTTTTTAAATTAATTCATTTATTTACTTTTAGGTTACAAGATTCAGTTCCACAATCCCCTGAGTTTCAAATTTTCTTCCCCTTCCTCTTCCCCCTCCCCTCCGCATGGCAGCATGCAAACAAATATAGGATCTGCAAATACCTTCACATTAAACAATAGTCAGGTTGTAAAGAAGGATTATAACCAATGGAAGGAACAATAGGAAAGACGAAACAAAACAAAACAAGAAAAACAGAGAAAGCAGGTAGTTTGCTTCAATCTACATTCAAACTCTGTAGTTCTTTCTCTGAATGTAGACATCTCTCTCCATCATGAGTCTTTTGGAGTTGTCTTATAACCTTGCATTGCCGAGAAGAGTCCAGTCTATCAAAGTTGGTCATCATACATACATTGTGTCTATAATTATATACAAATTTCTCCTGGTTCTGCTCTTCTCACTTAGCATCAGTTTGTATATGTCCTTCCAGATTATTATGAAGTCTGTCTGTTCCTCATTTCTTATAGCACAGTAGTATTCCATTACATTCACATACCATAACTTGTTTAGCCATTCCCCAATTGATGGACATCCCCTTGATTTCCAATTCTTTGCCACCACAAAAAGAGTATAGCAGCTCTTTTAATAGTAGTAAAGAACTGAAAACTAAGAGAATGTCTGTAAATTGAAGAATGGCTAAACATATTATGGGCAGGTAGGTGGTGCAGGGGAGAGAGCGCTGGGCCTGGAGTCAGGAAGACTCATCTTCCTGAGTTCAAATCCAGCCTCAGACATTGTGTGACCCTGCGCAAGTCACTTAACCCTGTTTACCTTAGTTAATTCCCCTATAAAATGAGTTGGAAAGGGAGATGGCAAGCCATTCCAATATCTTTCCTAAGAAAACTCCAAATGGGGTCATGGAGAGTCAAACACAACTCAGCAACAATAGCAAATTATGGTATAGGTACACGCTGGAATACTATTGTAATAGAAAATGATGAAAGGGACAGTTTCAGAGAAGCCTGAGAAAACTTGCATAAATTATGCAAAAAGAGGTGAACACAGCTAGGAGAATGATTTATAAAATAATAGCACTATAAAAATGAACAACTTTGATAACCATAAAAACTGAGTATTGCAATCTTTGTTTATGATTCCAGAAAGTCACGTTGAAATGTGTTATCCACTTTCTGGCAGAGAGGTGGTGGACACAGAGTGCAGAATGAGGTGTACTTTCTGACATAACCAGTATAAGAAGGACTTTGTTTGGCTTGATTGTGCAAATTTGTTACGTGGATTTTCTTTTTCTTTTTGCAACATGAGAGTAAGGTGAGAAGGAAAAAAATAGATTTTTCCTGATTGATAAAAATAAAGTTTATTTTATAAAAAGGAAAAAATCATGATGCCAATAGGGTAGATGGTCGCTTAGGATATAGGATCACATAAAATTCTTATGATACTTATGTTTCAAAAATACTGTTCCACTGTGAATGTGATAAATCTTTTAATAATAGTAATAGCAGCAGGGGCAGCTAGTGAGTAGAGCACTGGCCCTGGAGTCAAGAGAACCTTGGTTCAACTCTGACCTCAGACACTTAACACTTACTAGCTGTGTGACCTTGGGCAAGTCACTTAACCCCAATTGCTCTGCCCTCCCCCCTCCAAAAAGCAAAATAATAATAACAACAACAACAACAACATCTATCATTCACGTAGCTATTTGAAGTTTGAAAAAAAAGCTTTATAAATATTATCTAATTTTATCCTCATAACAACCCTAGGAGGTAAGTGGTATTATCTCTTTCAAGTGAGGAAACTGAGGTTTAGAGATATTAAGTGACTTGTCCTGGGTCACATAGCTAGTAAGTATCTGAGATTGGATTTTAATTCAACTTCCTGACCCCAATCCAACCCTCTATCCTCTGTACTTCTTAATTGGCAAAATGATGTCCTATTCAACATTAGAGTTAGGGAGCTAATAGTGGCATCTGTATGAGCACCTACCCCAGATTTTTTCTTTGAGCCTTGGAACAAATTCATGATGCGGAATCTCTGAGCATAACATAGGATTCCCATGTTCAGTAAGGGAGAAATTCGTGCTCCCTGAACTCTAGTCAAGATATCTGGGATCAAGTAAAGGTGGTAGTAAATATGCATGAAATCCAGTTCTCATTCATACCTCATTAGTTGGTCCAGAAGCATGTCAACTGTACACACACACATACACACACACACACATACATCCTTGTCAGAAACCAGGAAGGTTAAAGGAACCTCTTTTTAACATTGCTTTGGACATATTCCCATAATATTGACATCCCTCTTTTAATGCATATATTTATGTGTGTAGAGTAAAGAGAAGGGATGGAGACAGGGCATGCCAGATAAGAAATATATTGACTAATCATAAGCACAATATGGAGGCAACCTGTCAGCCCACTCCTGACTGAAGATACTGATCAAGTCTTGGTCCTCAATGGAATTTCCTTCTATTATACCTTAAGTGAAATGATTGCACTTGAAATGGAAACCTTAGCTTTAGGTATCTCTTAGGCCTGTCTAGTCAGTTCATGTTTAAGATCAGAGTTCATGAGTGCTCTGGCCTCCTTCCCATGCATAGGATAGAGCAGTGGTTCTCAACCTTCCTAATGCCGTGACCCTTTAATACAGTTCCTCATGTTGTGGTGACCCCCAACTATAAAATTATTTTCATTGCTACTTCATAACTAATTTTGCTACTGTTATGAATCGTAATGTAAATATCTGATATGCAGGATGTATTTTCATTGTTACAAATTGAACATAATCCACAGGTTGAGAACGGCTGGGATAGAGGGTTAGAAGAAGCAGACCCAGTGGGATTTGGGCTGGGAGGCAAACCAAGGCAGGACAAAAAGCTCAAAACATAGCCTTCTCTTCTCAGCCTTCTGACGCTGTATTTTACTATTTCATATTGACTGCCGATACTGAACTAAATTGACAAATCTGTCCTTATATTGTCCTATCTTGGAACTACCAAGAAGATCAGACCACAAGACACAAATGACTGCTTGATTGTAGATAAAAAATCTACTAGTCTTTTGTGAACTTATAATTGCCTATTTTAGTGGTTTGAGGTCCAAGATTTTAAAAATCTGTGTTAAAGTAATTTTATACTCTATATGGCTTATTATGATGAAGAAACACTAATAGAAAAAGGGTACCAGAGGAACAGTGAAAGGGGAAAATAATGCTAAAAGATTATATTCAAATGAGAGCATATTAGCTTCAAATATATGCATATGTGAACTTAATGATTCTTCAATAAAATTTACAAAGTAAAAGCTAACAATCTTGCAAGAGGTCATAGATTAACAGATGGAATATATTAACATACTATTTCCAGAATATGATAATACCAACAAAAAAGATAAATAAGAAACTGTCTGTCTGAATAGAGAATCAAACATCTAATAGATATATAGGTAGGATTCAATTAAAAATAAAAAATATGTATTTTTCTAGCATATGAATTGTGCATAAAATCATATTGTTGTTTAGTGGTTTTCAGTCATGTCTGACTCTGGGACCCCCTCTGGGGTTTTCTTGGCAAAGATACTGAAGTGGTTTGCCATTTGATTCTCCAGCTCGTTTTATAGATGAGTAAACTGAGACAAGCAGGGTTAAGTTGCCCAGCGTTACACAGCTAGTAAGTGTTCACAGCCAGATTTGAACTCAGATCTTCATGGCTCCAGGTCCAGTACTCTAGCCAATGTCCTACCTAGCCACAAAATGACATACTGGATAACAAAGAAAGTCTAGAAAATATAGAAGTTGTTTTTATAATAAATTCGCTGGCCATAATGTACTAAATTCATAGTCTGTAAAGATAAGAAAATTCATTGGTCTATCTGGAATTTAAAATAATGGTAACTTAATATCACCTAGATGAAAGAAAAATTATAAAGACCAATAATAATAATATTTATATAGTACTTTAAGGTTTGAAAATTGTTTTGTATATGTTAACTCATTTGATCTTCACAACAACCCTAATCATATTACAGATAAGGAAACTGAGGCTGAATGACTTGTCCAGGCTCACTTCACCTCACTAGCAAATAAGGCAGGATTCAAACTCAAGTCTATGTGATTCTAGCTGCCAACAATAGTAGTTTTACTAATACTATAGTATCAAAGTCTGTCATGATAAATTTATAGAGAAAGAGAAACAGCAAGTTTTCCCTTTAAAAACTTAGTCAAATCATAAAATAGCATACCAAAGGAAAGAAACAAAGGAGAAATAACAAGTATAGTCTGTGATTTTTTTCGAAACACTTGACATCTTCCATTCTTCTAGTCATTTTGAAAATTGATCTATCAATGGCCTCAAAACTATGTTGCTTCCAGCACACAGTTTCTCAGTATGTAATTGGTTTAATCTGGGCTATAATGGGTAGTCTTGACATAGGCTGGTCCCCTGTTACTTTGTATTTGACATCGGAACAAAATGAGACACTTGTAGATTATTCAACAGTTAAGAAAAAGTAATTTTAAAGAACTTTGCAAAGAAGGCATATTCCATCAGGATACCGCAGCACTGAGCTTAGGTTGATGTAGCCGCTTTTACTCCAGAAGGAAAAATATATCGTCAGCAGTGTAGGGAAAGATGACTCTTGAAGCCTGAGCTATCTGCCAAGTCTGCAGCCCTTGATTCCATATGGGTTGGACTTTTTAAACTCTTAGATAACCAGGAAGCCACATCATTATGGCCTAGAGTCACCAAGGCGCTGCATCAATGGAAACAGCTTAAGAGCTATCTGCTGAGCCAATAAAATCTTGGGGACAGCTTCCTTGTCTTGTAAGGAGAAACTGGACTGGCCTAAATGGAGAGAAGAAAAATCTGATAGATAGTGATTGTATCTCAAAGGTGCCTTCTAATATTTTTTTGGGCTAGATCTGTTTCTTCAAGCAGAACATTAAAATTTTTATATTAGAGTCCAAAAATATTGACACAAATATCAATGATGGAATAATAGTTTATTATAGAAATCCTGGCAGATATTTTCCATTTTCCATATATTTGTTGTCATTTTTCCAATTTTATCCTTAAATGTTCTTAGGGAGATTTCCGTTAATTGAGTCTCTCAAAAGATTTCTTATTTTTCTTCCTAGGGTTTGTTATTATTTTACCTGGTGATACTTCTCGTAAGTTTTTATTCTTCTCCTTTATAAAATTTCACAACTGAGTTTATATTCTCATTCAGTTTTGCCCTTGACCGCTTGACAAAGAGATCGAGAGCTGGCTGGCTAAGATAATTTCTTGGCCTCTTCATTGCAGCCATTGATTTACATAGGTAAATTTCCTCAGCAAATGGTAACATTCTGTCCTGATGTCTCTTTTTTTATCTAAAAAAATAGAGGAAAAGATAAAAGGAACAAAATGGAAAACACAGAAATAGGACCTCATGTATATATGTATTTGATAAATCCATGATTAAAATATACTCAAAAGTGGACTTATTCAATAAAAACTTTTGGCAAAATTAAATAGCCGCATGGTAAAATATGGACTTAGAATCATACCTCATACCATTTCCTCTTAGTTTGAGTTTTAAACCTGTGGTTTTGTTGGTGTAGAGAATTCCTAATGTAGATATGCCCTCCGCAGATCAACAACTCCGCAGTATCTTATAATCCTGTAGAGCTAGCTGGGGCACAAGAGGTTGAGCCATCAAGGGTGACACAGACCATATCAGAGTCAGGACTTGACCCAGGTTTTCCTAACTCCCAGACTATTTACTACCCCCAAACTACCACACATTACATACTGAAATAAACTCTATCAACGATCGATATTTTTTAAATTTAAACATTGGAAGGAAAGAGATTAATATACTTGTCTCAAGTGTGGAAAGAAGGAACATTTTAATTAAGCAAACAAATGTAAGATATTATTGCATGCAAAAATCAGTGAATTTAGTTACACGATTTTAATAACAAAAAATAGCTCTAAAGTTAATGGAAATGAAACAGATAGTTTAAAACATTTTTAGCAAGGTTTGGAAGACATTTTCAGGGAAAGGGTCGCAAGACCTGTCTCTACAAAAAATATAAACGATGCAATGGAGAGTACTTTGGCTTTATCATCAGAGACCTAAATTTGAATCCTGAATCTTCTACTTACTACCTAAGTTTATTCATCTGTAAAATGGGAGGAGAGAAATTGGACTAGATAGTCTCTAAGGTCATTTCCTTGACCAATACCTTTGACCTTTCACCAAGAAACTTTAAATATTTGAACTTATTACTTACACATAGCTGCCTTATTTGTAATACAAAAATACTGGAAAATATGCATTTAAAATTGAAGAATGATCTTGTGACAAATTGGTATAATAGAATTTTGTGGCATTACAGATATTGACAAATATGAAGAGCCCATAGAAAATGGGAGAAAATCTATATAGTGCTATTAAGTGAAACCATAAGAAACGAAAGAACAGCAAACACATTGACTATAACTATCAGAAGAAAACAAATTAAGAGGTAATAGAACTTTAGAAGAAAAAAGACAGATTTGCAAGGAGACATGTAGCAAAGGTATGTTTTATTGTTGTTGGCTCATTGCTTTACTTAATTTGGTTTTATTATATTCCTGTCATTGGAAATGCAAATCAGTGGCACCGTGACTTACAAACTTAGAGAGTTGCCTGAGTCACTGAGAAGTTAAGCAACTTTCTCATTAAGACACAGCTAGTCTTCCACATTCCAAGGATAGTCTTCTATCTCTCAATCATGCCTCACTGCTTCTTGTTGAAATTCCTATAATCTTTTTCTTTTAATTAAGATGCAAACAGATCAAAGCTTGGGGGGGGAGGGTGATGGTTAAAGAGTTAACTCATGATAGCTTTCATAGTTGATTGATTGGTATTTATTATCAGTGTAGTATTGTTAGTTGTGTGTGTGTGTGTGTATATTTGAGTGTGTAATATGTATATAAATAGATATATTCATCCCTGTAGCATAAAACCAAAGGATATTGAAAGTAATAAAACACTGATAGGAACTTAATAGCAGAACTCTAGTCTACTTTACAGTAATCTATTGAGCTATTAGTCATTTACACATTAGGATGAATGAAGTATCTGAAAGAAGATTTTTTAGGTGGGAGAGGAAAGAAAGGAGCTCTTAGATGGGGAGAGGTAGACACTATTTAGCAAGGAAAGAGTTGGGGGGGGCATAGATAAGTCTAGGAGCTCTGAAACAAAACTAACCTATTTTAAAATGTAGCCTTCAATCCACTTTACTTGTAGAGAAATGTTGGAGAAAGTAAAATCAAGAAATCATGATTAGATATAGGAGAGGTATTCATATCCATAGAGTCAAGAAAGGCTTTTTGGCAGAGGAGAGCATTCAGATCCTTAAAAGAACAGAAAGGACCTTTTGCTCCCCTTCCTTGTCCTCTTCCCTCTCCTTTCTCTTCTATTTCCCTCCCTCTTCCCTCATCCTCACCATTCCCTTCCTCCCTTTCCCAGCCTAGACAATGCCATGGTGGAGAAGGCCAAGGAGGCCACAGAGCCCACCAGGGCAGACATCACGGGCTGAGCCAGAACATGTTTTTCCAAAACGGTCACATCCCTGACAGGTGAGCTGACAGCCACCAGGGAAGACTATAAACTTCTGGAAAAAATGAACAAACTGACTAGCTTAAAGTGTCTAAAAATGAAAGATATTGTAATAAACATAAGTAGAACCTAAAGGACTTAAACCAGAAATTATGCAGCCCTTCAGTCTTATGTGGATCAGATCATTTTACTTGAGGAGCAAGTAGCAGCTTTTGAGCAGACAGCCCACAAGTTAGATGCATGTTCAAAGAAATTAGAAGTTAGAAAGTACAAGAGGCACAAAGACTTTAACTACAAGAATGTTTTATAGGAGCTGAAATAAATGCGATGGAACTTATCATTATGCTTCAATTCCTAAAAGAAAGCAGTGCTGCTGATCTAAGAGGAATACCAGCCCCACCTCATTGAATGTGTAACTCTGGCTACCCCAAAGGTTTTCTTAAACCTGTTACCCCTGGAACACCATCTTATTGTGTGCTTCTTTGTGTACCCGGGACCAAGGCTCAGAAATCAAGATCAACCTTGTCTAGAGCAAACACAGATGAGAGGCCCTCCTCTCCCTGTCTCCTCCCTTCTTCCCTCTCCCCTAGGGCCCTCCCTAACCCCCTTCATAACCTGTTCTTCAACTTAAATAATAAATGCCAATGTTTAAAAAAAAAAACAATAGAAAGGAAAGGGAACTCCAAGGAATTCTAACCTGCTGTCTTCTTTTGTTTGTATATGTTGTGTCTTCACCTGTTTAAGATTGTAAGAGCGGATATAATGGTATCTTGTTTTGCTCCCACAAAAGTTATTGGAAGATAATCAAGAGCTGTGGGGAAGCTCTCGCTTATCTTACTTTAGTAAAACCATGACCTTCCTGGAATTATGACAATGGCCAGAGGGCACTAGGAAGGTGGGGGTGTGGCCCACACCTCTGACCTTAGAAGGGGTCAGGCTGGGTCAGGTCACAAGTATCCTCACTACCATGTCTATGTAATCTGCATATATAGAGGGAATGTATAATATAGAGAGGGAAATAAAGCGAGGAGTTTGAGGGATTTGACATTTATCTATCTATCTATCTATCTATCTATCTATCTATCTATCTATCTAGTGAGACAGAGAGAGAGAAAGTAAGGAATTTGAATAACCCTAAATCTACTGGGAAAGATTGAACTTGTAGACCCTCACTCTTGCTTCTGTATGGGTGTGGGTGTGTAGCTAGTGAGTACCACACCCACTTCCTTGCTGGAAGCTAAATAAACCCCTTCTTCTGCACACTCTATTTCTGAGTTCTTTCAGTGAGAATGGGTTTGCTGTTTTAAGGGGTACATCATGTGGATCTTCCTTCCCAAAGGGAAGCATTGGGCAGCGGAAGCTCATCCCAGGCTAACTCCCTGACCCTACCTGGAAGTCCTGTGATCTTCACAGCTACGTTGAAGGGCATCCCACCTGGATTTTCCTCATGGCCTCCAAGGGAGCAGTGGACATGGAAGCTAGTCCAGGCTACCTCCCTGAACCTGCCTGGGAAGTCCTGTGATCCCCCAAAGCGTGTTTCTCACAAGATGATACCAAGAGTTAGTAACAGTAATAGCTAGGATTTAGACAGTGTTTTAAAGTATTCAAGGCACATTATTACTCATCTGATCTTCACAACAATTTTGTGAAACAGATGCTCTCATTATCCCCATACAACAAGGAAACTGATGCTAGGAAAGTTTATAACTTGCCCAGGGTTCTAGAACTAAGTTATATGAGGCAGGATTTGAACTCAGATCTTCCTGACTCAAAGTCCAATGCTCTTGCTGGATTACCTAGCTGCCCCAGACAGTTCACAAAATTCTGCAAGTTAATGAATATGTCACAATTTTAAAATGCTGACACTGCAAAAATGGTGGCTGTTGGGTAAGAACTACACTCTCTGTGGATCAGCTCTTCGGACCAAAGGCAAGAACAGCACTTCACACTCATATGGTAGTATGTACTGTATAAAATATACATACATATATGTACACTACATGTATATACACATGTGCATGTACTATGTGTGTGTGCGCATGTATGAGTGTATATGTATATATGTGGTTTTGTTATTGTTCAATCATTTCAGTTGTCTCCGACTCTTTGTGATCCCATTTGGTGTTTTCTTGGCAAAGATAGTGGAGTGGTTTGCCATTTCCTTCTCCAGCTCATTTTACAGATGAGGAAACTGAGGCAAACAGAGTTCATTTGTCCAACATCACAAAGCTAGTAAGAGTCTGAGGCCAGATTTGAACTCAAGATGACTTCAGGCCCAGCCATATTTGTTTACACACACACACACACACACACACACACATACACACATACACACACACATTCATAACTATATCTATGTATGTATGTGAGGATATACATATATACATGTCCACACAGATATAGATACACATATATACATATGTACACACACATACACACATACACAGGAGACAACTTCCCCACTGATATTAATTATCTCCACAATCTCCGTTTTGGCACCCTAGTATCTCTGGGTTATTTTCCAGGGCTGATTTATTAAGCCTTGGACTGCCTCTGGCAGTGTTTACCTGCTATAGTCTCATTGTCTGTTTCCCTGGCTCCATCCTTTCTAGCCATCTGGTGCCCCTGTTTCAACCCAATGTTTCAGTCTGGGTGCTTTCACTAGTTTGTCTCATCTTTGAGCCTGGAAAAGCAGCATTTTCTTGTGAAGTCCTGCTTATCTGTTCATATTTTACCCCTAAAAATGGAATCTATACCAATGATTTCATGAGTTCCCTGTGAGAAACCTCTCTCCTCTACTGTAATCAGCAAGTGCTCTCCAATCTATACTCTTACATAGTTGCCTGGGGGCCCTGAGAGGTTCAGTGACTTGCTCAGAATCACACAGTCAGTACGTATCAGAGGCAGAATTGACCACACCACTGCAATGGTAGAGTCAGGGCTTTCCGTGTTACAGTAATAGTAATAGCTCACTTTTACATAGTGCTTCAGAGCTTACAAAGCACTGTCTCACATTGTGCTACCCTGATCATTAGAAAGTGTAAGTATCTTTTTTTGTTTGGTCTGCGCCTGTGATTTGTGATTTCATCAATATAGGTAACTCAGTGTGGAGAATCTTTGTAGATCCACAGCTTATACTTTTGAGGCACTGAAAGCAACTGAGATACTAAGAGATGTGAGATATAGCTGGGGGATTTGTTTGGGGTCATGTTGTTAGTATGAATCAGAGACAGAAATTGAACCTTAATCTTCTTGACTCGAGTGCCAATTTTTCTCTTCATTCCTTCCCTCCTTTCTTCCTTCCTTCCTTCGTTCCTTCCTTCCTTCCTTTCTTTCTTTCTTTCTTTCTTTCTTTCTTTCTTTCTTTCTTTCTTTCTTTCTTTTTTCTTTCTTTCTTCCCTCCTGCCCTCCCTCCCTCCTTCTCTCCTTCCTTCCTTCCTTTCTTCCTTCCTTCCTTCCTTTCTATATTCAGGGTTAAGTGACTTGTCCAGGATCACACAGCTATTAAGTGTCTGAGGCCAGATTTGAACTCAGGTCCTCCTGATGCCAGGGCCTGTGCTCTCAGCACCACTTTTTCTATCCACTACACCATACTACTATCCCTATTAAGGCACATGACCTGTTACATTCATGCCAATGAAAAATCCTTTCACTTATCTTACCACATATGTGTGACTGGCCCTTGGAGATGAGATCCACATGTCTTGCTTTCCCAATGAATAGTCTTTCTCTGACAAATTCAGTTTTGTCTATAAAAGTAAAAGACGAAATATTGGTTTCTTATCTATAACTGTGTCTCACCCTATGGATCTGTACCACACAGTTCGCACGTCATCCTATCTTCCTTTGTGCCTCTGATTAGCATCTACCATTGTGCTGATGGCAACATTCTGATGTGACAGCTGCCAGCAGCTCTGTCCCTCTAGGATTGTGTCGATCTCATGTGAAAAGAGCCAGCCACAAACTCCATTGATGGACATATTCAGTAAATTTTTTCATTCACTGGAAATTAGAGTTTGGGATGCTGTTATGTAATATAACTGCCCTATCCAGTTCAAGATACATTGTAATGCTGGGACTGTCTTATGTCTAATCTGACATTTTTCATGTGTAAAAATCAAAGCCTGATTATAAACTAGAACAAGCAGGAAAGTGAATTAGAAGCATATAATTTCTTTTTTAAATCTGACAGCAAAAATTTAAAGACAATTGCTTATCCTTAAAACAGTAATTTAGTGACCTTAATGTCTTCTTTGGTTTTAATTATTTTATTTAGGTTTCTGTGAGATACTCACTATTTATCATTTGCATTTTTATTATGTAAGAAAATCCAATGATTCCTTTACTGTTTGGATGTTATTTAGGTCCATTTTTATAACACAGAACAAAACAAAATATACTTTGTTCCTTCTGTTCTTGGCATCCAAAGAGAATACCTAAACCACATTTTGATTTTGTTCATTATCTTTCTCTGCTTTCTTTTTTTTTTTTGAAGGCTTCAAGGCTACAAATTTATACTTACCTCCTCCCTCCCTGGAAATAAGCTCTCATCTTATGTGTAAGCTATGACACAGTTTGACTAATTTGAATGGCAGCTAGTATCTCCAATTTTGAAATTATTTCTGCAGTACATCTGGTAGATCAGGAAAAATCAAGTAATGAAATAGGAGGCATAGTTTGGGTTAGGCACAGTTTTTTTTGTTTTTTCCTCACACAGCAAAGATATGACTGGTTTAATGTAAAAGCTAGATTTGTCGGGGGCGGAGCCAAGATGGCGGCGTAGCAGCAGCAATATATCGCAGCTCTCACATAGCCACCCCAAAATACCCATGGAATAGGACTCTCAACCAACCTAGAACTTCAAATCTCACACAAAGATACTTCCCACTAAAGTCAGCTCGGCTACGAGGAACCATATCAGCACTGCTAACTGAAACCAGCCTGGCCTGAAGCCGTGGCTGTGCCCCGGGGCAGCCGGGCGGGAGGTGCAGAGAAAGCTCTCAGGTGAGCGAGCGGATTAGCACCAGCTGCGAGGAGGGGGGATTGTGAAAGAGGGAGATAAGCGTCCAGCCGAAAGGTCTCCAGAGCAGAAAAGCAAAAGGCGGAGGTTTTGCACCCGCCTCCGCGTTGTAGCTTCCCGCCCTCGGCCTGCAAAAAGCAGGGGGACTGAGCGATTGTTCTCAGACCAGTGCTCTCGCCTTGAGCGGCCTGGATCCGGATCGTCGTCTTGGGCCTCGGTCCTGGAG
>CM053589.1:49711168-49734023 GCA_028646515.1 Pseudochirops corinnae | reverse complement strand
ATTTTGAACTTAAATACAAAAAGACAAAAAACTAACCAAAAAAAGACCATTTCCATGTACACGTAAAAAGATGAATCAATATAAAATCATGAATTTCCATTTCACACTGTTTATTTTTTTAAACTACATAATAAACACTACACATAATTTTCAAAGCTAAAAAAAAAAAAAAAGCTAGATTTGTCTATGTCTCTGATAATCCATATAACTTATGGATCCTTATAGTCAAAATCAGGAGGAAATCATGCATAACAACTTGGGATCAATTAAATTTTGAATTTCCCCTCCTTTTGCAGCTTTCCAATTCTCCCCCTAATTCCATCATTCTATAACCTCTTACCCTTTGAGGTTCATTCAGTTCCTATCTACCACCCAATCAAAATCCTGGAAGGTGGTGTCTCTGGAGTATTGAGTCCTCCTCCTTCCTCAATGAGCTCAGTACTTGACTCACAATTTGTCTCCCCTCTCTGACTCCTGCCCTCATACTAGGGGACTCCAACATGCATATTGACTAGCCCTCAAACACCTTAACCACTCAGTTCCTCAAATTACTCACTTCCTATGACCTACTCCTCTACACTCCTCTACTACTCACAAAGATGGTCATACCATTGATGTTATCATGACCTAAAAATGCATCACCTCTGTGTTCAAGAATTCCAAAATCACCTTATCTGACTACAGTCTCTTGGCTTTCCACCCCTCTCTCTCTGCCTTCCCTTACCAAATCCTACTCTTTATCCCCAATGTGGGCTAAAATCCCTCAACCTCTCAGTTCTCTCCCAGGTCACCTCCCTTGCATTAGTTACTCTTTCCTGTTTTCCCCATTTTGACTCCTGGTAAACCAATTCAACTCTGCACTGTCCTCTTGAGTCCTTGGCCCCCTTATCATATTGCCCATTGCTCCCTGCCAGTCCACAATCTTGAATGATTCCCATCATCTGCCACATACATCTCTGCATATGAGCTACTAACAAAGATGGAGAAAATCATGCAACTATTCACAGGGTACACTACACATTTATGTTGCATAGCCTCAGTTGGATCCTCCCTATTGCTAGGTAATACTCTTATACCTCCTTTATAAATTTACTATCCCACTCTCCACAGTGACTCTTCTTAACCTTTTTATGCTTCAGATCTCTTATGGTTCTCATTGCCCTCACCCTCCCAGCTGAGAATCTTGCCTCATATTTTACAGAAAAAATAAAGGCCATTTACCATGAGCCCCCTCTTTTCTTTCTTATTTCATATCATATGCCTTCTGCCACAATCTCCTCCTTCACCCCCACTCACAAAGTGGACTTAATCTTGACCAAAGCCAACCCCTTTACCCACAACCCTATTCCATCCCATCTCCTCCAATAGATTGCCCCCCTCTGTCATCTCTATTACTTATTTTCAGTCTCTCCCTGTTGAATGCATCTTTCCCTACTATCTACAAACATTCCTGTGTCTCCCTCAATCTCAAAAAATCTCTCACTTAAACCTTCCATCCCTACTATCATACTATATGTCTTCTGCCTTTTGTGACTAAACTCCCTGAGAAAACAATTTACACTCCATTTTATCTCCTTTCACTTCTTAACCCTTTACAATCTGGTTTTGACCTCATCATTCCACTGAAATTAGTCCCTCTGAAATTACAACAATTAGTTGCCAAATCCAATGACCTTTTCTCAATCCTCATTCACTTTGACCTCTCTTCACCCTTTGACACTGTTGATCACTCCTCTTCTCTTCTCTTTTCTCTTCTCTTCTCTTCTCTTCTCTTCTCTTCTCTTCTCTTCTCTTCTCTTCTCTTCTCTCCTCTTTTCTTCTTCCAAGACACTACCTCATACCTATCTGACCACTCCTTCTCAGCTTCCTTTCCTTAATCCTCATTGAGATCAAGCCCTCTAACCTTAAGTGTTCCACAGGGTTCTATCCTGGGCCTTCTTCTCTTCTCCCTCTATACTATTGCACTTGGTGATCTCATCAGCTCCCGTGGATTTAATTACCATCTCTATGCTGATGATGTTTAAATTTACCTATCCTGCCTATCCTAACCTCTTTGCTATCTTCCAGTCTAGTATTTCCAACTGTCTTTCCAACATCTCAAAATATATGTCCAAAAATATATTTTAAACTCAGCATGTCCAAGACTAAACTCATCTTCTTTCATCCAGTCCCCCCTCTCCTTAACTTCCCAAATACTATAGAGGGCAATACCATTCTCCCAGTCCTTTAGGTTTGCAACCTATGAGTTATCCTGGATTCCTCACTCTCTCTCACCCCTCAACATCCAATCTGTTGCCAAGGCTTGTCAATGTCACCTTTGCAACATCTCTCAAATAAATCCCTCTTCCTTTACTACTCTGATATTGCCAACACCCTGGTGCAGACCAACAACTCAGGCCTAGACTATTTCAATAGCCTCCTGGTATATCTGCTTACCTCAAGTCTCTCTTTAATCCAGTGGTTCTCAACCTGTGGGTCGCAACCCCTTTGGGGGCAAACAGGGTCCCCTAAGACCATCAGAAAACACATGTTTCTGATGGTCTTAGGAACTGACACACTGCCCGCTCCTCTATCTGTCTCCAGGCGGGTCTGCCCACATGCAGATACACCCACATATGAGTATTAATGGGTCATAGCATTAGGAAGGTTGAGAACCACTGCTCTAATCCATCCTCCATTCAGCCACCAAAGTGATTTTCCTAAAGTATAGCTCCAGTCATCCCACCCCACTATTCAATAAACTCCAGTGACTCCCTATCACCTCCAGGATCAAATACAAAATCCTCCGCCACTCAAGACCATTTATCACCTAGCTTCCTCACCCACTTTTCTAGTGTTCTTAAACCTTACTCCCTGCCAGATACTCTTCAGTCTAGTAACACTGGCCATCTTGCTGATCCACAAATAAAACATTCCATTTCTTGGCTATGCCTCATGCCTGGAATGCTCTCCATTCTCATCTCTACCTGTTGGCTTCCCCGGCTTCCTCCAAGTCTCAATTAAAATCCTGTCTTCTACAGGAAGTCTTTCTCAACCCCTCTTAATTTTAGTATCTTCCCTTGTTTAATTATTTCCTGTGTACCTTATATATAACTTGTTTGTATATGTGTGTTTGCTTGTTGTCTTCCCCATTAGATTGTGAGTTCCTTGAGGGTATGGACTGTCTTTTGCTTCTTTTGGTATCTCTATCACTTATCACAGTAACTAGCACATAGTAGGTACTTAATAAATGCTTATTGACTGACTGACCCTCCCCTGTGAAAATAAATCTATCATCAATTAAAATGGCTATACCTATGATGGATTAAGAGTCTAGAGCAGCGGTTCTCAACCTGTGGGTCACGACCCCTTTGGGGGTCGAACGACCCTTTCACTGGGGTCACCTAAGGCCATCAGAAAACACGTATTTCCGATGGTCTTAGGAACTGAGACACCATTTCTCTATCCGTCTCCAGGTGGGTCTGCTCACAAGCAGATACGCCCACATACAAGTTTAAAGGGCTGTGGCATTAGGAAGGTTGAGAACCACTGCTCTAGAGGTTTAGATTGTAATCATGACTCTACCATATGTCATCTGTGAATCCTTGGACAAATTGTTAGAATTCTGGGCACCTGTTCTTCATCTAAAAAATTGAACTAAATGATCTTCAAAGTCTTTTCTGCCTCTCTTTCACTCAGGAGCCTAGAGACTTAGATTCTAATTCTGGCTGTGCCATAAACTACTACTTGGGTAAATCATTTAATCTTTCAATGCCTGTTTCCTCATTTGTGCAAGGGTGCAATATCTTCCTCATATGTTTATTATGAGGTTCAAATACCTCCACACATATACACATAATTATATAATATATAGAGAAACATAAATGTACATATGTACATACATACACACACACACATATTGTTTCTGAGGCAGCTGGTGACTCAGTGAATAGAGCACTGGATCTGGAGTCAGGAAGACCTGAGTTCAAATCCAGCTTCAGATTCTTACAAGTTGTGTGATTCTGGGCAAATCACATAATCTCTGATTGCCTGACCAAAAGGATCCACTGGGTCCATCAGAGAAGAAAAATGGCAAACCACTCCAGCATCTCTGCCAAGAAAACTCCATGGTCCTTGGGGTCACAAAGAGTCAGACACAACCAGTCAGTTGGATAACAACAATAAAATATTGCATATACATACATATGTACATATAAATGTATCTATTTTATATGTATATTTCATTTTGCCTTAAATCATTTTTAAAATGTCTTTTTATTATTAACTCCTGCCTTTGTTGTCATGGTTTCCAATATAATTTAGCTGAATTTTTTATGATGTTTAAAAAACAATCAGAAAACGAGAAATGGTCAGAAAATTTTAGTTGATTTTTTTGTTCAATAATTTCATTTGTGCCCAACTCTTCATGACCCTATTGGGAGTTTTTTGGCAAAGATACTGGAATGGTTTGTCATTTCCTTCTCCAGCTCATTTTACAGATGAAGAAAATGAGGAAAACTGGGTTAAGTGATTTGCCTATGGACTCATAGCTAGAAATTATTCGAGGCCAGATTTGAACTCATGAAGAAAAGTCTTCCTGCCTGGAGTCCTGGCACTCAATCCACTGTGCCTATTTGACATTGGCGAGACATTTTTCATTTATATCTTATTTAATTCAGTAAGCATTTCCTTGCAGTAATTATTTAACAGCTGAAATAAATAGAAAGACATGGACTCTGCCTCTAGATAATACATATATTATGAGATTAGTCAAACATAGGAAGGACCTACATGATATCAATTTATTAGTTGAAATGTTCTTTTCTAACAAATTATGCCCATTGATGTTGAAGTAATTGTTTTGCCTCTATCATTAAAGTAAATAATAAAAATTGCTAGCATTTACATAGCACTTTACAAATATTAGCTCATTTTTTCCTCACAATAACCCTAGGGAGACAGGTGATATTATTATTCCCATCTTGCAGATGAGAAAACTGAGGCAAACAGATTAAATGACTCTCTAAGGATCACAGAACAAATAAGCATCTTAGGTTTGATTTGAGTTTAGGTCTTCCTGGCACCAGTTCCATTGCTCTTCACACTGTATCACCTAGCTGCCACTACATAATTAAGAATTGTACCTACTGAGTGCTTTCCTTCCAAAAGCAAAATGTGTGTGTGTGTGTGTGTGTGTGTGTGTGTGTATAAATTCATCAAGCATTGATTTAGCACTTCCTCTGTCTCCGTCACTGTTCTATGCACAAGAGATACGAAGACAAAAATGAATAGTCTCTGACTTTAGGAAACTTACATTGTACTAGGGCAAAAAATCTAATTAAAAATAGAATAATTTGAGGTGGCACAAACAGTTGGAGGAATCAGGAAGGACCTCTTATAGAAAGTACTATTAATCTAGAGCTTGAAGGGAATTGGGGGTGCAAAGTCACAAAGGGAGAGAGGTAGAGCCTTATAGACATGGCGGATAGCATAGATGTAGGAAAGAAAGAGGACATAGAAAAAATATTTATCAAAGTACTATTCTCTTTTGCTGCTTAGGAGAGCTAAGATGTCACACTTCATTAATAATCAGTTATGTATCAGTGGTTGAATGCAGTGAGCAGCCTTCTTCAATCACTCTTATTCATTCTCATCCTATACCGAGCCATTTCCTAGATCTGCTTCTGATTCCCTCCCTTTTCTAGAAAATTTTTAAAAAGAAAATAATTTTATCTTTAATAATACTAATGAAAGCATTTACATGTTATTTTAAGGTTTGTACATCACTTTACATGTTATCTCATTTGATCCCTACAAGAGTCCTGTGAAGTAGATGCTCTTAGTATCCCCAGTTTACAGATGAAAAAAGAAAGGCCAGTAAAGTCTTAATTTCAGTGACTCCAAGCCCCCAGCAGGAGACATTAATCTGGCAAAACTGATGAAATTTATCATTCTCTCTCTCTTTCTCTCTCTCTCTCTCTCCCTCTCCCTCTCCCTCTCTCCCTCCTTCCCCTCTCCTCTCCTCTCCTCTCTTCTCCTCTCCTCTCTTCTCCTCTCCTCTCCTTTCCTTTCCTTTCTTCTCCTCTCCTCACCTCTCTTCTCCTCTCTTTTCCTGGGATAGTTCCCCCTCAATTGCTTCTTCCCAACTTAAATCCCAGTAGGAGCTCAGACTAACACATGCCTATGTTTAACACTGTTTATCATAGACTGAATAAATGTTTAAAACAGAAGTAAACACTTTTCCTGTGCCCAGAGGAAAAGGCTTCAGATTCCCATGCCAGAGCCCAACTAGAAAAAGGAAGCACAGGATTACCTCCTTGGGTTCTGTATTCCAAAGGAGTTAATATCAACTGTCCCCACACTCCTTGTGCCAAATTGGCTCATACGGACTAATTTCCAGAGTCCTGTTGTCCAATCTTCACAATAGATGCCTTTACCAACACTTCCATTCCTTTGTCTCTACATAGTTCCTTGCAGCCTCCCTATGGTAGAAAGTGTATTAGAGTCAGGAAGATATCTGAGTTCAGATCCTGCTCCTGGCATTTACAAGTTAGGTGACTCTAAGCAAGTAATTTAAATTCTCTGGGTCTCTGTCTCCTCAACTGTAAAATGAAAGGATTGTATTCAGTGACTTCTAAGGTCCTTTTCAGCACTAAATATGTGATTCTACAGTTTTCCAGCCCTGCATGCCTTTTATGTGTCTTGTCAGGAGTTGTACTTTGAGTTTGGCTCCTGTTTGGACTCATTCAAGCTGCCTTCTCTTCAAAAAAAACAATCTATTTTTTTCCCAACTACATGTAAAATAATTTTAAACTTTTTTTTTAAACTTTGAATTCCAAATTCTCTCCTTGCTTCCTCCCATCTCCCCTCCCTGAGACAGTAAGCAATTTGATATAGGTTATATAACCTACTTGATAATAGGTTATATTGCATGTGCAATCATGCAAAACACATTTCCATGTTTTGTTTTGGTTTGGTTTGATTTGTTTTGTCAGAAACCTGGGTCAATATTGCATTTCTCAACTAATAGCATGCTTCCTTTCCAGCTCAGTCTAGCACTCATCTAAACTTCATAAAAGGATCAGAGGGCATGATCACATTGTTTCACTTAGTTTAACACCTCAATATTGGTCCCCTTTCTTCCTATTAGATCCTGGGTTTTCAGAGACCCAAACCATTTCATAACTATTCCAGTATGAGTAGGTACAGATTTGAAAGAGAATATGGCAGACAAGGTTGACACTCTGACTGGACGTCTTGGAAGTAATAGCACTGTGGGAAAAGTCATGATTCTGAGGACCTTGGTTTCCAATCCAGTCTCTTATGATTCTGTCACTGATGCTTGCTATCTTCAGGACCTCAGACAAAACAGATTAAGGTCTACCTGGACCTCAATTTACTCCTCTGTAAGATGAGTGTGTTTGAAATCTCTTCTAGGTCTAAATCCACAATCCTCTTTGATCCTAAAAATCACTTGTGTGATGTTTAAATAATTTGAATTTCTTTATGATAATTATCATAACTAATTAAATAGATACAGATCCTAAGGAAAGTGAATTTTTAAATACCTAAAATTATACCAGTGAACTAACATTCCTATAACTGCCATCACAATAAAATGTTTGCTACTTTGAAAATAAGTGAACGTGTGACTTTAGTATTAAAAACTCACATGATGAAAACACTCAAAGAGAATACCTCTCTGGGCCTCAAGTTTCTTATCTTTAAAATCAGGAGAATGAACTAAATTATTTTTAAGGCTCTTTCTAACTCAAATTGTCCTGGTCTTCTAAAAAAAACTTCTATTTTGAACAGAGGTTCCACTTGAATTCAATTAAATTTTTTACAATAATATTTTTTAAACCAATATGAAAATAAGAAATGGTCTAGTAATTTTATTCAACATCAGTGAGAACTTTTCATGAATGTTGCTCATTCAGGTACAGTGTCTGGCATATAGTAGGTGCCTGATAAATTATTGTTGAATGATGGGTTGGAAAAAACAATATTGGATACCTTAAGTCACTGTAGGTAGTAAATGAGGAAGGCAGAGGGAAGATAATAAAAAATAAAATAAATTTTTAATTATGTAAAAGTAAAAAGTGTTTGCATGCATATAATCAATGAAATAATAATTAGGAGAGAAAAAGAAGAGTGAGGGAGGAAAGTAATTGCGACACATGTCACTGACAAAAGTCTGATTTCCGAAACATATAGGGAATTGACACAAACATATAACATCAAAATCAATTCCCCCAATTGATCAAAGGCTTAAAAAGTACAGTTTTGAAAAGATTTGCCACCTACAAATAAATGACCATATGAAATCATGCAGTGATAATATGAGCAAAGAAAAATTTAAAACTCTGAGGTTTCACCTTTCTCTGTATAGAAGATGGGAATAGAAAAGATGGGAAAAGTCAAGTTTCGGGGTTGCTATGGGAGGACAGGCAAACACTGTTGGTGGAACTGTGAAATGGTACAAATGTTCTGGATTTCAATTTAGAATTATACAAAAGAAAAGACTAAATTGTATGTACCCTTTGACCCAGCAATCCCGCTGCCTGACATTTAACTCAGGGAGGTCAAGGACAGAAACAATAGTCCCATACATAACAAAATATTCATAGCCTCCCTCTTTATGGTAGCAAAGAATTGGAAACAAAGTGGGTACCCATCAACTAGGGACTGACTGGGAGGAAAAAAAAAACTGTAGCATAAGAAGAATGTAGTAGAATATTATTGTACAATAAGAGATGGTGAATGTGAAAATACAGAGATACATGGAAAGATTTGTCTGAACTGGTACAAATCAAAATAGGCAGATTTAAGAGAAAAGCATATGCAATGACTACAATAGTGTAAATGAAAAGATTCCTAAAAGGAATCTGAATCTGACTAACGGGAAAAAATTAAGGTCTTGAATAAGACATAATGAAACATCTATTGTAGGGATTTCCGCTCAGATAGTAGTGGCACTTAATACTCATTGAGGTTCTCTCCAACTCTGAGATTCTGTAATTGTGGAATGGTTTAGACTTCTTTGCTATTCCTTGAAAAAGATACTCATCTCCCTACTCTCCACATTTTTACTAACTGTCCCATATCTAAGAGCTATCCCTCTTCAACTTTGCCTCCTGGCTTCTCTGGCTTCCTTCAAGTCCCTACTAAAGCCCCACCCTCTGTAGGAAGCCTTTCCCATCTCTCAAAATTTTAGTACCCTCCCTCTGTTTATTATTTCTGATTTATCCCACATGTAACTCATTTGTACATAATTACTAAAGTGTTGTGTACCACATTAGATTGTGAATTCCTTAAGAGAAGAGACTATCTTTTACCTTTTTCCGTATCCCCAGATCCTGGCACATAGTAGGTGCTTTTAAAATGTTCATTGAAGCACTATACATTTTCATGTAAATTTCAACATAGGAAAGTTTATGAATTTGCCAATTTTTCACCTTATATTTTGTCTCTTTCTTTTTAAACCTCTCTGTAAGAGTCATATGTTGGTAAATACACACCCTCCTGATGAAAACCTCTTTGTCAGTAACTTAAACTGTGTAAACATGGTATGCACGGAGATGCCAGAAACAAAGCCAATGTTGCTTAGGGCGTGTGAGAGGAGAGACTGTGGAATGAGTATTACTACATGTCAGTAAATGCTCCACTGCCTAGCACAGGAACGAGGATCTCCCTCATTCAGAGGCTTGAAATGTTGTCATTCATTATCTTGAACAGTATCTCTCTACTGGACTTCCTGGCAAGCTTCTCTCCCTGCTTTGCATAAGGAACCTGTCAGCTCAGGGGATCCCATTGTGTTATCTATGAAATGTAAACTTGAGACCTGTAGTATATAGCAGGGTTTCCAAGAGAGGAAAATCTGGCTTCCTCTAGGTAACCATTGAGCTTTGCAGGGGACCCTTCCATATTTGCTAACCTTGGGAGCCCCTCGACATGTAAGTAGTAAACTGATTCAATAAGCTGTTGCTGGCTCAGTGAGGAAGTCTCATCAGGGTCTCTGGGTTCCTTGCATTCCCTTAGACCTGGATTGTACCTCAGGGAGGATGGCCTTGACAGCAGTTTTAGTTGGAACAGCAACAAAATAGCAGAAATATTACTAGCAGAAAAAAAAAAAGATGCAACAAAAAAAGAAAATAATTTGGTATCTCTCCTTCTACAGCAGTCATGCTCTTAAAAATTTTCACGACTGTGATCTATACATTAAAACCATTCCTTGATTTTAGTTCATCTGAACAAAAGCTTTCTTTTCAATTATTATCAGTTGTTTTGAAGTTTTCCTAATGTTTATTACAACAAATTCTAACAAAATGAAACAAATAAAGGACTTTCAAATTCATTGTAACTTAACTAAAGATATTTAAAATAATAATCAATGTATCAAATGACTACATGGTAATCTTTACTAAAATTAATTCATTGAGTGCCAATGATGTACCAGGTACTGTGTTAAGCAACAGAGGTAAGAAAATAAAGATGAAGAAGTCCCTGCGCTTAGAAAGCTTACATTTTACTGGGGCAAAATAAAAGCATATAAACAAATAAAAATCATAAATACATATACAGTATGTGTATAGAGAGTATGTAAATATGCATTAAATGTATATATAATATATAAAAATAATATAAACATGTAATATATTAGGTATGCTAAATATAATAATATATACTAAATTGTAAGTTATGCGTTATATATGAATATGTATACTTATAATTTATATATACATACAATTATATATCTATACAGAGTGTTCCAAGAGTTTTAGTATAATTTTAATCTACTAAAGTATTAAAACTTAAACTGCACTAAGATTTTTTGATACCCTGCGTATGTGTGTATATACACTTATTTGTATATATGTTCTTTTTCTATGAATATGTTATATGTTATGTATATATATATATGTTATTTTTCATAAAATATATGATCCATAAGGGCAAAGACAATTTTCCTTCTGTCATCATATCCTCAATGACTAACACATAGTGTCTGGAATGTAATCAGTATTCAAGGAATATTTGACGAATTGAATTTTAGTGAAAGAGACGATGTCAATATATTACAAACAAATAAGTATGTAATACACACGTGTACATATGTATAAACAAATACATAAGGTGTCCCAAAAGCTCCCCCTCAAAGTCTTTGTTTTTCCAGACATCTCAACCAGTTTTAGCATCATAGACTTAGAGCAAAAAGAGACTTAAGAAGGCTCCTAGTTTGGGGCAGCTAGGTGGCAGAGTGAACAGAGCACTGGCCCTGGAGTCAGGAGGACCTGAATTCAATTCTGACCTCAGACACTTAACACTTACTAGCTATCTGACCTTGGGTAAGTCACTTAACCCCAATTGCTCTGCCCTCCCCACTCCAAAAAGCAAAAAAAAAAAAAAAAGCCTCCTAGTCCAAAGGTGGCAAATATGCTATGTATGAGTATATGACTCAGAGGACTCTTGTGTGTGAGTGATTATAATTATATAATAAAATGTGGATAATGTTAATGTGTCATTTTCTAAATCATTATGTAGACCATCGAGATCCTTACATATTGTTTAATGGCATTCCCAGGCTCTTGTTTCTAATTGAGTCTGAGATCACTGATCTAGCCCATCTCTGTTATTTTAAAGATGAAGGAATCAAGGACCAGAGAAGTAAAGGGACTTGTGTTACATGATACAGATAATATTTGGCAAATAGAGGATTTAAACTGAGGTCCTCTGACTCCAAATCCTACATTTTTTTCACTGTTACACACTAATTTCCTCTTGTACTTGTGGCATGGTCTCAAGACCTGTCACTATTATGGTTTCCCTTTTTTAGGTGATCTACAACTTAACAATATCCTTCCTAAAATGTGGCAGCCAGAATTGGACACAATACTACAGATATGATCTGACTAGGGCATTCAGAATGGAGTGGCACTATCCCTTCTCTATTTCTGAATGCTAAAAACAGCACAAATTAGCTTTACAATGAAAAGAAGCAATTATTTTTGCTACCCCCCTTGAGAAAGGCTGAATTTTTTTTAAAGTCACTTTTGATTGAAATCCAGATGCTAAAGTAAAGCTGGAGCTTTGCCGTAGAGCTGCATAATCTTAGAAAAAGATATCCCTCTGTGGGAAACACATATCTCAGTGTCTCAGAGTATGCATTTGGAAATTGGGGAAAGAAGATCATTGGCAGAAATATGAAATACTGTTTCCTCCATAGACAGTTAAAACTTATTTTGTTGTTTTTCCTTTGATTAGTATGCTTAGTTGAAAAACATATTTTTGTTTTTTAAAAAGTCTTCTCTGATTGTCACAGTTTGGCTATTCCATTCTTCCGTCTACTCAAGCCTACTGAACCTTGTCTTCCCTCTCAGTATAGACCTTGCCTCCTATTTTACAGAGAAAATATAGGCAATTAGTCAGAAGTTCCCTCTTATAGCAGAGTAAAGTAATTAGGCTGATGGGAAAAGAGACAGAGGAAGAAGGTTTCCATCTGTGCCTGCCTCTGACTACCTGGATCCCCTTGTATAAAGTGACTTGTAATCACTGAGTCTCAGTTTTCTCATCTGTGAAGTGTGGTCTCTTTACCAAATGACCTCTAGGATTCCTTTTGTGCCTAATCTAAATAATGGTGGTGATCCTATTATTCTCCATTATTCCACAGATTAAAAACTACCTTCC
This sequence comes from Pseudochirops corinnae, assembly GCA_028646515.1. Taxonomy (NCBI): domain Eukaryota; kingdom Metazoa; phylum Chordata; class Mammalia; order Diprotodontia; family Pseudocheiridae; genus Pseudochirops; species Pseudochirops corinnae. The sequence continues at coordinate 49,721,357 of CM053589.1, read as the reverse complement.
TCTCCTATTCTCTTGGTCTCACTCTAGTTTTGGATAGAGATGTCCCATCTCCTTGTTAAGGTTGTTGTTGTTTGGGCGTGTCTGACTCTTTGTGATTCCTTTTGTGATTTTCTTAGGAAAGATTATGTAGTGGTTTGCCATTTTCTTCTCATTTTACAGATGAAGATACTGAGGCAAACAGGGTTAAGTGATTGACCAGGATCAGACAGCTAGTAAACGTCTGAGGCCAGATCAGAACTCAGACCTTCCTGACTCCAGGCCTGGTACTCTGTCCACTGGGCCACCTACCTTCCTTCTCCTTGTCAAGGGCAATCCTTCTACTTATGCTCTTGATCTCATCAACCCATGTCTTCCAGAAGTTTACCTCCTTAATGATATCCTTTATTTCTCTCATGGTAAGCCCCTTTTGAGGTCCCACTGCTGAGAATATAGGGTTGAAGACCCACACATTTCTGTTCTTTATACAGACACAAGGTTCTGTACTGGGTTCATTGCTAGGCAAATCTGATGACTCATTAGGGGGTTAGTGTCTCCATTCTGACACTTAAAAGCTTGTTTATACCCAACTCTTAAATCCTAGGGATGATGCTAATTCTAGTAAAATTTATGGATCTTCCTAAAGGGAAAAGTAGAAAAGATATCTAATATACAGTATGAATCAGGTATGGGATATCTCATTTATTCCTACAGAGAAAGCAATGATAAGTATAAGAGAATCACAGTAGGTATTAACAATGATTTAAACAGAGTTCAGTATATTAATTTATTACTGTTAGTATAGACATTCAAGAGAATAATATTTAAGCCTTGTTAGGACCTAAAAGAGTTTTTGGAAGGCTACTAGTTAGACATGTTATATTCCACTTACATTTATATTGTCCAATCAAATAGCCAGACTTGATCTTTCTGGTGGCTTCTCTCCAATGCCAATTCCTCCCTTGGGGCTAGTTGGCTCCTCCTGCTGTTTAGGCACTTTTGCCTCCCCTAATTCCCTCCTTCTGCTTGGGTGCTAGGGAACAGAAAGATAGCAGCTGCCATCAGTGCAGACCTTTTGATGTTAAAGGAAGGAAACGAAATAGACAAAAGCATACAGGGGTCCCAGTCCAAGCCCAGCATGTTGAGTCTGTGATGACCCTGCTGCCATTATATCAAGAAAGAGAAAGGCCAATCCTTATCATCCCCTCATTGAAATCATGTCTTGCTACCTACAGGTTACACTTAGGGCTTTCACTTGACCTTATGATTCCCTTAAGATAGCTTATATCTCCTTTCTCTTTCATGCTTAAATTCCCCCAAAGTATTGGCTGTACTCAGTGCTTCCATTTATTCACCCCCAAACGTCCCTTGTAATATAGTTTCTAGCCCCTGCTACTTGAACTAAACTGCTTCCTCCAAAGTTACCTCTTAATTGCTAAATCCAATGGTCTTTTCTCAGTCTTCACCCTTTCTCATAGCTCTGCAATGTTTGAAAAAATCACCCTTTTCTTCCAGGTATACTTTCTTCCAATAGCTTCCATGACAATTCTCTCTTGATTCTCCTTTTAAATGTCTGCTTATTCTTATCAATTTCCTTTGCTGAATGGTCATCCTGATACCACTCATGAAGTGTGAGACTTTCCCAAGGCTCTCTCTTATTTTTATTCTGCCTCATTAGCTCCCATGAGTCTAGTTATCATCTCAATGAACACTATTCCAAAGCATATTTATCCAATCTTAATCTCACTTCTGAACACTGGTACTATACTTCCAAATCACAGTTTTACTTCTGCATCTGAATGCAATGTAAGCATCTCAAAAACTCAAAATATACCCCCAAAATTAATTTTCTTCCCTTTCCTTACTCCAGATTTCTCTATTTCTGTTCATGGAACCACTATTTTCCCAGTCACCAAAGTTCACAACATTACAACCTTTCTTTAATCTTTTCCCTCCCTGTCATTCAATTTCAAGTCAGTTTCCTGTTCTTGTTATTCTCTCCCCTACATCTCATTTATCACTTTTCTCTTTTTCCTCACTCAGCTCATACTACTCACCCTACTCTAGCTTAGGGCTTTATTTCATCTCATATCTACAACTACTATTTTTACCTCCCAAATGAGTTTACCTATTTCTCATCTCTCTTGTTTCCAATCTTCAACAGAACTACCAAACTGCTTTTCCTAAAACAGAGATCACTTGCCTTCTAAAAAAAGTACTCAAGTAGCTCACTAATGCCTCTATTATAAAATTCAAACTCTTTATTTATGGTATTTAAAGTGCCCAAAAACTTGCTTCCCACATTCCTTTCAAATCTTATTTCTTATTATACCTATTAACACAGTGTTTTTATCAAAATGATTTACTAGCTATTTTTCATATATAGCATTTCATCTCCTATCTCTTTATCTTGGCATGTGTCTGAAATATATTCCATCCTCACCTCCACCCAGAACCACAACTAGGAATTGTGTTACTTTTGGTGTATTCAGATGAGCTGAAGGTAGGGAGAAGACAGGCTCCAGGAGAAAAGAGAGACTGTTAGTGTGCTAAGACAGTTGGGAAGTGATGGCTTAGGAAATACAGGCTGCCATGTTCTGTGGCATAGGGTGGTTGACAGAATGAGAAGCACAGAAATAAGAACCAGGGGACCGTCATAGCTAAGAAGGATGTCCCCAAGATTTAAGTAACCTGAAGAAAAACCCCAATCATCCCACCCCCAGTTACGCCTATTGTAGGAGTGATCATAAGAACTGTTTCTAAATATTGTGTGTCCTCCCCTGCACACACACACACACACACACACACACACACACACACAGCATAGAACTTCATGATAAGAGAGACTCTCTCATGAAGCCAGACATATACTATGGCCTCTTTCTGAGAGGTAAATGTCTCTTTCTGGGAAGACACAGGGAACTTTTCTGATTTGTCTCCGGTAACTGGGATTGCCTTCTGATCACTGGCAGTTGAAACAGAGGGTGGACTTTTGTCTGAGAAATTTCCCCTCTCTATGATATGTAAGTGTAAGCTGAGGAAAAGGTTCCTTTTGTTTTTTGGATCCTTGGAACCTTCTTCTCCCTTGGATTTCTAGCAAGGGAGATTTCTTTCCCCGTTCTTTCTGCCTCTAATGGTAACTTAGAAGGGAAAGAAATGGCAGTAGAAGACATGCACTGGCCCAGGTGAACCTGAGCCTGGAGTTCCTCAGTCTCCTGAAATCCTTCCTGCTTTAGCCTTTCTGTTTCCTTCTCTGGGCATAGAATAGCAACTATAATGAACCTGATAAATAAGCATTTCATCCTTTATGGTTTACTCATATATAATTTTGAGTTTGCGAACTCTTGAGTTTGATTCTCACCTGAAGGTAAGGGAATAACTTCAAGTTAAAGCCAGGTCTCCAGTCCTTAAGTTGGGTCAGTCCCATGTGCTTTAGAGCTCAGGAACTATACTTTCCTTCTGAGGTAAAGAAACATTTTTCCATTTTGCTTGATTTCTGTTTTCAGTTGTTAGTTTCCTGTCCGAAGGAAGCTTTTTAAAAAATATTTTGCAATTGATATTATTTCTTCAAACAGCAAAACAATCAACTGAAAGTTTATGTGAGTTTGAAAGGGGCAGATACCTTAAAGTGAACAAATCTAGTTATCAATGACTGAACCAAATAGTGGCCTTTCTTCTCCTTTTTTTTTTTTCAAGAAGCTGCTTGTGCTTCTCTATGTAGAGACTTGGGAAGAGTGGTTGCTTCAGTATCAAGCTAATTTTTCTCTGTAATAAGAAAGATAGACATTGCCCCAAGCTGGGGCAACCTTCTCTGAAAATGCTCTATGTTTACCACTGGAGAAAAAAAGGGTCAAAGTGAGAGGAACCATCCTCCTCCTACACCACGGCACATGCACCATTCCTCTACAGAGGCTGCCGAGAAATACAGCCAATGGAAGTTCAACATCTGACAACATAAAGGGCTGCTTACAGATGTTACTGTGAATGGAAACTTCATTATGTTATTATACCAGGCTGTTTGCTGTTCCCCTTTCTGGAAAAGTGAAGCTCCCTTTTACAAAAGAAAGCCATTCTTGTATCCAATGCATTTTAATAAAAAAGTTAAAAAAAAAAGAATTTGTCACTGAATGCACTAGTCTAGTTACACTTTGACCACAGTGTGTGTCTCATGTCCCCAGAAAACCTTGAGAAAAGGAGAAAAGAAAGGAGTCAAGGCAACCTATCTCACGAAAGGGTCCTGGTACACTCCAAAATCACCTATTTCTCTAAGTGCTTGAAGTCAGTTTGTCAACAAGCATTAATTTATAGATATTAAATACATACCATATACCTGGTACAGTGCTAGGAGTTTGGGATGCAAAGACAAAAAATAAACTGTGTTCTCAAGAAACTTGTGTTCTTATTCCTACATCATTACTTAATGTGTATTTTGTGTTTGTTTGCATAAATCCCACATCCTCCTACTAGAATTTAATCCCTTAAAGGCAGAATTGCTTGATTTTTTGTGTGTTTATATCAAGGATGCCTACCACTCTACCTAGCATCTATTAGAGGCTTTAAAATAGTTGTTGACCAAAGATTCCAGCTTCTGCAATAAGAACTCACTATGACAAAAACTACTGGGAAAACTGGAAAATAGTACGGCAGAAACCAGGCATAGATCAACATCTTACACTGTGTACTAAGATAAGGTCAAAATGGATACATATTTTAGACAGAAAAGGTGATACCACAAGCAAAGTAGGAGAGGAAGGAATCGTTTCCCTGTCAGCTATATTGTGTGATGATTAACTGGGAATGACTTAGCTCCTCTCAGCAATACAATGATCTAAGACAATTCCAAAGGATTTATGATGAAAAATTCTATTCACCTCCAGAGAAAGAACTAATAGATTCTGAATATAGATAAAAACATACTTTTTTAAAAAAGCTTTCTTTATTTTTCTTGGGCTTTTTTGTCTGTTTCCTTTCACTACATGACTGATATGGAAATATATTTTACATGGCTACACAGTTATAACCTATATCAAATTGCTTGGCTTCTCAATGAAAGGGGAAAGAAGGGAGGAAGAGGAAAGAAGGGAGGAAGGGAAAAAATTCAGAACTCAAAAATTTTTTAAATGAATGTTAAAAATTGTTTTTACACATAATTGGAAAAAATAAAATATTTTTAAAAACCGTACCTCTTCAAGAAGCAGTGCTTTATGAAACAGTGCTGTCTTAAAACAGCTTTCTCCTCTCTGACCCTCTATTGAATCTTAGAACAATAGATCATAAATTTAAAACTAGGAAAAGTCTTTGAGGTCTCCTAGTCCAACTTCCTATATTTTAACGGGGAAACTGAGGCAGAGAGAAGTTAAGTAGTTTATCCATGGTCATACAAGTTGTAAGACACCAGGGCAAATTTTAAATCTAAGTCTTATAACTCCAGGATCAGTACTCTTGCCTCCATACCATGCTCTTCTCCTGTCTCGTTGGAATGTGCCCTTTGTCTTTAACAAATTTTCATGTTATCCATGACATCATGGAAGTAACTTCCAATATCATCCAGTATAAATAAGAGGAGTGTGAATGTAATCAAAACATATTATTTTAACTTTTGGGGTTTTTTTTTTTGTGGCTAAACCCTGTTCTGTTTCTTCTTTCACAATATGACCAATGTGGAAATACATTTCCATGATTACACATGTATAACCTATATCAGATTACCTACCATCTTGGGGAGGGAAAAGAAAGAGGGAGAAAAATTAAATCAAAATCTTACAAAAATGACTGCTGAAAACTCTCTTTACATGTAATTGAGAAAAATAAAATACTATTTACAAAAAATTTTAAATAATTTTAATAATAACTTTTAAAAGATTCATATTTCATGTAGACATACTGTGCCAAATGTCATTAATTGGTTACATGAAAACACTACTTTAGGTGAAACAACATTGCAGGGGGCAGTTATTTCTATAGAAACAATTTTATAAATAGTGATATGTTCATGGGTAGCTAAAATATAAAGTATCATAACTTAAATCTGTCTTTACAGAAACCTGAAACTATAATCAGGCTAGATTGAGTTGCTTGGATACACTAATAAACTAGAGGTATGGAGAGGTATGGAGATCCAGAATTTCAAGTCATCAGAGAAGTTCCTTAGTTTTGCAGTCACTGAGAAACCAGTGACTTTGAGGCTGTCACCTGAATTTTGTGACAGTGGTGAGAGGGGAAAAGGGTAGGCAAGCTAGTTTGTGCATAAGAAGGTGGTGTGAGGGGACCTTTGAATTAAAGTCTTGAAGAGATAGTAAGTGAGCAAAATAATCCTTTGACATCTTAAAAGGGAGATGAAAGAGCAGCGGCCCTGGAATCAGGAGGACCTGAGTTCAAATGCAGCCTCAGACACTTAACACAAAATTAGCCATGTGACCTTGGGCAAGTCACTTAACCCCAATTGCACTCCAAAAAAAAAAAAAAAAGCAAGAGGGAGATGAAAGCTAAGCCCTTTATCCCTAGGGATTCTATTCACTTAAACAATTTAATAGCTAGGGATGTGAAACCACACATTCAAGTGGGAAGATGCAACTCATACACCAATAAGTATATCAAGGAAAACTGAGGAGGAAAAGAACACTAAAACTGGTAATTGATAAAGGCTTCTCAGAGGAGATAACACCGAAGCTCAAATTTGAGGTAATACAATAATTCTGAGTGGTGGAGAGGAGAAGGAAATAAATTTCAGGTTAATAAGACAGGTGGTAAAAATGCATGGATAGTTAGAGAGTGTTGAGCTCAAGGAGCAGGAGAGTTATAATGTCATTTTTATGCCAGTGGCAAGCATCACAACCACACCTGGGTAAAGAGCATGAAAAAGACTTAGAAGTAAGGAGGAGGTAGAACACTACCCTGTGGAGATGGGTGGGAATAGACATCTGGGATTGCCATTAGTCCATTGCTGGGGAATCTACTCACACTTTCTCCCACCAAAGGAAATAAACCACTTGTTTGCTTCCAATTTTACCTAGCTCTTCTTGGTACCTAAGAGCTAAAGTCAATTGATTTTTCCCACTTGACATTCAATAAGCCTCATTAGTCAGCATAGGAATGGAATTATAACTTTTAGAGCAAAAAGATGGGGAAGGCTCTGCAATAAAACTTGACCTCCTGTAAACCCTCAAGGATATTATCATGTTAGAACTGGGAGAGACCTTATGATCTAAACCAACTTCACTATTCAGAGGAGAAAACCAAAGACCTAGAAAGGAGAAATGACTTGACCAAGGTAACAGATAAAATATTATTCAACTATTAATGAAACTGATTGCTATTTTATATTCACACCCATTCTTCCTGCCATGGACTCTGTATATTTGTGGGAGAGTATGCCTCAGGTTTGGAGGGAAATGCTTTATAACTACTATTCCTTTTATACCACTTGAGAAATGCCTTTGAAAAAAATTTAAACTAAGCCTAAACTAAGGGAGAATTAAATAGAGAACAAATCTCAAAGACCCTTAGACTACCAAGAACTGAAAAAAACCTTGGTGGTAACTTTGTTCAATTCATTCATTTTACAGACAGGGAAAAAGAAATTCAGAGTTAGTGTTAGAACATAGACTAGATCTCAGGCCCTTTAATTCTTAGCCCAGCACTCTTTCAGCCAAGTATTAAAATTTGGTATGCTTCAGGGGAACAGGAAAAGTTTGCTCTTTCAGAGCAATGACTCCTGAGCATCTGAGCACCAAGGGGAATTTCTCAGCCTTTATAAGTAGACCCTGGCCCCAAAGCTCATTCATTTCCTCCTTGCCACTAAGAAAAGTGTGAGCAACTCAGAGGGACAAACCTTGCAGAAGGAAAAATAAATTCCTAGAGATGGGAGTCTAAGGAATCTCCAGGAAGAGTTCCCAGTCCACCTGGCACCTATTGCTGTCTCTGTTCAACTGTAAGCTGTCTAGAAGTAGCACCTGAATTACCATTGCATTGATCATTGAGGGGGTAGAGCAGCTAGACCAGACTTCTTTTGCTACCTTTAGGCTTGGGTCCTAACAGTTATGATCTCTTTCTTATCTTGACCCTCACAGAAGAAAACCCTCAGAAAACAGTATCCTTACCCTGCTATTCAATCAACATAACAAATTAGTCATAGCTCTATCTCTGTCTTACTACCAGGTTCCACCTTCTTCCTTAATGGAATACAAGCCTGGTAAGTGCCATTTAAATTTACTACTTTTGGGAAAATTCTCTCTCTGAGACAAAACCCCATTTAAACCCTACTCGTTACAACTCTGAGAAATAGTTTATTGTCTGCTTTGGCTAGAACATAAAGTTCATGAAGAGGAGGAAATGGGAACTAGAATGAGGGGAGCCTTGAATGCCAGGGTAATTAATTTGTTTTATCCTACAGGTAAAAAAAGAATGACTGACAGCTTAAGCAGGGTTTTAAAAGTCAGATATATGCCTTGGTAACTTCAAATAGGATGAATTGAAAAAGGGAGAGGGCTAAGTAGCAAGAAGATTAATTAGGAGGCTATTGTCAATAGTTTTCTTGAAGGACTCCAACTAGAGTTGGAACTGCTTAAGTGAATAGAAGAGGGTGATGGATGAGCAAGTTGTTGTGGAGGTAGAATTCAGTCCTTGCTAGCTAATTAGATATGAGGGAGTAAGGAAGAAGAAAGAAGAAAGAATGATTGCAAGGTAGTTAACCATTGTGACTGGGAGGATGGTGGTACCCTCAATAATTAGCATTTATATAACTCAAAGCTTTGCAAAACACTTTTTATGTTTCCTCACTTGATCTTTACCATCACCTTGGAAGTAAGGTAGTACTGTTATCCTCATTTTACAGATAAGGAAAATAAAACTGAGAGAGAATAAATCACTTGCCTAGGATCACACAGATAAAGGAAAATTTTGAGCAGTGATAGATTTAGTGGGGAAGAAAATGAGTTCCCTTTTAATTGTACTTATTTTTATTTGCCTGTGGGATAACCAGCTGGAAACCAATGGTGCATGATTGGAATTTAGAGAGAATAATGCTGGTTATGTGGACTTGGGACTCATCTGCCTAGAGACAATATTTGAATCCATGGAGCTGATGAGATCTCTTATAAAGCGTCCAAAACAGAAACCTGAGGTATAGTCATAATAATGGGGAGAGAGACAAGAATGATTTAGCAAAGGAGACTGAGAAGGAGCATTTAGGTAAATCAGAAAGGAATAAGTAGATAACAGTTGTATAAACTGAAGGAAGAAAGAATGTTCAGGAGGAAGCAGTCAACAAAATTAGAAGCTACAGAGAGGTCAAGAAGGATTGAGGACAAAGAAATTACCAACAGATTTAGCAGTTAACTTTAATCTTAGAAAAGTTTAGTTAAGAGATTTTTTGATGGCAGAGGGGATATAGAAAATAGGGGCACTGATATGCCTTGATGGACTTATAAACTAGTTCAGTCATTTGGGAGAATAATTTGGAACTATGCCTAAAGTGCTGTAAAACTATACATACCCTTTGACCTGGCAATACCACTACTAGTTTTGTATACCAAAGATATAACAGAAAAAGGAAAAAGATCTATTTGTACAGAAATATTTACAGTGCCTTTTTGTGGTGGCAAAGAATTGGAAATTGATGGAATGCTCATAAACCGGGAATGACTGAACAAGTTATGGTATACAGATGCGACAGAACACTATTGTGCTGTAAGAAATGGCAGAGGGTGTGGTTTCAGAAAAACCTCCATGAACTGATACAAAGTAAAGTCAGCAGAACCAGGAGAATAATCTACACAGTAACAGCAATATTGCAATGATGATCATTTGTGAAAGACTTAATAATTCTGATCAATACAACTATTTAAGACAGTTTCAATGGACTAAATGCTATCCATCTCCAGAGAGAAAACAGATAAACTCTGAGTACAGATTGAAGCCTATTTTATTTAACTTTTTAAAGATTTATCTTGTCTTTTTTCTACTATGGCTAATATGGAAATATGTTTTATATGTCTTCACATATATAATGGATATCATATTGCTTGCTTTCTCAATGGGTAGCTAAGGGGCTATGGGGAGGAAGAGAATTACTCAAAATTTAAAAACTGGAAAAAAAGGAATTTTTATAACCTTGTTCATTTAACTTTGCTTTTATGTTCTAGAAGAGGTTCCATGGAACAGTTTAATTGATGCCTCTTTGTTGGGACTAGGTCTGCCTTCCCCTTTATTACTG
>CM053589.1:49692867-49710668 GCA_028646515.1 Pseudochirops corinnae | reverse complement strand
TCTTACTCGTGGTTGTTCAGACTGTGATTTTTTTTTAAATCTCTGTGGGGCTCTGCTTCCAGAAGGGAAAGCTCTGTCCCAAATCCCTGAGGTCCTCCCGGCTGCCGTAGCTCTTAGGAAGATGCTGGGACTCTTCCTACTTACTTCCGGCTGACTGGATACTAAAGACTCCAAGACCGAGGCCCAAGACGGCAATCCAGATCCAGGCCGCTCAATGCGAGAGCACTGGCCTGAGAACAATTGCTAAGTCCCCCTGCTGTCTGCAGGCCACGGGCGTGAAGCTACAACGCGGAGGCAGGTGCAAAACCTCTGCCTTTCGCTTTTCTGCTCTGGAGGCCTTTTGGCCAGACTGCTTATCTCCCCGTTTCGCTATCCCCAATCGCAGCTGCTGCTAATCTGCTCACCAGAGAGGCTCCTCTCTCTTCCTGTCCAGCTGCCCCTGGGGCACAGCCGCGGCTTCAGGCCAGGCTGGTTTCGTTTCGCAGTGCTGATATGGTTCCTCGTAGCCGAGCTCACTTTAGTGGGAAGTATCTTTGTGTGCGTTTTGGAGTTCTAGGATTGGTTTAGAGTCCTATTTTATGGGTATATTGGGGTGGCTATGTGAGAGCTGCGATATGTTGCTGCTGCTACGCTGCCATCTTGGCTCCGCCCCCTAAAGGCTTCATTTCTCAAATATGTAGGTAACTGAGTCAGATTTATAAAACTAAGAACCATTCTCCCATTGATAATGGTCAGAGGATATGAACAGAAAGTTTTCAGAAGAAGAAATCAAAGGTATATGTAATCATATAAAATAATGTTCTAAATCACTATTGATTAGAAAAAGGCAAATTAACACAACTCTGAGGTTCTGCCTCATGCCTACCTGAAATTACAAATGTTGGAGGGGATGAGGAAAAATATGTATTTATTGAATTGTTGGTAGGGTAGTGAATTGATCCAACCATTCTGGAGTGCTATAAAACTGTGCCATACCTTTTGATTCAGTAATACTACTACTAGTTCTGTACCCCAAAGAGAGAAAAGAAAAGAGAAAAAGACCTATATGCACAAAAATTATCTATAGCAGCTCTTTTTTTTGTCGTGGCAAAGAATTGGAAATCATGGGGATACTCATCAACTGGGGAATGGCTGAACAAACTGTGGTATGTGATTGTGATGGAGCACTACTGTGCTATAAAAAATGATGAGGAGAGTAGTTTCAGAAAAACACAGGAAGACCTATGTGAACTGATACAAAGTGGAAGGGAGAACAATTGGGAAAACACTGCACAATAACAGCAATTTTGCAATGATAATCAACTGTGACAAAATTGGCTACTGTGATCAATACAAAAATCTGAAACAATTCCAAAGGACTCATGCTGAAAAAGTGCTATCCACCTTCAGAGAGAACTGACGAACTCTCAGTGCAAATTGAAGTCTAATTTTCTCATTTTCTTTATTTTTGGGTTTTTTTGGTGATGTGGCTAATATGGAAATGCTTTGCATTATTTCACATGTATAATCGATGTATTATTTGTTTTCTTTGGCATATGGAAAGGAGTGAGAGAGTCTAGAACTCCAAATTTAAAAAAGAAAATAAGCTCAAAAATAAATAATTTAAGGACCTGAATTGGATTGAATGGAGTTAAATAGAATTCTGGGATATTTACTGATGACTTACTTTGTTTGTTTGTTTGTTTTAACCATCAGGTTCTTCTAGAGGAAAAACTTTTTTTTTTTAAACCTAAAATATTGATAATATCACTTCCTACTTCAAAGTGTGCTGAGGCTTTAGTGCTGTAGGGGTGAATGTGAATAAGAATGAGAAGGCCTGCTCTTAACCATTTAAAGAAGAAAGTCAAGGCCAGATTCTAACTAGTAGATAAGTCCAAGTCCAAGTGATCACAAGTGGGAAAAAGCAGTGTGCCACATCCAAGTTAGACAGGAGAATTAAAGTGCCTTTTTCATTACCATATAGAAATAGGTGTCAGAGGTGAGATTTTGAACCTTTCTTACTTCCAATAGTAAGGATGTTGTGGGCAGCTAGGTGGTACAGTGAAACGCTGGGCCTGAAGTCAGAAAGACTCATCTTTGTGAGTCAAATCTGGCCTCAGATATTGACTAGTTGTGTGACTCTGGGCAAGTCATTTAATCCTGTTTGCCTCAGTTTCCTCATCTTTAAAATTATCTGGAGAAGGAAATAGCAAAACATTCCAATATCTTTGCCAAGAAAACTTCAAATGGAGTCATGAAGAACTGGACATGACTGAACAACATGTCCATCTTAGAAATATTTTTTTTGGGGGGGGAAATTTTTGGAAAAATCTTTTTATTTTTATTGCGATTATATCTAAAATGGGCATAAGATATGTGTCACTGATAGATTGGTAGATTGATTGATTCTATTAGTTGATAGAATAGATTGATTCTATTGATTCTATTCTATTATTCTAAGATTTAAGGATATGATATCCACACTATTTGAAGTCAGAGAGTTCAAATACCACCTCTGACATCAATCTATTGGCTGTGTGGTAACTAACATGTCACTTTAATTCTCTGTGTTTCAGGTAACTCTCTAAGATCACACCTAAGGATAAATGTCTTTTAAGTGTTATACACCCCTTCAGGAAATTTGAGAGTAGAGACTTTTTTTTTCCCATTTTGTCTTCAAACTCCAAACAGAGTTTGGAAAAGCACCTTTGCATATAGTAGGATCTTAAGAAATATCAATCAGATCAGATTGGGTCATCTGTCTTACCAAAAGGAGTAAAGTAAATTCATCAGAGCTGATCTGGAGTAATCATAATAACCATTATAAACAGAATTAACTTTCTGAAAATATATGCAGTCAGCAGGAATAAGGTTTGAAGTAATATTGGAGTACTGAAAAAAGGCTAGAACTCCATAAAACAAGATTTCCTAACAATTTATTGCAGTTTCTGAGTTTTAACTGTACTAAAGATAACAGTGAAGGGAAGAGAGATTTGTTAAAATTCTCTGTGGTTGTTGTCTTTATGAGACTGAAACAGTAGCTTCCAAGACAAATGTTGAAATCCAGGAGGGGAGCACCTGCAGAAAAGAGCCCAATGCTTAGAATAGTGACAAGAGAATCAGAAGGATTGATTACTATTCCTGTCTCTGCTGGTGACGGCTTCTTTCCTTTTAGTCAATTTCCTTAGGCTATTTGGGACTAAATTTCTGCCACAAAATGGAGATAATAATCTTTTCTGTTTGAGACCCATCTATTTCCTTAGGTCTTTTGTCCATGGTCTTAATATAGCAGAATGCCTTCAGGGTTCTTCTGATGAAAAGTATTCTATTAGCCTAAAGGGTCCATAATACTTATATGCAGGTGAAGAATGTTGTATGGCTTGATGAATTCACATTTGTAATGCACCTTTGAAAGTCTTAGATTAAAATAGTGCTAAATCTTAGATATGACAATAATGGATAGAAACCTGGCCATAGCATCTGAAAGAGTGGGGTTCATGTACTGCCTTTGATTCTGATGAGCTTTGCAGACATTGGAAAGTGACTTAACCTCTCAATACCCTTAGGCCACTCTGTAAAACTAGAAATTGTGGATCACTTGATGATCTCTTAGGTAGAAGGAGTTTCCACACTAGGAATTCCCCACGTAGATAAAATCATAGGTCTGCTTCCTCTGCTCCCCACAAAAAAAAAGTCTTGCATATTATTGAATACATTGATTAGCATTGAATATATTAATTAATGCCTGGAAAATCTATAAATGATAATATACTTCTATAGTTAGATGTCTTAACAGAAACTGTCACCTAAAGCATCTTCCCAAAGGAGGCAGTTTTTTATCCATGAAAATTTAGCAACAAGCTATGTCAGTACCTTCTGAAATAAGTCTTAAAAAGATAAATTTCTTTTAAACGCAGAAAATACAATGCTTTGTAAATAAGGACAGACACTAGTTTTGCTATAGATTTCTTACAATGTTCTTAATCCATCAAAATTCACTTTCCTAAAAGGTTTGGTTTAAAAAAGAAAGAAAGAAATCCTTTGGGCTGTGGATTCCCCCACCCCCAGCCAACCCCCAAGGCTTAGATAACTTTTAATGCCATGTAGACTCCAGACATGTTTTATGGTATCTGGTTCAGAATGACTATTAAAGTGTGCATTACAGGAGTATAGTACCTTCAATTTACAGTATTTTACCTACTTATACCATTTATAAGGCTCTCTATTGTAACATTATCATTAAGGCTGCTGGCCCTTAGCTGCCAACAACATGATTAAACTCTATTATGGTTACTCTTGTTATAAGATCTTCTCATGATATTTGTACTAAAGGTGCATGGAGCAGGGTAGGTGGTGTTCTAAAGAGGATACAATTCACTGAATGGCTGATGTAGCTCTAACTTGGACAAGGAAAAAAAAATCCATAAAAGAAACTAGATAGAGAAATTAGTGTGTGGCAGAGACTTCAGGAGTGGTGATTTTAGAATTTTTCTTAGTGAGGCTTTGGATTTTATTTATTTGTTTGATTATCCATTCATTCATTCGTTTTACTGCAGAGAAGAAAATATAATTGTGAGGCATTTTAGCAGAAGAGAAACTTTTCAAATAGGTCCAGTCATCAATGTGGAAGAAACAAGAATTCTAAGAGAATGTTTCAAAGTTCTATGCAAATATTTTAAGTAGTCATGTCAAATTCCTGAGGGCTGCATATCGACTTAGGAAACCACAAATTAACATCATCTATGTGGTGTTGCATTTTTATTTACTTTGTTAAGCAAGGCATAAGCTCGAGACCTTGGTTTTAAAACAAAAAGGGAAAGAAATATGACAAAACAACTAATGCCCTCTCCTTTATTAGCTGTGTGATCCTAAGAAAGGTTCTTTACCTCTAAGTTTTCTCACCTTTAAAATGAGATTGTGGGACTTCAGGACCTCAAAGTTTCTTTCCAGCTGTCAAGGTTTATGATTCTAAGGTGATGATATTATTGATGTTATTTTAAGTAGGATATAGGATTGGGGCTGTTTTCCTAGTAGTGGTGAAGGATGGCCTCAAGTAACACACATTTTCTCAACAGTCTCCATTCAATTAATTATTTAGTTGGCATTTATTACTCACATACCTATTATGTACAAAGCACTATTATCTAATGGCCCACAGCGCCAATTACAGGATAGATCAGACCTGTGCAGCTGGTAAACTTCAGGCTGCAGATAGGTTAGACTAAAGACAGACTGACTATAGTTGGCTACCGTGGGTCACATGACAAACTGGAGATTGCACAGTGGCAATCCTACATTTTTCGCTCACTGCTGGCCATACATTGTGCAAGCCTTACATATGTAGATGGTAAAGACTTGCCTATGGTATATAACCAAGGAACAGAAATTTTCTTTGAGTGAAATTAATTTGTACAAAATGGCAACCAAAAAATCTAATGTAATGTTGCACCATATTAATAGAAGTATATTGCTAGAGTATGGATGGGCATTTAGGGTCCTGCTGTACTCTGCCCTGCTCAAACCACTCGTGGAAAGGGGACAGTCAAGATGGCAGAGTAGAAAGAAGCAAAGAATTTGAGCTCCTGTCCATTGCTTTTTCAAACAGTTCTATAAAATGCACCAGACTGAATTCTGATGGAGAAATCAAAGTTGCAGTGACTTTGTCTCAGGTTAGCATAGGGAGACAGAGAGGCACGCAGATACTTGGGACAGATACTAGAGGCAGGACTGTTCTGAGCATATTTGAGAGGTTACACAATAGCAGGGAAGGAGGATGCAAAACCCAGAGTGGGGCACCGTAGACCCACACCAAAGCACTATGACAGATAGAAGTGCCAATTGGCAGTTTTGCCACCCACTATCCAGTACTAGATAATAGATCCAGGGTGGAATGAAAGAAAGACCCATACCATGTTCTGAGAAAGGAGAAAGTTCAAAAGCCAGCAGCAGCATTGGTGTGGCTCAGACCCCAAGCTTAGAGCATAGTCTCATTTCCCACATCTAGCCCACACTGCAAAGGAATAAACAAGGCACTAAATCTAGTCTAAAGGGCAGTCTACAGTTTTACCACATTGAACCAATAGAACTTTACAGCTGGCTGTTAAGGACTTAGTGCAGCATCAGTCTACTCTTGCACAGATTTGAAACAAAGTCAGGAACTTGAAGTAGATCAGAAAAAAAGCTATCAGAACTTGCCCTGCGCTAGATGCCTTTGGGAGCACTGAAATCTTGCAAGTCTTCAGCCTGTCCCTGAGGTCTTGGGATAACATAACACTCAATCCTTCAAGAAAGCAGGACCAAAACTAGCTCAGACATTTTCCTCCAGAAATGTGGAGATCCCAGCCCTAACATTAAGACTGAAATCAGAAAGTAGACTAGAAGACTAGGCAAACAAAATAAGATCTCCATCATAATGAGCTATTATAATGTCAGGGAAGCTCAAGACACAAATACAGGAGAGAATTATTCTAAAACATGTATAAGCAATGATATAGAGAAAAGCATAGCTTGGGCACAAACTCAACTAGAATTACTAGAAAACATATCAAGAGTTTTTTTTAAAAAAAGAATTAATTTTTTTATAACTGGAATGAGAGTTCATGAAGAAAAAATTGGAAAAGAAATGAGAGGTATGGGAGAAAGAAGTGGGAAGGGAATTAAAAACTTGGCACAAGAGATACAAAACCATGGCCAGACAATAAACTCCTTGAAAATTCAAATGAACCAAATAGAAACCAATGATTTTGTGATGCTACAAGAAATATTAAAACAAAATCAAACAACTGAAAAATGGAAGAAAATTCAAAGTGTTTTGTAGCAAAAGCAACTATCTTGAAAAACAGATCAAGGAGAAAAAAAATTTAAGACTATGTGAATACCATGAGCAAAAAAAAAAAAAAGAAAGAGTCTAGACATCCTATTTTAAGAAATCTTAAAAGAAAAGTGTTATAATTTCTTAGAACTTGAGGGCAAAGTGGAAATATGAAAAAAATATATTGGTTAACTCCTGAAAGAAACCCCAAAACAAAAACTCCCAGGAATTTCACAGTCAATATTCAGAGCTTCCAGGTTAAAGAAAAACTACTGCAAAGCAGTCAAAAAGAAAGCATTCAAATACTGAGTCACGGTTTGGATCACACATAGTGCACCAGTCACTTCCATAAAACAGTGGAGAACTTTGAATGTGATTTTCCAGGAGGCAAAAGATGGCTTACAATAAAGAACAACTTGTTCAGCAGAACTGGATATAGTACTACAAGGGAAAATGGACTTTTATTAAATTACAAGACTTACAAGCATTCTTGATGAAAAGACAAGAATTTTGGCAAAATTGAAGTTCAAATACATGAGTGAAAAGAAGTTTAAAAAGGTCAACATGAATGAACGATTAAAAAAACTAAATAAAGATAAATTATTTACATGCAAGCAGAGATGATACATGTACCCCCTCTGAACCTTATCATCATCTGGACTCATACAAGTACAATTTGATGAAACCTGGGAATGGTTCTGTTATGTCTTGATGATCTTAAGAATATAAGGAAAAGAAAGAGAATGAAGAGTACATGAGAACCTGTGGGAAAGGGAAAGGAAGATTAACGGACATTATTTCACATAATCAGGGTGTCCAAGTAGACAACTATGCAAACAAGGAAGAAGAGGTGTGTGTGTGTGGGGAGAGTTGCTGATACTTGAAGCTCATTCTCATCTGAACTTTTCAAAAGAAAATGCATACCACATACACACACCCACACACACCACACCACACCACGTCTCACACACACACACACACACACACACACACACACACACACACACACCAGAGTTGGGTATAAAATTCATTTCAAACAATAGGATAACTGGAGGGAAAAGGGAGGGAATATTCCTCAGCAAATAAACTCTGGAGATGTATACCATGTATTTATAACTCTTTTAGAGGTGGCAAAGAATGGAAATACAAGGGATTATCCATGACTGGAGGGAGGGAAATGAATGGACAAGTTATGGTATATAAATGTGATGGAATACTATTGTGTTAAACTGTTATCAGTATAATGTCCAGCCAGGATTCTAGAGGACTAATGATGAAACATTCTACCTGGCTCGTGATAGAAAGGTGAAGGACTCAGAGAACAAAATGAGACAATATTTTTGGATGTGGCCAAGGTGGACATTTGTTTTGATTGACTACATGAGGTTTTTTTTTTCTTCTAATGTTCTCAGTTGGGGAGGGTGGGGGATGGAGGGGGAGGAAGAGAAGTTGGAATTGACTGATTAAAACAAATAAAATATTTTTTAAATACCACAGCTGGAGTATTGTATATAGTTCTGGGTGCCACATTTTAGGAATATCACTAGAGAAATAATAATAGTAACTAGCATTTAGATAATACTTTCAGATTCGCAAAGAACTTCACAGATATCTCATTTTTATCCTTACAACAAACCTGATAGGTAGATACTATTATTACCACTATTTTGGACAGAATGGCAAAGGGACTTGATCTATGCCATATGAGGCATCAGCCTCCATCAGCCAAAGGAACTAAGGGCTTTTGACCTGAAGAAGAGAAGCCTTAGAGCTGTCATGTGAACAAGGAAAGAGATTAACTTTGTCTCACCCCAAAGAACAGAGGTATGAGAAATAAGTGAAAGTTAAAAAGAAGTTTATTTCAGCGAAATATAAGGAAATATTTCCAAATAATAAATTTGTTGCATTAAGTTTTCCATCTCTATAGATCTTCAAGCAGACACTGGATGTTCATCAGTCAATGTATATAAGGGAAAGCAAATTAGAGCCCAGATAAGCAATTGTTAAGAGAGTCTTTTGTTGTTGTTGTTGATGTTGAGTCATTTCAACTGTTTCTTAGTCTTTGTGACCCCATTTGAGGTTTTCCTGGTAAAGATATTGGAGTGGTTTGCTATTTCCTTCTTCAGCTCATTTTACAGATGAGGAAATGAAAGCACACATGGTTAAAGACTTACCCAGGGTCAAACAACTAGCAAGTGTCTGAGGCCAGATTTGAACTCATGAAGATCGGTCTTCTTTATTCCAAGCCCAATGTTCTATTCACTGCACCATCTAACTGTCCTAAGACAGTCTTAAATCAGTAGTATGTACAGTAAATTCAGAGGTGACCTCAGAGTCAGGAAAATTAATAATTAATAATACTAATTATTATTACTACTACTACTACTACAACATCAAAGTTTGAAAAGTCCTTTATATTCATTATCTCGTTTTATCTTCACAACAATCCTGAGAGGTAGGTGCTATTATTCCTTTTCCAGAAAGACCTCAATTCAAGTCCTTCCTCTGACAAGTACCTTCCTCTCTTTTTGTTTGAGGAAATTCTCTAAAATTATTAGTTGTAGGAAAGGTGCTGATTTGCCTTAATAGAAGAAATTCCTCACTGGAAGCTCCTTTTACTGATGAAATTCATAGATCCAGTCCAAATATTATAGCCTCTTACTTAAAAAAATACTTTGCACATAGTATACATGTAATCTGCATGTATAGATCTATTCTTACATGGATCTCACAGGGTTACTCATCTTATACACACATAGAAGATGGGGCCTTTATCCAAGGACGCCTTTTATTGAGTCAAAGAATATGAAAGGCAAGCAAAAATTTTACAGTATAGCACTCTTAATGAGGTACAGACATTTCTTGTCCTTATTTGTGTTCTACAGAGACTTATATTTGTGATCACATCAGCAATAAATGTAACAGATATCTTTACATAGATATCTGTTATTTCACATGATTACATAAAAATAGAGTGTGTATATTCATGTGCTTGTGTGTATGTGCATGTGTGTGTGTAATAGGGGAAGGAAATAACTTTTAATCTGCTATATTGAGAACTGGGGATCATATTATGGATTATGGGTGAAGATGGACCTATGCCCTTGTAATGGCAAGCAAATGAGTACTTAGCACCTTGGTTCAGTTATTTATTTAGCTCCTTCCTTTAGTTCAAGTGTCTTTGAGCCTTGCCCTGCTTATATATCAAGTCTTTGCTAAGAACCAGAACCTGTGAATACCATAGTGGGAGGGACTTGCCAAAGACAGGAACAGGAAGGAAATAAGAAGTGGGTGGAACAGGGAGGAGCTAAAGACCACATAAAAAGCTGAGCACAGCTGGGACTGAGCAGAGCTGAAAAGGGGAAAACTTGTTTCCAGCACTCTGTTTGTCTGTTCTATTTGTGTTGATTTGTGTTTGTGATACTTTGTACAGAAGCCCTGGGACCTTACTGGAAGCCCTGAAAGAGGATTTTGTTGTTGTCTGTTTAAAGAAGTGCTGGAGGAGGGTTTCAGAGGTCCTGGGACTACGTTGATAATTTGTGTTGAGTTTGGGGGTCTGTGCTGATTTCACAGGCAGAGAGTGAATTGATGATGGTGCCGGCAATGTGGATGAATGTTGTTTGGGCTTTGTTAAGCTTTTTCTTCCCAGAAACAGAAACTGCAAATGACTTGAGGTGGACTGGACACTGTGAGCTTCAATATGGAATGGGAACTGGACAAGGAAGTGGACGAGGAGCTGAGAGCTGCCTGCCTGTGAATACAGGTGACAGTTGGGTAGATTCAGGCAAGAACTGGGCCCATGGAAGAGGAATCATGGAATCTGTGAGCCAGCTTGGAGCCAAGATGAAAAGACCTCTCCTTGGGTACTTAGTGCTGACTGAGAAGATCATGATTTACTGTGGCCTAGGTGTGGGAGAACTTTGTACTTTGTACTTTGTACCTTGTACCCCTTAAGGATGATTGAAATCTAATCTCCAATCAAGAAGAAAGAAGACTTTTTGACTAAGAGATTAAGACAATGTGACCTAGGAGTGGGAAAACTTTTATCTTTGTATTTTTCATCCCTTAAGGAGGATTGCTCTTTAAGGACAATTGAGTTAAGGACTTGCTGAAGGATATCTTTTGTTTAAAACTGTGTGGCCACTTTAGCGATAAGTTGTTATGTTATATCATTGTGAATGTTGTACTTTGGTTTTTGTGAATGTTCTGCCTTAGTTTGCTGCTGAATAAATAGAGATTTCACTATATACATGATCAGAACCTTAAAGCTATCCATAGTAGCAATCCTTTGGAGAGCTGCTTGTGCTTGGCTTTACAGCCCTGCTCCTACTTTGCCCCCTTTTTAAAGTATAATTGGCTTGTTGTTTGTCCCAATTGCTCCCAGTTAATGGGTGCTATATTGAAGATGACAGGCAACTAAGCAAGATGACTTGTGCACTCAGTAATGTTAAAAGTAGAAACAACTCCTGCTTTCCGTCTTGTTTGCTCTTTTGAATGCATGGATTGGGATTCTACCAGCTCCCCCTGGGAATTCCAACAGGGAGTCAAGGGAGAATATGTCTTCCTTCCCTCTTTCCCAACAACTGTGATGGCTATGCACACTAGCAATGAGTGCATGTGCTTACCAGAGATGGGATGTCAGGTCTCTAGCTGCCCCTTCTGCTTTATGTCCCTTTCCTTGAGCACAGATGACCATATAGTGATTCCAAGATGGGTATTTCTAGTCTTGGCAACTACCTTGTGAACCTGAAGTATCTGCAGTCATTGAAAGGTTTGGGTACTGAGAGCGAGAACTGTTCTTGGCAGCTGTGCCCCTTGTCAGAGGAGATGATTTCCAACAGAAGAGTGAGCCATGAATACCTAGTTGACCAAGAGACATGGACCTCAAATGAATTGCTCAGACAATGTAGATCTAAGGAGAAATTGAAATGATTATCAGTCCCTTCAGGCTCTGAGGAGTCTTTCCTTTCTCCCAGAAGTTAATTGACTTGCCTAGGGTCATATAGCCCAGGTCTTCCTGGCTCTGAGATCAACTCTCTATCATACTATGCCCCTATATACAACATACAAGCACACACACAAATATAAATCTATATTGCCTCATTTAAAAAAAATAAGCATAGGTCCAAGACCTTGTATGTGTTCAGTTGTTTCAGTCATGTTCAACTCTTCATGACCCCATTTGGGTTTTGTTAGTGAAGATACTAAAGTGGTTTGTCATTTCCTTCTCCTGCTCATTTTTAAATGAAGAAACTGAGGCAAACAGAGTTAAGTGACTTTCCCAGAGTCACAGAGCTAGTAATACCTGAGGCCATATTTGGACTCAGGAATATGAGTCTTCCTGATTCTAGTCCCAGCATTCTATCCACTGAGCCATCTAGATGCCCTAAGACCCTATATAGGAGACATCAAATAAGGACAAGAAAAGTTTGTATATCATTGAGTTAAAATTACATACTTTCCTTACTTTTTTAAAATCTTGAACTTTCTAAATGGCCTCACTGTGCAAGACATCATCTTTTAGACACACATACACACACATATATACATATACATGACACTCATGTTCTGTGAGGACCACAAAGAAATATACACAGACACACATAGAGATTTTGTGTGTGTCTATAACATATTTTGGGATGTGTGTATGTGTATATAGTTAAATATATACATACACTACATGTATGTGTATTTGACATATATGCATGTGTGTTTCTATTATATATGTATATTTGTATGTGTGTATATATGTAATTTTTTTAAAAAAGAGAACCAGCCCACTCATAAATCTGCCCAATCCCAATGAACTGAGATTCAGAAGACTCCAAAAACAAGAGCATGGAAGTATACATACAGCTTGGTCTTCTCACTAAAAGAAGGTTAAAGGAAATAGCTTGTTTGCAATTTGATATGCTGCTTCAATCTATGGACGTTGTACTATATGTCAGCAAAGAACTACCTCCGCCTAGGAGACATGCCAACTAGGAAATTAAACTACCACATATGAGGGTAGCACAGGGGCAAAGGTAGCCAGATGCATATGACCCTTACTAGGATCAGTGGGCAGAAAAAAGTATTTTTCCCCAGGAATTTCAGGATATAAGTTAAACCAAGAACACACAGCTATGTGCATTATATATCTACAATACTGTTTCATTCTGGAACAATTTTTGAATGTGGGAAGGCTTGATCACTCTGCTGACCTCGGCAGAGCTTTGCATATGATTTCCTGATTTTGCCCAAGCATCATTAACTAGACTCTTGCCACCTGAACATAATCAGAGATGTTGGAGATGGGGATGACTGTTCAGCTCTCTCTTGGGCTAGACAACTCTTGAGGCTCTTTCTAATTATGAGACTTTATGCCATAGGAAGGGAACTTCATTCTGTTTTCTTGTCAAAGGAAAGGGGATAATTCTAGGAGCATGACAGCTAGGAATGAAGAGACAGAGAAAATTTGGGCAAGACTTACTCCAGAGATAATGCAACAAACATTTATGAAGGGTTTATTATGTGGCCAGTACTGCTCTTGGCCATGGAGATAAACAAATATTAAATAACATCCAGTACTTTGCCTCATAGATTTTTTTATTCTATTGATAAAAAGATGAGTCAGAAAAGGAGTGAGCTAAGAATGAGCTGGTTTATCTCCATTTACATTTCACTAAAAACAATGATTATCTTGGAAGACATCTTGTAACTTGGCAACTTCTCCTTTTTGATTTATTATTTTAAACTCCTGTCTATTTTCCTCAAGTTAGAAGAAGGAAAAACTCTTGATTAAACTATATAAGGGTTGTTTGCTTATTTCTAAGACATCAGGATAGGGGAGAAATTAGAAACCTCTCCTCTGCCTTTCTTAGGGGATATGGGTGAGAGGAAACCAGGTGGGAGAAAGGGCGATGGCAGTGATACCAAGGGAGGAACAGGTTAAGACTTGTAGGGGAGAAGAAAATAGAGCATGGGGGTCCTGAACTGGGACATTCCCTCCAAGCTTTTAATATTGGCAGGGACCCTGATGTTACACCACAAACTATGAATGTGTCATGTTCTAAGCATATATGCTTAAGCTACCTTAACAACTGATCAGCCTGGTGGTACTTACATAGATTGATACATGTATGCACACATCATACTTTCTGAGGCTGAGATCTATTCAAAATTTATATAATAACATAGAAAGTCAGAACCTTAGTTTGCTTTTTTCCTTATAGTCCAAAAGCAAGCATGGGATTCAGATATGCAGGCAACTTCTGTGTGTATGTACATAGATACACATATACATGCACATTCATATATGTGTGAATACATACATACATATAGGGCAGCTAGATAGCACAGTGGATAGAGTACTAGGCTGGGAATCAGGAAGACTCATCTTCCTGAGTTCAAATCTGGCATCAGACACTCAGTAGCTATTGAAATCTGGGCAAGTCACATAACCCTGTTTGCCTCAGTTTCCTCAACTGTAAAATGATCTGGAGAAAGAAATGGCCAACCGCTCCAGTATCTTTGCCAAGAAAACCCCAAATGGGGTCACAAAAAGTCAGACATGACTGAAACAGATTCAACAACATACATAATACATATGAACATACATTATCTCATTTGAGCCTCACAACAACTTTGTAAGCTAAATCCTCATCTACATATTACAGATGAGGGAGAAATCAAGGCTCAATGTGGTTAAATAATTTGTCCACAGCTCTTAGCTAGTAAGTGTCAGAGATGAAATCTAAACCCAACTCTTCTTGACTCTAAGTTTAAAACTTGGTCTATTTTAACATTCCAAGATGTGATCCACTCCAAAAAATGAACAAAAAAAAAGAATGCATCTATGTATATGCATTTCCTCATATAGGCACACATGGAGAGGCAACCACATATAAAGCACCTATTCCAATTAGTGGTTTCATTATAATCTAGATTACTTAGTTGTAATCTGGGGACCAGGAGTGGTATGAATAGTGAAAATCTTCATTCTAGGCTTCAGAAAGTTAACAATTGTTTGAGGTTACTCTGACTCACACTTGAATTCATTGCACTCTTGAATCATTGCCCTTTACGCTGCTCACAGCTAGTGTCTTTGAATGTTGTGCATAGAGGGTGGATTATTCACAATCTTTCTCATATCTCCTCTTCAGGCTTGCTTGTTGCCTCCAATACCAGTCTTCTCTGCTTATCATATCAAAAATTTGCTTGCTAACAATTCACTGCCATTAGCTCTCTTCTCTTTTGTCCTTTCCCTCTGTTTAGAGTCCATTTCTGACCTCATCTTCTTCCTACCATCTAACCGGAGAGATCTTAACTAGAGTGTAATACAGAGGAAAACACTTTGTTTCATTGACAATGACATATATTAACCACCTTAACTTGGAAGGTGTGTAACTTGGAGACAGTTATGGTGCCTGCTGCCAAGAAATGCTGATGAACCAGAAGATAAGAAGCCACATCTAAACATAAATACAGCTACCAGAAACAAAGAATAAACAAGACAATCACTTTTACTTTTTTTTCCCCATTTTTAACATAACTAGAATTAAGTGGAGACACAAGTCACCTCACATCTTTTTCTAGAGACTCACAGGCATAGTTAGAATTTCTCTGACAGTGGGGGGAAAACAGAGGAAGTGTTTTGTTAAAGATAAAACTCTCACGTTTAACTGCTCTATTCTTCTGTCTCTCTGACATATTCTATAAGGAAAGGAACATGAATGTGGGACAGTATGAATGAATCATGCTTGTTACACTCAGCAAGGCATTGAATACTGGTCAATTTTACTGACTTCATGAAGAAAAAAAGAAGCAGGAGATCTTGAATAAGGACTCAAAGGTGCTGCAACTAACTACCTTATTTCTTTACTTTGTAATCCTTAGTTACTCTTGTCTATACTCATTATCACTATGCAACATAAGCAATGGGTTTCTAATTGGGAAAGCTGTGATGGAGGGCACGTTTTTCTTTATGAGTTTACTCCTTAATGCACTATATACAAATCATCCCAAGTCCCTATATCCTTGTACTGCTCCTGAATGACTGAGAATTGTCCTCACTTGCAATCTTGTCCCCACCTTCTTCCCATGCAAGTTATGCTAATTTTTTTTCTTAAAAAGTTATTGAAACCATCCTTCAATCTTAACTGGCTCAGGGGAGTAAAAGGTTGGAATATCGACATTCTGAATACAAAACAACCACAACAAACTTGAGGCACCATCCTATGTTTAGCTGGCATACAACCATGGGCAAATCAGAGGCAGGGGGGCCTCAGTCAGCTGAATCAACTCAAAATGTCCTCAGTGCAAATACTTGTGAAATATCCCCCTGCTATGGCTAATAAATCTCCTTTTGTAACCACTGAATGATCAATGGATGTATCATTTCATTATAGTTTTGAATTTAAACTATTAAAAGCGATAGCCTGGGTTGGGCCCTATCAGACCATTCCAATTGAAGGTTCAATAGGGACTCTCTTCTACACTTATTGGGACAAATGTCCTACATCTCCCATTCACTTTAGACTACACTCTCTTCTATAAGGTTGTATAGTAATGCAGAGGCAGAACACTGAACTCAAGGTTAGAAAGACTTGGGTTCAAATCCCACCTCCTGGCCCTTAGTAGTTACACACTAGAGGACAAGTCACTTAACTACTTTGAGTCTCAGCTGCCTCATCTGAAATAGGGGAATAAATACTTAGCTAATAGTGTTGATGTGAGGTCCAAATGAGATAGTGTAAAAAAATGTTTTTTAAACTTTAAAGTGCTTTATAAATTTCAGTCATTTTTATTATGTGACAAGGGAGCCATAAATCATATTAACTATTCTCAGCAATTGTTTTTGCTAGAAGTTTTAATGAAAATGTCCTTTTCATTTTGGATCTTAGAGCTGAGAGTCAAGACATGTGAGTAAAAGTCTGGGCAGCCCTTACCTCCTCTTGTAAAAGGAAGGAAGGATGAAAAATCATGCAGCACAGTATAGGGGAAAGAATTCTGGATGGGAAATCAAGGAGATCTTGTTTCAAGCTCCAATTCTGTCAGTAACTTGATGGGTGATTTTGAGTAATGTCAATTAATTTCTCTGGGCTTTCATTTCCTCATCTGTAAATGGTAGGGTTGGACTAATTGATTTCCAAAGGTCATTATTGAGCTAACAGTCTTTGTTTCTGAATGGTTAGATAGCCATGTGAATTTGCCCTAGTTGTTCTATCTACCTGGGCCTTAGTTTCTTAATTTTCAAATTAAATTTTAAAAATTTAATTAAATTTTAGAAAATTATTTTTATACAAAATTGTGAACTGTTGCATACAGTTTGAAATTACGTATTAAATTTAGCATGAGAATAATAAGAGCTCTCTTTATGTTCTCTTGGAAACTTTATTCTGCTTTCTTCTATACATTTGGGCCTTAGCTTTTTCACCTGCAAAGTGAAATGGTTGAACTAGAGATTTATTGAGGTCCCTTTTAACACTAATGTATTTGAATTCCATTCTAGGAGAGCAAGTCATCCATCTCTTGAACTCTTTAATGAAATTTAAATGTTTAGCTAATTTAGGAAATTAAACGTTTTCTAGCATGGAGTAATCAAAGTTATCTCTATGCTAAATCATTCACAGAGAATAGGTAGTTATAACTATATAAACAGACTAGTAAAATTTGAGATGCAGAGAAATCCAGGCTAAGAATTCAGATCAATCACTCAAAAGTAAAATCACTTTTGCAAAAGAGTTTGGGGATTTGAGTGCCTGTGTATGTTTTTCCTCATAGGACCTATGATTTCATTACTGTAAGGGGCTATTCATGAGAAATTGCTTTGGAGAAATTGTAGATCTGCACCCTATGCTTATGGTCTTAGAAGTAAGTGACATGCAGATTGGCTAAGATGACAAAACAGGAAAATGACAAATGCTGGAGAGGATGTGGAAAAATTGGAACACTAATGCATTGTTGGTGGAGTTGCGAATTGATACAACCATTCTGGAGAGCAATCTGGAACTATGCCCAAAGGGCTATA
>CM053589.1:49671769-49692367 GCA_028646515.1 Pseudochirops corinnae | reverse complement strand
GGTTTTGCTTTTTTTTTTTTTTTTCTTTTCCCAGTGATCACTCATTGGTTACAGCCCTTCTATATGACCAAACTATTGTACAATGTGAAAGTATTTGCAGATCCTATACATGATTGCACGCCACCATGGGGGGGGAAGGGAGGGGAGAAAATCTGAAACTCAAGTGATTGTGGAACTGAATCTTGTAAATTAAAAGTAAATGAGTAAATTAAAAAAAAAAATAAAAATAAATGCCTGCTAAAAAAAAAAAAAAAAGTGACATGTCTTGGGTCATGAAGCCAAGAGGTGTGAGAGGTGTGACTTGAACCCATGTTGTCCTCATTCTAAAAACAGCTCTCTGTCCACCATATCACCTGCTTCTCAAAAGAGTCAGTAGTAGTGCAAAAATATCACAGCCTAAATATCAGCCCTAGAAAAAAAAGCAATTGCCCCTCAAAAAAAAGAAAGAAAGAAAGAAAGAAAGAAAAAAAGAAAGAAAGAAAGAAAGAAAGAAAGAAAGAAAAAGAAATGGGGCAGCTAGGTGGCACAGTGAATAGAGCACCAGCCCAGGAGTCAGGAGGACCTGAGTTCAAATCTGGCCTCAAATACTTGACACACTTACTAGCTGTGTAACCTTTGCCAAGTCACTTAACCCCAATTGCCTTGCCTTCTCCCCTCAAAAAAAAGAAAAGAAAGGCAATTGAACCAATTTACATAAAACATAGAGGATAAATTTAATTTTTTGAGTAATAACATTTAATAATTGCTAGTGGTTATTTACTTCTTTAAGGTTTGTGAAGCACTTTACACATATTATCTCATTTGAGTTTCACAAGAACCTGAGTAAGCAATTATTATTATTCCCACTTTACAGATGAGAAAACTGAGGTAAATGAGTTAAGTGATTTGCTGAAGTCACACAGCTAGAAGTATCTGAGACACGATTCAAGTTTCCTTACTCCAAAACCAATCCTCTAACCATTAGGCAATCTAGTTAATGGAGGAGGTATTATGTCTACATGGGTCTTTATTCTTCATTGAAGATAATTTCTTTCTGTTAAAAAAAAAAAATTCTTGTTGCTGTTGGTCCTTTGATTTTGAAGAGGACCAAAGACATCATAAGGGTGCTGACTTGTGCGTGAATTGGATTTAAGTGAGGCAGAGCTGCACAAAATCATCTGCTTCACTCTTTTCCTGAGTCTTCGAAGTCCAGTGACAGGATAAAAGTCAAGATGTGACAATGGCCAGGGACATAGTGGAAAACCTTGGCATCTTTGATGTCTGATTGAGATGTGACTGCTTCATGGCTGTTGCAATAAATTGTTCTCATTCTGTGGGGGAAAGTCTTCACAGGAGCTAACTTTTACCTACTGGCTACTGTTAGAGTGAAACTCACCAGTGGGAGTCTCCTGGACCCGTGGGGGATCCAGGTCTAAGTCCTAGAACCTAGGTTTATAAGTATAGAGGATTGTGTTAGACTTTTTCCACATTCTGTTTACATCTTTTACTTCTTTCTTATTTCAACTTCCTGTTACATGTATTTAAGTCTGAAAGAGGTATTGACAGGCATCACAGCATAATAGATGCATTGATGGACTTTGAGTTAGGAGGACCTGGGTTTAAGTCTGACCTTTGGCACTTACTAGTTTTGTGAACATAAAAATATCACTCAACTTCTCTAGGTGTCCATTTCCTCATTTTTTTTTTTAAATAAGGGGAATGGGAACTGATTCAAATGTGTAAGAATAAATATCATTCCTTAATAGATAAATAGTCAAAGGATATGAACAGGCAGTACTTAAAAGAAACCAAAACTATCATTAACCCTAAAAAAAATGCTCAAAGCCATTAATAATTAGAGAAATACAAATTAAAGTTCCTCTTAGATTCTATCGCACAACCATCAGAATGGCCAAACTGATGTTTAAAAAAAAGGAAAGTAAAAAATGTTAGAAAGACTAGAAAAATAGATACATTAATGTGTGATAGAGCTATGAATTGTTCCAGTCATTCTGGAAAGCAATTGGGAACTATTCCCCCAAAGTTGCTAAACTGTGCATACCTCTGGGGGCCTATATTTCAGAAGACATCAAAGACAGAAGAAAAGGACTCAAACTTATAAAAATGTTTATGACAGCCTTTTTGGGTCATTGCTAACAAGTGAACAAGAAGGAAAGGTCCATCATTTGGCAAATGGTTGAACATATTACATTATATGAATGTAAGGGATACTACTATGCTTTAAGAAACGTTGAAAGGGACAGTTTCAGAGAAACCCGAGAAGACTTTATGAAGTAATATGGAGTGAACACTACCAAGGGAACAATTATAAAAATAAATAACTTGGAAAGACTTTGGAACTCTGATCAACACAATAATTAACCATGATTCCAGAGGCGTGATAATGAAAACTACCCATCTCTTGACAGAGAGACTCAATACGCAGAATGAGACTCACATTTTTGGATGTGATCTACTCTCTCTCTCTCTCACACACATACACACACATACACACAGACACACATGTACTCGCGCACGCACACACACTCACATACATACACACAGACACACATGTACTCACACACACATACACGCAGGCACAGACACACATAGACACACACATACACACATATACTCACACACATACCACACACATACTCACACATACATACATATATATATGTTTGTTTGACCATGCATATTGGTTCCAAGTGTTTTGTTCTATTTTTTCTTTTTGGGGAGAAGAGAGGAACAAAAGAAGGTGAGGAGAGAAAATTAATGCATCTTATTTTTAAAAAATGATTATAAAATAAAATAAAGGATTTGGAGTAGAGGGCCTCAAAGGATCCTTCCAAGCCCTAGATCCATGATCCAATGTTTATCACTGATAATTACTATGAAAATGTCATTTATAATCTATTTAGTATTTTTTCCCTATAAGTATGTATTGGCCATGGCTTTTGACAAATATGTATATTTAATATTGGTATTTTTCTTCAGTCTTTGGTGCCTATAAACAAAATATAGTTTCTCAGTCTCTCTTGAGCCTGTCTCATTTACTGCAGTGTTGGTCTGAGATTATGACAACACTTTCGCTTTTCTTGGATTCAATGAAGACATAATAAATTCTGCTTCCAAGCAATATTCTATCTGATCCTAAAATGTGACATCAAGACCACTTGTTTCTCATCTTTATTTTCCAGAAAGCCATGATTCTTAGATTATCTCCTAGAGTTTCTATTTTCTTAGTTAATTGTTTTTGACGTAGATATTCTACTCTTTAAATTTTGCTATCATTTGTCTTTCCACTAATATTTATTTTAGTGTTATATTTTTGAGCTTTGTCTCCATTTGTTTTCAAAGTACCTATTGCTTAACTAAGGTTTTCCAGCTTCTCTTCTGAGTGATCCATTTTTTTGAGTTTTCATAAACATCTCAAACTTCACTCTTTAATTCTTCCTTTAACTTTTTTATTAGGATTTCTAAGGTGGTTAGGTGGTGCAGTAAACAGAGCACTGGCCCTGGAGTCAGGAGGACCTGAGTTCAAATGAGGCCTCAGACACTTAACACATACTAGCTGTGTGACCTTGGGCAAGTCACTTAACCCCAATTGCCCTGCCTTCCCCTCTCTAAAAAAAAAAATTTCTAGGCATTCTCAAGAGTTTAGTGGCTATTCCACTCTCTTTTCTGAGATTCTAATTGTAATGATTATAGATCAAGTCTGTTTCATCTGTAGATTTCTCCTTATATTCTCTTATCTCATGGTATTTTTTCACTGTGTTAACTAATTTTTTATTCCTCATTTCTTACACTCATACATGGGATATAGAATTGGTTGAGGCCTTAAGAGGTTGTTTAGTTAATTCCCTTCCTTTATAGATGAAGAAATTGGGAACTAGAGAGATTAAGTGATTTTCTTAAAGCAATGATATTCTAAACAACTGTTTAGCAACTGACTCTCCAAAAAAAATGTTCACAGGACACACTTTAACCTGCATTATTACTATTTTCTCCATTACTTTCCAAAGTCCAAGCAGTCAACAAAACAATAAATCAATCCCTGAACTGTAGAATTTCCAAGGTGTAAATACTCACCTTGAAAATTTACCAATCACTACTACGAGGAATTCTAGCTAGCTGCAGTAATGTCGC
Source organism: Pseudochirops corinnae (assembly GCA_028646515.1). Classification (NCBI taxonomy): domain Eukaryota; kingdom Metazoa; phylum Chordata; class Mammalia; order Diprotodontia; family Pseudocheiridae; genus Pseudochirops; species Pseudochirops corinnae. The sequence continues at coordinate 49,688,236 of CM053589.1, read as the reverse complement.
TGGCTTACAGTAACGTAAGTACAGTCACAATTAGAACCCAGGCTACCTGACCCCAAGTCCTGCACACTTTCTACTAAGCCCCATTTGCTTGTTCTCTCTGCTGTTTTTTCTTCTCTTGGAGTATTTTCTTGAAAAGATTATCTTCTTTTCCTCTCCCAATGGAGGGAATTTTCATATGACATTATGGATCCAGGGAAAAAAAAATTATGGGATTGTCAAAGTTAGCATTGACATTATTTCTTGCCATATATTTGGAAATTGTGACACTTGCATAATAATAATTGATATTTATATAGCACTTTAAGGTTTGCAAAATGCTTTGTATTCATGATCTCATTTGAACCTCACAAGAAATCTTTTGGGGAAAAAAGAACTCTTTTCGGTAGGTACAATTCTCATTTTTTCCAGATTAAGCCTCAGAATTTAAGTGACTTATTACCTGACTATTAGGTCTCAGAGGTGGAATTAACAGCTAGGTCTCTCCTGACTTCAACTCTAGTGTTCTTTGTACCATATTATGTTGCATTTCAAAATCTTTTTCATATACATATAAGATATTATTTATTCAGCTGACAGAAGGTATGTTTGCCTATTGAGGGGGTTGTTTTTTGGTTTTTGGAGGTAGAAGGTAGGGCAATTGGGGTTAAGTGACTAAGTCACACAGCTAGTTATTTGTGTGTGTGTGTGTGTGTGTGTGTGTGTGTGTGTTAAATGTCTGAGGCTGGATTTGAACTCAGGTCCTCCTGACTCCAGGACAGGTGCTCTATTCACTGTGCCACCTAGCCGCCCCTTGTTTGCCTATTTATTATATTGAGTTATAGTAGATTTTTGTTGGACCTAAATAAAGATGAAATAAAATATCTGGGGTGCATATGTGTTGTGGGCTGCTCAGTGTCTAGCACTAAGCATGATCAGAGATGTGAACAAGAAATGACCAGGTCATGAGGGTAGTTCAAGGAAGAACCATAAACTCCATTTAATGATGATTTGAACAAGATTTTTAAAAGATCCAAAAGACAAAGATTCAAGCACTCTCACCAATAAGCTTAGTTTGTCACATCCTGGGATATTATCATAGTTTTATTATTACAATAGTCTGTCACATCCTGGAAGCAGCCCAGATAAAGTCAGGCTCTTTAATTCTAGGCACCAAAAAGTCTTGGGAAAGCCAACAAGTCTTTGGGAGGTCATTAGCCTTTTTTCAAATGCAATACACATCTCCAAGAGCTGGCTTCCAAGCCCCAGGCCAAAGTTGCATTCTCAAAGACATCTGCATAAGACCTCCCCAAAACAAATACTTTGGTTTCCTACACATATGGATTCATGGATCTCTTGGAAAAAAAAACTCCTTGGTCTTGATATGGGTCCTTGACCGAAGGATCTCTAGTATCAATTCTTTCCAAATTCTACATAGGAGATGGTAGAAGATGGAAAGGGGCTAGGGGAAAGGAAGGACTTCAACCCCTTTGTTAAGCCAGTCTCCAAAACAATCATTATTTATTTTTAAATCTCTCTTAAATCAAAATCCTATAATCCCAGATACCTGGGAGATGCCCCTTTAAGAATAAGAGCATTCAAAGTTATCCAAAGGTTCCTGCTTGAGTATATATGAACCTCATCAATTCTTACAAGAGCCTGAATTCAGGTCACCTGCCTACTGCATATACGTAGTCTAGATTTCACCTTGGAGCCACAATCCCCTTCTTGCTGGACCTTATTTTCAGAACAGCTTTGCAAAAGTTCCCCTTCCAATAGTTTCCCCACCTAGCGCAGGTGGAGTGGATTGGACAGTAGCCAGATCCTGTTTCAAGTAGCTCTCTGCTGCCCTCTGCTGACTGGTCAAAAAACCGATTAAATTCATGAACTACTTTCCCAGTCTCTAATCACCAGGCTTCATTAGGATGTTTCCTGAGCTGCCATTGTACCCTACCATCCCTCTTTAATTGAATTATTTGCCATTGAGCATTCCTGTCTCAGAGGAATGGAGAGTAGGGGATGATCTCCATCATTTCAAGTAGGGGGAGAGATCCTGAGGTTTGCTTATGAAGAGATTTTCACCTTGGATGTGCACATTATCTAACCCAGACTTGTACAACATACGATTCCCAGCCCACCAAAGGATTTCAGATAGCCCACAAAAAAAGGAGAGGATGTAAAACAAAATAAAGATGTAACAACTGCTTTGTCCATGCCCCACTTAACCCACCTTCAACTAGTCACTATTGTGCCCATCATGTAACCTTGCATGAGGGTTGCCACTGCCACTCTCTCTTGATTGTCATGTGACCCATGGCAACCAACCATTGTTAGTCTGTCTCTAGTCTGAGAGGAGCATTTTGGTGACAAATAAAAATCTTAAGTAATAAGCTTACTTAATTGATATTAATTGAAATTTCCCTTTTTAAATATGGTTCATTTGCAAAATAGCTTAATCATTAATTACACCTTTACTGGAAAGTGAGCCGCTAAAAATCTATCTGTGGCCCAAAGAAGGTTAGCCCATTTTAATTTTGGCCCCTACTTACTGCCAAGTTGTGCAGGTCTGATCTAACCTATTAGCTGCTGGGATCATTGAATCACTAATAAGCTCATGAAAGTGTCTCTGAGAGAGTTGAAAGGACACTAGAACTTATTACAATATCTTTTTCATTTTGTTGAGTTTCTCAATTTAAAGTATTAGTTGTGATGCAATTTTAGAAACTGTTGCCATAAAAATTTTATTAATTTGTGCAGACATGATTATTACTATAAGAAATTTGCATTTCTATGCAGCGGAGTACTGTTATATCTATTTTTCATTTTTTAATAATCATATTAAACATGTTTCCACATTAATCATGTTGTGAAAGAAGAATCAGAACAAAAGGGGAAAACCATGAGAAAAGAAAAGAAAAAATAGTCTGCTTTGATCTGCATTCAGACTCCACAGTTCTTTTTCTGGATGTGGGTAGCATTTTTCATCATGGGCCTTTTGGAATTGTCTTAGAAGATCATTGTATTTCTGAGAAGAGCCAAATCTATCAAAGCTGGTCAACACACAATGTTGTTGTCATGTGTACAATGTCTTCCTGGTTCTGCTTGCTTTACTCAGCATCAGTTCATGGGAGTCTTTCCAGGTTTTTCTGAAATCTGCCTACCCATCATTTCTTATAGCAAAATAGTATTCTATCACATTGTTCAGCCATTCTCCAGTTGATGAGTATCTCATCAATTTCCAATTCTTTGCCACCACAAAAAGAACTGCTATACATATTTTTTGCACATGTGGGTCTTTTCCCTTTTTATGATCTCTTTGGGATACAGACCTAGTAGTGGTATTGCTGGATCAAAGGGTATGCACAGTTTTATAGCCCTTTGGGCATATTGCTCCAAATTGCTCTCCAAAATGGTTGGATCAATTCAGAACTCGTGCGTGTGTGTGTGTGTGTGTGTGTGTGTGTGTTTAGCTATAGTCAAGCACATTACTCTTAAGTCTCTATAATTCTGAAAAATTAAGTATTTATAACATTACTGCTTCCTAAAGCCATAGAAGTTTGTGAAGTAGTATGGTGAGTCATAAGATACAGTCATGTAACCTAACAATCAGGTACATGGAAAATGAATTTGACTCCACTAACCTGTTTGCCTCCTTTATCAAAAAGATAACACATTTCATTTGGAAATTCCTGTGAGTTACTGGGTTCAATATAAAAGTAAAAAATGATTCAACCTCCACATCTAGTGACTAATCTATTAACAATCCAGGTGGGAACCATAAATGAAATAGTCAAGTATTTAATTCTGACAGATTATCAAAGTAAATAACTGGAAAAGCTCAAGTATCAAAATCAGTCTCAGTCCCCTATGTAAAAACTACTACCATCTCCCATAGAAATCACATGCTAATGTGGAATACATGTTTAGGACAAAAAAGACAGTTGCTGCCCTCAAGAAGCTCACAATCTAATGAAAGAGACAACATGAAAATAACTATATATAAACAAGATTATATACATATGTGATATATAATATGTGATATCTATACATCTGAAATATTTTATATATATATATATATATATATATATATATATATGATACCTATATATGATATATACAGGTAAACCAGAGATAATCAACAAAGAGTAGGCACTAGCAATAAAGGGCATCAGAAAAATCTTCTTGTAGGAGATAGGATTTTTAATTGAGACTTGAAAGAAGCCAGGAAGCATATATGAAGAAGAGTATTCTTGGCATGGGAGATAGTCAATATTGCAACAAATCGTTAGATGGTAGCTTATTCAAGGAACAGCAAGGCCAGTATCCCTGGATCATAGAGTCCATTAGAGGAATGGAATAAGATTCAAGACAGATATGATGGGGCCAAGTTATGAAGGGCTTTAAATGACAAACAGAGGATTTTATATTTGACTCTACAGGTGAAAAGCAGCCTCTAGAGCTTATTGAATGCATGTGTATGTGCGTGTGAGCATGTGTGGGTGGGTGGGGTGGGAATGGGGAGACACTGTTATATCACAAACCATGGGATACATCAAAATAAAGACAACATCAGGAAATCTGGAGGAAGCCCTCAACTACATTGGTACAAGTCTTGAATTTATGAAATTATAGAAATAAGAGTTGCAAAGGTTCAAAAGGGATGAATAGGTTGAGTTCTTAGACCATTAGGTGAATACCACCATCAAAGAGATCACAGATTTATCAAAGCATTAAAGTATCAAAGAATGATTTTACCTGAATAAGACCACAGTATATGAAAATGTCTAAAGTTGAAAAAAACTCTCAGTTGCCTGGGTTTCCTTGAGTTAATTTATTCTTGTTTGACTACATATTTCTCACTCATTTTCAAAAGAAGGCAAGTGTCTGAAAGAAGGAGGAATAGCAGCCCAGGGCACTAATTATGGGGGCTCTGAGTACAATAGAGGGGAAGGATTTCAATGAGTATTTATCAAATACCTATTGTTAAAAGGGGCAGCATTTTTTAGTGCATGGAATCCTCAATTCAAAGTCAGTGGACTTGCATTTGATTCCTCCCTCTTCAACTTGCCACCTGTAGCACTCTGGGTAACTGGTTTTACCACACTGAGGTACATTTTCATCAGTTTCAAAACAGGGGTATTTCATTAGATAATTTCTAAAGTTCAATTTAGTTTTAAGTTCTATGATAATATATGGTTAGTACTACCTTCAATGCTGCAGGAAATACAATAGAAGTTTGATTATGCTAATGTTCCATGGAGCTAGGATATACACATCTTTATTTTCTATGTGGAGATAAGATATATGTATAATTAAGAATGAAAATATGAGACATAGACATTAAGTTCTATAGGAATTTAAAAGAATAGGGATTAGTGATGGGAAGAATAGTCAAAGACTTGATGGAGGAAGTAAGACCTAAGTCAGACCTTTAAGATTTGGATAGATGGGAGAAAAAGAAGAAGAAATTCTAGTCAAGTGAAATATCAATTCAGATTCAGGAAGAAGGCTGCTGTTTATAGGACATGGAGCTCCAGCTTTCTAGAATGAAGGGATTTCTGGAATCCTGGGGATTAATAGAAGAAAGGATTGGTTACCTAAGGTGGTACTACTTCAACTCTGCACTGCTCTTTTGATTGATCTCAACTTCACAGGAACAAGATTCCGCTTCCAAGTTAAACTCCTCACCTCTAATCTCACCACCATGCAGCCAACTCATGTCTTGATTAATACTCTCTCCCTAAGCCTCCTTTCCCCTACAATTCAAGGGCTAGAGACTAGAGTAACAAATGCCTCCAAATGCATTCTTTTATAGAGGGCAGAAAAACTGAACTTCTGGGTTCACTCTACTCTATATGTGCTGCTCTGCCTGGTCTCAGCTCCACAGAACAAGATCCCCCCTTGCCAGGTATGCTCCCCTTCCCTGATTCCTTTTCTGTGTTGTCCCTCCTCATCAGACTGGAAGATCCCAGAGGCCAGGGACTGTCTTTTCTCCTTATTAATTGTATCCCCAGCACTTAGGACAGTGCCTAGCACACATTAGGCACTTAATAAATGTTTATTGAATTAGATTGGATGAGGCTTCTGAAGGACTTGGGAAAGACTTATTCACATATTGAAACCAATCAGAATATTTGGAGAAACCATTGAACTATTTCAAGAAATTGAAATGAGACGTCAACCAGGTAAAAGAAAAAGAAAAGGATTCATATGTACAAAAAGATTTATGACAGCTCTTTTTGTCATGGTAAAGAACTAGGAAATGAGAAGGTATCAATTGGTCAATGGCTGAACAAATTAAGGTTTATGAAAATAATGGAATACTATTGTGCTATATGAAGAAAGAGATAGTTTAGAGAAACCCGGGAACATTTGAATGAATTGATGCAGAGTGAAGTGAGCAGAACCAGGAGAACAATTTATATAATAATAACATTGTAAAAACCAAAAATTCTGAAACGTTTAAGAATTCCCAATGGTCATCAACAAATATTTATTAAATAAGAATGGTTTGCATGACTTCATATGCATAATAAGTATCATTTTGATTGCCTTCTCAGCATGTGGGGGAGGGGCTAAAGAGAGGGAGAAAATTTGGAACTTGAAACAAAAAAGTGAGTGTTTAAAAAAACTTTTAAAAGAAGAGAATGGAGGGAAAAAAAGAAAAGTTAACAAATATTTGTTAAGTGCCTCCTTTATGCTAGGCACTGTGCTAAGGACTGGGATTATAAAGAAAGGCAAAAGACAATCCCTGCCCTCGAGCAATAGGGGAGGGGGGATAACAAAGATAGAAAAGGGCAGGGAAAGAGGGAGGCATGAGAGCATAATGAAGTCCTACAGCCAGGTGGGAAATTATGAGATGGCTTGAAGTGGAGGGAACCTTCTTAAATGGAGGATATGGGAGAAGCTCTCCCATGTCTGCCCTCCATCTTCTCTGACTAGAGGTAAACAGAGGACCCAGAGGTAGCAGATACTGAGAAAAGGCAAAGGGAACAAACATTTATATATAACCTACTATATTATATAGGAACATACTATGTGCCTGGTACTGTGCTAAGAACTTTATAAATATTTACTCATTTGATCTTCACAATAACCCTGAGAGATGTTTGCTATTAATTATTCACATTTTACAGTTGAGGGAAGCTGACAGTTTAAATGACTTGCCCAGGTCACAAAGGAGTAAAATAAGGAGCAAAAATGGGTATAGGAGCAAAGTAAAATATCCAAAGCTGCAATTGAACTCATATCTTCCTGACTCAAAACCAGGCAGTCTATCCAGTGTGCCACCAAGTTACCTCTGAGAGGTATGAGTTTCAGAGTTCATGTAATCTTGTAGGAAGCTGAGTTTCTAGGGACAATGATGAAATCCAGGGGAGCAGCTAGGTGAGAAAACCTCCCTAAATGAGGGTCCTGGGAGGAACTCACCAATGTTCACCACTCATCCTCTCCAATTAGGGGGAGGGAGGGGCTCTAAGGCAAGGGATACTGAAGAGGGATGTTTCAGAGTTTATGTGATGTTGCAGGAAGGTGAACTTCTACAGATAATGATAATTCCGGGGTCATGATAATAAAGTATGTTCATCAGCTACTGATAGATAGTGGACCAATATGCAGAATGAGCTACAAATATTTGGACATTTCTATTGTGGAAATATATTTTTCTATACTAACATGTTTTGAGGATTTTAAATATTTTTCCCATGGGGTAGGGGAATGCATAAGACAGCAAAAATAAAAGTTTGATAATTTAAAAAAATTAAAAGCTGAAAAACAGAACATCTCATCAATAAGGTACCTTGAAGACATTATCTAGTTCAACCCTCCCATTTTACAAGTGTAGAAACTGAGACCCCCTAAAATTACATGATTTGTCCAAGGTTACACAACTAGCGTCGGAAGACAAGATCAGAGGTTTAGAGCTAGCAAGGACCTCAGATGCTGCGAAGTCCAGACCTTCATTTTACAGATGAGGAAACTGAAATCCAAAGAGATCAAGTGTTTTGCTGGAGATCACACAGGTGTGAAGTGTCAGGGCTGATATTCACAGCTAGAACTTCTTCTTCTCCTCCTCCTCCTCCTCCTCTTTTTCCTCTTCTTTTGCTTTTTGGAAGGGGGATGGTAGGGCAATTGGGGTTAAGTGACTTGCCAAAGGTCACATGGCTAGTTTTTTGTGTTAAGTGTCTGAGGTCAGATTTGAACTCAGGTCCTCCTGACTCCAGGGCCAGTGCTCTATTCACTGTGCCATCTAGCCACTCCCATAGCTAGAACTTCTGAATAAAGACTTAACATCCTTCTAACTGAACCCTGTTATCATATATCCTATCTCTCAGTGATGGAATGAGAATCTAACAAGCATATATTTAGTGCCTACCATGGGCAGCTAGGTGACACAGTGGCAGAGCTGGGAAAATCTGATTTCAAATTTGGCCTCAGACACTTAGCTGTGTGACCCTAGGCAAATCACTTAACCCTATATGCCTCAGTTTCCTTAACCGTAAAATGAGTTGGAGATGGAAGTGGCAAACCACTCTAGTATCTTTGCCAAGAAAACCCCAAAACTGGGATCACAAAGAGTCAGACATGACTGAAAAATTACTGAATGAGGATGTGCAAGCAACTACAGTAGGTGCTGAGAATAAAAAAAAAGAAATCTCTCCCTTCCTCAAAGGAGCTTACATTCTGCTAAGCATGGGGTGGGACAGAGACCATATAAAGAGATTAGTACATGCATCATTACTGAACTGCATTAGTTTCCTAAGTCCCCATCCAGAAGAAGCAAAGAGATATAAAAAGAGTTTAATTAAGCTACTTCCTGGGGAGATATGATATATATATATATATATATATATATATATATATATATATATATATATATATATATGTATCTTTTATGAGATAAGGAAGACATACATTTAGGGAGTTCTTTGGACCATACTCTACTACTGCATTGTCTTTCCCCTTTCTAGCCAAAGTACCACATTTTAAAAAATTGCTACTTCCTTGGTGCTTTGTGACAATCTGTCGATGCCAAACTTCTTTCTGCCTTGAACCAATATAGCCTTCAATTCCCCTAGAATAGCGGTGTCAAGGGAAAAGTAAGCTGGCCATGTGTGCTCGGCACCACCTGGTTGTAGTTACATCACCCAGCTCTAAACGCACTAGCTGTGTCAGGGTTGAACACTGTCATTCTGATGAAGTGGTGAATGTGCTGGCCTGGTAGGAAGCCTTTTAATGGAATGACAAGATTTTTCTTATTTGTTACATCTCTGGGCCATTGTCAAATCATATAATGCCAGCCCAGGAAAGTAATTACAGAACTGTTGTGAGGCTGTTAGCAGCTGCTTTTCGTTATGTTTTTTTTTTTTCCATTATGCCTGGACTGTGGCAAAGAAAAATAGGGATGACGGAGACCCACAACAGAAATGCCACCTGATCCACTGGCCTGTCACATGTGGCACGTTGAAACTTCCTTTAAGTCAAGAGTAAAGTCTTAGGTCCAAATAAGCTGCTTGATGTTGTGGCCTTGAGCATAATAAATGAACTATAAACAACTGTTGTGGGTTAGGACATGCAAGGTAACCCCTTTTCATAGTCTTAAAATAATTTGTAAAATATCATAAGACCACAAATCCAATCTCTGAAAAAAAAAATCTGCATCAAGCACTATTTAATATTACCAGTCTTCCTAGGTAATGCCACCAATTTTCAGGGCTTCCCATGCCATTTGGCCTGGGAATGAATATATTTAACTCCCCAGATGCAAGGCTCTCATTTACATCTAGAAATAGTGTGATATAGCAGAGAGGGACACTAGACTGGGAGTCAAGAAGGGCTAGGTGTGATTTCTGCCTCACATACCAACTTTGTGACCCTGGGGGAAGTCACTTAACCAGTCTATGGCTTAATTTTTTTATCTTTAAAATGAGGAGTGAATTTGATGACCTCTAAGGCCTCTTTCTTACACATCTCTCTGTCTCTTTTTCTATCTCTCTGTCTCACTCTGTCTCTTTCTCTGTCTCTGCCTCTCTCTCTCTCTTCTCTCTCTCTCTCTTTCCCTCTCTCTTCTTTCTCTCTCTCTTTCTTGCTTTCTTTCACTGTCTTTGATCCTAAACTAATATATATGTGTATATATATATATATATATGTATATATATATGTATATATATGAAGAAGGATCCAAGCACATCAAATCTTGTTTAGTTCAAATGTCTTATTTTTATTGGATTCACTATCATGTCTGTTACTCTCTAAGTATATAATACAGAGCGAATTTTTGTGACTATAGGGACTCCCTCCCCTTTGACTGCACCAGTGAGATACACTCCTGGAATGGAATTTCCCTCCACTAATGCAGATCAGTAACTTATGTGTCTCTATCCTCAGAGTTACCTAGGACACTGAGAGGATATGAGACATTCCTATGGTCATTTAAGATAGTATGCATCAGAAACAGGACTCAAATCCTGGTCTTCCTCCTGCCTCTAAGTCCAGCTCTCTATTCACTCTGCCATACTATTTTTATTTTAAGCAGTTAAAGTTTATTGAGTAGAGAATGGAGCTACTTTTGACAGACTCCTGACTTGAAATCAAACTAAAACTGTTTTTATGTGATGACCATTTAAAGTACAATAGAAACTCCTTAAAATGCTTAACACAACTGAAGAAATGTAATCAGACTGATGTGCAAAGAAGCAGGCTTGTAAGGATAAACCTTAATGTGATTTATTCATTTTCTTTGAGTGAAATTGTTTAATGTCTTGGTTTGCCAGCAAGTAATCAACTTCCCAAACATCCCTTTCTGTTTCTGAAAGTCACTTTTTCTCTCTCCTCTTCTTGGCTATTGAGAACAGTAAATAGCATTTTTTTGAGAGTCTTCTAAAAGCTTCTGAAAAAACAGCTACTACATACACTGTTTTCTAAGTACTCCATTCCTTTCTCCCTCCCTCTAACACATGAGTAGGCAAAATTCTTTCCCCTCAGAAAGGCCATTTCCAGGTGATAAAAGAGGTCAGAAGCTTGGCGTCCAGAGTCAACCCAAATGACAATAATTACAATTTATCATAAAGACAAGAGTGAGGCTTGAAACCTGTCGGTACATATCACCATGAAGAAATAAATTATGGCTTGTCAGGAATGACAGATTTCAGCAAGGTGCTTCCTTTTCACTCTGAGTAAGACCTTTTTTTTTTTCCCCACCCAGCAATTAACTTTATTCCCATTAATATTCAGCAGTGTTGACAAGGCTGACATAGTAAAACTGGGTTTTATAAAAGTAAAGACAGATTGATGTAGACTCATTATTTTGTCTAATAATTTCATCACTGTGTGTTGGATCTTAATAAATGAAGAACAAAGCTGTTGACTCCAGCCTTGACTTGTTGTGCCAGGTAAAGGACGCAAGTTTTTCAATGTATATTTCCTTTTTCTTCCAATACACAAATTTATTTTCTGAAATAAACAGTAATTTTGCATAAAAGGTTGCAGAGGTGCCACGGTAACCTACACTGTAATACTATTAGCTCTGGCATGGCTTCCTTTGGTTATTTCTTGAGAATCTATAAATAATAATTATACGACGTAGCCCTATTAAATAAAATGCGTCACAGCAGTTCAAATTCCCTTTGATTTCACATGAAGGAAAAGCTTGTATGTGAATATTTGCTTGGTGTGTGTGTGTGTGTGTGTGTGTGTGTGTGTGTCAGAGAAAGCCAAGGAGTGACTCCACTCCTTGAGGGAATGTTAAAAACCAAACATTTTTCTCTGTCCCTCCTTCCTGTTTGAGAAAGTTATAAGGGAGACAGAGCAGGTGTCACAAAATTTCAAGATGTGTCAAAGATGATGTTGCTTGGAGACATAACATCTGTTCTGTTTTGTATTTGCCATATTTCCTAAAAGACTAAAAATGAAACATTCTCTGACTTTACAAGCTTGTGGACACAGATTGGCTTTTCTTCCCTCCCTCCTATTTTTCATAAAGGACACTCACTTTGGCTGAGTTTAGCCTTTCTGTCTCCTCTAGAACTGTGAGAAAAAAATTCTCATGATTGGTGAGAAAAGATGTGCTTGTTTGCCTAAAACCAATCAATTTACTTCTGGGGAAAAAAAATTGGTCACTCTTCCCCTCCAAAGTGACAGGTGACTGCACAGGTGAAAGTCTGTCATTTTTTTTCCCCCTTTCAAATGTTCTTTCCTACCCCACCCCACCCCCCACCTTAACTCTTGATTACTCTACAAATTTTTGCCTGGGGCAACATTAATGAGTTCCTGATGTCTTACTGACATAGAGCTTTGCCACTTTTATTTATTGTTGATGTTGTGACAACCTACTATTTTATGGTAGAAATGACAGAGTTTTTAGCCTTCATCAAATTTAAAGTTTTTGCAAAACATTTCCTTTTTCATAAGTGAAAATTCATGTAGTGAAGAAAGAGTTAGTTCACACAATTCTTGCTTCATGTCCCTATGCACAAACTCTGAAGAGCAACCTGGTATAGTTGTCTCTAACTTTACCAGTATTAGAGTCTATTCATTTGTGAACCACACCACTGTATCCAGGCTAGTGACATCCAGTGTGAGATTGGTATTGTAACAAATGTTCTAGTTTTAATTTCTCCATATTCCTGCCCTGGGATTTCACATTCCTTACCTCTTCAGTCTTTTCCTGTTTTCTATTCCATCTATCCCTAACTTTAGCTTTACTCAGTCCATTCTTGACCTCACAAGACATCCTTGACAATTCTATTATTTAATGTCTTCCTTTCACTCTTGGCTTTAGCTTCCTGTTTTTAATGAGCCTATTCTCTAGCATTTATCCCACCCTGCTACTGATCACTATCAATTGAGACTTAAGAGTAGAGGCAGCAGGTCACACTATTTAATGATGTTCTGCCTTTATATTCTGCTTCCTATTGGTACTGTACTGGATTGTGATTCTCATTAACAGTCTTTGAACACAGTTCTTGCCATCTCTTGGGAAGCAGCACAGTAAAAGGGCAAGAGCACTGGCTATGTAGCCAAAGGATTTGGGTTCCAATCTGTGTTTTTCTACCTGGTGCCTCTGTGACCTTGAACTTCTTACTTGATGTCCTTGAGTCTCAAGTTCTTCATCTGTTAAATGACAGGGTTGGATTGATGACCTCCAAGATCTTTTCTGTTGAGGGCCAACTCCAGTTAGGCAGGTGGAAGCAGCCAGCTTCTTGCAGCTGCTCCCAGGCCAACCAGATGCTGGCTCACCACTCTCCATGACGTGCAGGAAGCAGAGCACCCTGAATTCTTACTCACCCTGATAGTAGTGATACAAAGAGAACTAAGTACAAGGGAGTGTACAGCCTGTCCAGTGTGAAACGGAAACACTAGATAAAGTATGGACACGATAAGATTCAAGATTTTCCTGACATCATCTGCCTGACATTATGGAAGTAAACTAAACAATAATGTAAAACATAGTGAGTGATAGTTACTTTCTTTGTCTCATTGCTCTATAAAAACCTTGCTCATTGTATCAATAAACGGAGTTCCATGTTCTATCCCCAACTGCCTACCTGGCCCCAGTTTATCTCACGCCTCTGCTCACACTTGATACTTCTATCAGGTGGCCCACGACACTTTTCTAGATCTAAGTTGTTGATTCTCTAATTTTTATTCTTTCTTGAAATGCTTCCCATCTCTCCTGCTTGAGGAAGTGAGGTGGTTCTGTGGATAGTGCACTGGACCTGGAGTCAGGAAAACGAGTTCAAATCTAACCTCAGACTCTTTTTAGATGTATGACCACAGGCAAGTCACTTAACCTCTGTTCACCTTAGTTTTCTCATCTGTGAAATGCAGATAATAGTACCTACCTCCCAGTGTTGTTATGAGGATCAAGTGAGATAATATCTGCAATTTATTTGGAGAATCTTAAAGCAATATATAAATTTATATAATATACGTATAATAATGTAACAACAATAAAAGTCACAATGATAATTATTGTTACTACTATTATTCTCCTTTCTCCATTCACACATAGATTCTATCCTAAGGTTCTATACTTGTGTATGTATATATGTATACATATGCATACATATACACATATATACGTATGTATATATCGCATTACTTTTAAACCACTAAGATACAATGATGTCAACAGAAACCTATGAAAGCTTAGAGGACATTATTATTCAGACTTATTGTTTTGCTTTTTTTTCTGCTGAGGGATAAAAAAAAACCCAACAACAACTTCCTAGCCCTCTCCAAATTCAATCCCTTCCAGCTGGTTCAAAGGTAGGATGAGTTCTGAAGAAATCACTTAGAAGAACTTGAAGGAGGCTTAAATTACCAGACTAGAAGTCCCAAGAGCTGAAAGACCTAGAGATTATGATCACCTCTAAATTTATAATACACACACACGTGTATATATATGTAATTTATTTATATATAAACTTAGTTGACAACAGTTTACTGCAGTTACCTTTAAGATAAAATTCTTAAAGATAGAGATCATATTTACATCATTCTTTAATTGCTGAGTAGATCAAAGAGTTTGATATAGCCACCATTCCTAGAGGCCTTCACCAAAAGCATGGAGGCCACCTGGGGCTCACTGTTCTCTGTGTTACCCATCTTCCACTTTATGGAGATAAGTCAAAGACATTCTAAAATTACTGAATACACCACCTGCTGCTTCCCAGGACTGACCAGGCTAATCTGGTATCTAGGGTATGATACTGAAACAGAAAGAATGAAACACTCAAAGATCTGACAGTTAACAAAAGGAGAAAAAGCAGAAGAAAATAAGATTATGTAGAGTACTGGGCAGCGCCACACATTCAAGGCAAATTTAGAGGGCCAAATGGACTTTCTATAGTCAGTTGAATTATTCTTGGAATCTATTCACAGGGTTCTTTTAACAGGCTCTGACAAATCAAACACCATATTTCTTTAAGAATTCTCAGTAGATTACTTATCCCATATTTCTATGAGATGCATAATTTTTCAACTCAGAAAACTATAATCAGGGTTGAATTTCTCCAAAGAAGAAATATCTGCATTAACTAAATATGTCTTCTTTTGGGGGAGAGAATAGCATTCCATTGTCAGGGTGAAATATTAGCCTCAAAACGAAGAAAAGATACTGAGAAGTAAGTACCTGTCGTGGCTTTATCCCATCAAACTAATCTAACTTTTTTCTGTGACAGCCTATTTGGTTTAACGGATAAAAGGAAAGCAAGAAATATGAGTTACCTTGCCCCTGCAAAGTCTGTGAATTCTGTCCTCCTTTGCGTATTATCCAAATGACTAGAATAAATACTTCAAGACCATAATATAGAATAGTAGGAATAGTACTGGAGTGAGAAGTATGGAATCTCCGTTCTAGTCTGAGTTCTGCCACTAACTAGATGTGGTGACCCTGGACAAGTCACTTGTCTTCCCTATGACTTAGTTTTCTCATGTGTAAAATGAAAGGGTGGGACTAGATTAGAAGTTTTTAACCTGGGGTCTGGCAATAGGTTTCTGGGGATAAGTGAGGTTGGATAGGAGAAAATTACATCTTTATTTTTACTACCCTTTAACTGAAATTCAGCACTTCCTTCAGTTGAAATAAAAAAAAAAAAACGTTCTGAGAAGGGGTCGATAGACTTCACCAAATACACTTTGTGCAACAACAACAACAAATTTAAGAATCCCTGGACTAAATGATCTCTGAAGTCCTTTCTGGCTTCATGATGCTGAGTTCTATTTTCAATTGGATAGTTGTACTTTACCAGTATTAACCAATATTCAGAATTGATTTACAGAGACCTGACAAGTGATCTTCTGCAAGAAACAGTTCACTAGTAATTAATATTTCCCCATCAGTGACATGACATAATGTAGTGAGTTAGTTAGTAGTAGTAGTAGTAGTAGTAGTAGTAGTAGTAGTAGTAGTAATAGTAGTATTCATTAAATATTATTAGTTTGGCATATGGCCCCAGAGAGATAGGTTAGCAGTTCAGAGAACAGGCTTGGAATTTTCAAAGACTATAAAAAAATCTGACAAATGGGACTATCATTTAAATGCTTCTTAAGAGCCTTCTTTTCTGTACCCATTTCCTGTTCACATAGCCATGTCAGTACAGTTAAATGTAGTAGAAATAAGACCCAGAAAACACATGCAAGCATATAAGTCTGGAAGGAAGCAGAATGGTGGTCCCATTGCTGTGATAATACCACCTGCTCAGGTGCTGCTTAGGCTAGAATTTTTTTTTCTGGTAAAATCAGATTCAGATTCTGATTTTGTGATTCTATGTGGATAATTATCTTACCATGGAAATAATCAGAAGCTAGAAACTCAGTGAGGTGTACAAAAACGTTTTGTGTATTAGGCAAAGGGTTATTCTAGAAGACTCTTTACTTTTTTTTTATTACTTTTTTTTTTATTTACTCATTTACTTCTAATTTACAAGATTCAGTTCCACAATCACTTGAGTTTCAGATTTTCTCCCCTCCTTTCCCCCCCCCCCCCCA
>CM053589.1:49640341-49662210 GCA_028646515.1 Pseudochirops corinnae | reverse complement strand
TCCAAATTCTTCTCTTTATCCTCTATGCCATATGGCCCTTTTTCATAATAACATATTATCTACACTAATTGTCTTTGAGCTCTTTATAGAATAAAATTTAGTTCTTTTTTGATCATAGATTTGTGCAGTAATACATGGGCAAAACTGTCTCAAGTGTCCCATTTTGTCACTAACTCTCAAAAGCCTCTTTTTTCCCCTCTCCTCATTTGTCTTTTCTCTATGACTCCAAAGTGAATTTGAGATTTAGTAATTAATCAATTTATTCAATGTAGATAGCCTATCAAATAATATGCCACTTACAGCACCCCTGAAAAAAAAATCCATTTTGGGGTTTGAATTTGTTTATCTATCTATAAGGTCAAATTTACTGACTTTCAAGATAGACTTTTTGAAGACCTTGGTTCAAAACACATTCCTTTTGATGTGTGTTCCTGAATAAGATACAACAGATGAATCAGGTCTCAAGGATATTTTGGACTGATTTAGTTGTCTAGACCAAGCAGATTTTTTAGATAATTCCCAAATGGCTGCCTACAGCCTTTGCAAACTATTTCTCCAATTATGTGATCACTATCCACATCTGGCCAGTGACATTATTAACTGAATATATAAAATTTTAAGGGCAGTTCTACTTGCCTCAGGAATTCAGTGAATCATCTTTTGAACCAAAGTCTTCAGGAAGGTTTACCTAACAATGGACCAAATAACATTTTTCTATTTGTTACATATTTCTACTTGTTATTCATGCGCTATAAATTATCTCCAGCACTGTGCTGCTTGAGGATTTATGTTTGAATGGAAAGGCAATCAAATTATTTCCCACAAAAAGCATTGGCACATTTTATTAACATTACATGAACTTTTATCATACCCATAGTAAGTAGAGAGTCAATGATGCCTATCTACATTTTGGGGAGAAGGTTAGAATATTAAAAAAGACAAGATTGGTGGGGAGTAGGATGAAGAAGACCGAATGAAATAAAAATTTGTCTCATATTAGGTTGGGTCCAATATTCTGACTTTTTTGGAATCATTATGCCACATAATTTATGTGATCGATATTTTTATGTGCCAAAATTCCTAAAACAACTGCTAAAACATTATCTAAAACTAGTAGAGAATTATTTGAGAATAAATATCAAATCCTTTCTCTTTACCCTTCCCACTGCTGCCATCCTCATTCAAGGAATCAGGAATACCTCAGTTCAGATATGACTCTAGACATTTAATACTAACTATATGATCCTGGGCAAGTCAGTTAACCTTCTGTTTGCCTCATTTTCGTAATCTGTAAAATGGGGATAATACCAGCACCTATTTCCCAGAGTTGCTGTGAGTCTCAAGTAAAGTAATAATAGTACAGCCCTTAGCAAAATACCTCATATATAGTAAGTGTTACATGTTAACTCTTACTATTTTTTTTAAAGAAATATTTATGAATGATCTTTTTTTTTGTTTGTTCCTTTAGTCTACTCTCCTTATGCTCTATTCCCCTCCCATTTCCATCCACCCCAGAAACTCCCCACAGGAAAAAGAAATTGAAAAGAAAAGAAAAGAAAAGCTCTTGTAGCAGGTAAACACAGTCAAACAAAACAAATTCCCCCTGTCTGAAAACATAGATCTCGTTCTGCTTCCTGAATTCATCACATCTCTGTCAGGAGATATCAGGCTTTAAGATCAGTCTTCTGGAGTCACGGTTGGTCACTGAGTTGTCTGAGTTCTCAAGTAGCTCAAAGCTGTTTTAAGGTTTCATTTTAGTGAGGGAACACAACACATAAAGGTCAACAGGAAAGGAGTGAGGAGGAGAAAGGAGAGGGGAGGATGGTATATGAGAGGGTGGGGCATGACTGGGGGAGGGCAAGAATATGTCTCAGAGGACTGGGCTCCACAAGATACAGCAAAATCTCACAGATTTATATTTTATTATATCTGCCTCTGATGTTGTATCATGCTGTGGCATTTACCCCAAGAATGTGAAGGACATGCCAACAGAATACAAGCTCAGGCTGGATCATACTAAAGTGTATAATGCTTTACCATGGAGTGATGAGGACTCCAGAATTATGAAGCAGGTGCCCTTCTTACTTTAAGGACCTGTGATTTCAACAGGGTGAAGAATTCCTGGTGTGGGAAGTCCCTCCACTAGTGGGGATCATCACATCATCCTAAATCTTCAAAGCTTACTTCAGATCTCTACCTTTCTAGGACTCGGTAGGTTGTGTCTTTAAGATTTTCTGCAGCTAAAAAATTTTTCTCCCTGAAGTCAACTTGGTGATGAGCTTCTCCACACTTAGACTGATTGCAGGCAAGAGTGTCCTAGAACCAGTTTAAACTACCTAGAAAGAGTCGATTGTTAAATTTGCTGTTATCATTAAATTTACACCTTAGAAATCAAATTTGATTTAATTTTTTGTTGCTGTTGATTGCCCAGCCTTAAAATGATGGAAAAAATGTTAATAATGCACATGAAACTTAAAAGTATGCTTTGCAACTGACTGTTAATCATTTACCAGCACAACCTTGCTTTCAGGTGACAGTTTCTTTATTTGTAAAATGAGGGGTGTTAGACACCATGACCTCTTAAGGTTGCTTCTCACTCTAACTTGTTGATGTTATGATACTGTGAATTAAAAACGACTGGTATTTTTGTGCTTAACTGAGCACTCTTGTACTTATCTATATTTAACTTTATAGTTTACTTTTGATATTTTAGGATAAGTCATATTGAGGAAAGAGCTCTGGCTCTGGAGTAAGAGCACTTGGGTTCTAATCCTGCCTCTGATCTCTGGTGTGACTTTAGGTAACTTACTTAACCTCTTTACGACTCAGTTTCCTCAAATGTAAAATGAGATTGTAAAAATGGCCTCTGAGGTGTCTTCTAACTCTAGATTCTGCGATCTTATGTTTCTCCAAAGTCCCTGGGACATTAATAGCCTTGTTTTTGTTGCTGAGTTGTTTCAGTTGTGTCTGACTCTTTGTAGCCCCATTTGGAGTTTTCTTGGCAAAGATATGGAAATGGTTCACCAGTTCCCTCTCCAACTCATTTTACGGATGAGAAACTGAGGCAAACGGGGTTAAGTGACTTGCCCAGGGTCACACAGCTAGTAAGTGTCTGAGGCTGGACTTGAAATCAGGAAAATACACACATGTAGGGGGAGAGATAGAGAAAGAGAAAGAGAGAATAATAATAACAATAATAATAATAATAATATCCAGATCACTCCAAAACAGAAGTTTGAGGAAATGTGATTATACTAAGATTCATCAAAGTCAAATAAGATGCAATAATGTTCCATTCATCCAGAAAACTGTTCAAATATTATGTTTATTTTGCCTATGAGTTTTTCCTAGAGTTTTTGGGGACAATACAAAGAGACAGACTCTCTGAGGTAGCAATAATCGTGATCACTGAGTCAAAGTTATCAGACACTAGTGGGTATTACGTGTGAGAAAGGATGGGCAAAAGGCAGAAAGAGATGGGATGTGAGGAATTGGATGATATGCCATTCCTACACCCACAATGATCTTGAGAGACAGCCCCAGATCTCAATGATTCTGTTTATACTTATATCTTAAAATCAGCTAAATTTCCCTTGGCCACAGAAATGTTCTGAAACTTAATGAAGCTTGAGCTCTGGGATAAGTTACGTGACCAATTTTTGAGGTGTTTTGTTACTAACAACAGGAAGAAGAGCATACCTAGGAAATTATGACAAAGCAATAACCACAGTGGAAAGTGGAAAGTGGTCTTTTACCAAAACAACAACTTTCCTTTGGACTTGAAAAAACAAGAGTTGTAGGGAAAGCATTGGCTACAGAAACCCAAACTCAATAACAATGATTTGTACCTGTTGTCTCTTTGGGGGCAGGGGGGAGTAGGGAGAAGTGGAAAATTAGTGTGCCCAGGTTTTCTAAAATTAAGGGAAAGGAAGTTCAGAGTGGGGTTCCATTTAAAAAATATGAACACCTATCTTGATTTATTTACAGCAGAAGTAAGAAAGACATATTGGCAGATGATGTGCTTAAGAAATGAGTATGGTCGTCCCGTTCATTTTTGGAGCTGCCTAATGTCTCCTAATGGAGACAGCAAGGTACCCTGCACAGTGCTAGATTTGGAGCAAGAAATAATAATCAATCCATCCATCAAGAAGTGATTATTAAGCATCTAATCAGAGACACATATAGGACTATCCCCCTCCCCCTTCAATCATGGTTAAATAACTTGCTCAGGATCACACAACTGGTAAGAGTCTATGGTCACATTTGAACTCAAATCCTTCCTGACTCCAGGGCTAATGCTCTATCCACAGCACCAACTAGTTATCCCTCTTAAAGGTTTTCAAAGCATTTTACACTGGGTCCTCAACTCTTCAGGATAGGCATGACAGTTATTACCATCATCATTTTACAGAGGCTCTCTCCGATCTAATTAATGACTTGTTCATGTTTACAAACATAGTAAGTGCCAAAAGGCATGGAGTTCAACCTCCTCATTTATCAGCAGAGACAGAGAGATTTAACAACTTGCCTAAGGTCATAGACCTAAAAGAGCCTGAGGCAGGATTTGAACTCTGGCCTTCCTTACTCCAAATCCGCTGCCCTCTGTCCCTCAAACCACACTGGACTGGAGCCTCGTAGAGTTTTTGAGCAGGTGAGTGACATGGTCAGACTTACTTATCAAGAAGATTATTTGAGGAGCCACATGAAGGACAAAGCAGAGTGACAAGATGAATAGTGGGAAAAACCAAGAATGAGGCTGTTACTATTAAAAGTGTAGGCAAGGATGGATAAGGGTCCAAACTAGAATGGTGGTAGTCTGAATCAAGATGAAGGCATAGATATGAAAGATTTGTGGAGGGAGAATTGACAGGACTTGGTAACCGATTGGGTGTGACTAGTGAGTAACAGGGAAGGGTCAAGGATGACTGAGATTCAAAGCCTGAGTGGCTGAGAAGATCACAATGCCCTAACACAAATAGGGAAATTCAAAGATTTAGAAGGCGACTGTTCTCTCTTACATGTCTTGGAAACATTGATTTGTCAGTTTACAATCAATTATGTTGGTTGCCAATCATAACTCACATTTACAGTAGGCATGTAAGCCTAGTATATTCCTTTAACAATCTATGAAGTGTGAGTAACCGTTATTATCCTCATATTACGGATAAGGAAAAAACATCTCAAAAAGGTTAAGGGCTTTTATCATTTACTCATTTCTGTTGTGTCTGATTCTTTCTGACCCCATTTGCGATTTTCTCGATAAAGATATTGGAGTAGTTTGCCATTTCCTTCTCCAGCTCATTTTACAGATGAGAAACTGAGGCAAATAGGTTTAAGTGACTTGCCCAGGGTTACACAGCAGGGAAGTGTCTGAGGCCAGATTTGAACTCAAGAAGAGAGAGACTTCCTCACTCCAGGCTCAGCAAGCTATCCACTGTGCCACCTAGCTTCCCGGTTAAGGGCTTTACCTATGGTCATATAACTAATAAGTATCAAAGGCTGAAATGAAACCAAGGAATACTGGACTGCATACTCCTATAGTCATTATTGGGTCCCTCTGTGACAATTTGAAAATTTCTCTTCCTTTTGCTTCATAACATTGTATTTCTCTGGCTCACTTCCCCCCACCCCAACCACTCCTATTTCCTTTCCTGACCCAATTGTCTCCTCCTAACCCCTAACAGTAGTATTATTCAAGATTCAGTGACCCTTCCTTCCCCTCTCCTCCTCTCTCATTCTTCTGTCATCTCACCAACAAGCCAATTACAACCACACTCAGTAAAATGGACCTGCAAAGACCATATTATGGAGAACCACTCAGCTTTGGAACCCCTGCACTGGAACAAATACTGTCCTGACTGGTGAAAGCTAACTATGTAGTGAGCTAGCCTTAGACTTAATCCCATGTCACCTTGACCTTGTTCCTACCAACTTACAAATTTACTCGTCTCTCCATTCAACCTTTTGCTGTGGGAAAAATAGTCAAATGAACTCTACCATTACTTTTGGAGAAAGCATGTCAATCCATACTCTATTCTGTGACTTCCTAGACTAATATATACTTTGCTGGTCATAATTCTTATGTTCTGTTATAAACTTTTTATGTTAATGCATTATCTCCTAATATAACACAAACTCCTCGAGGGAAGAGACTATATTTCCTTTTTATTTATGCAGCACACCCTTTGGGGCTAGTTACCCAATTCCCACTCTCATTGGCAAGCTAGATTGCCTGAATGGTAGCTGACTATTTCTTCCCTTGAGGTCTTGGGAATAACCCCAAAAGGCTGCAATTTCTTGAGTCCCTACAAGTGTACTTTCCATTAACAGTCAACTAATTAGACTCCATTAGCTTTTAGAAAAGGGATTTACCAAGAAGATACAGCAAAAAACAAAAAACAAAAACTGTACAAAATATTCCTCCCATGTGACACTGAATGTCCCTGGGAAGAGTGAGCTCAAGCTCAAGTACAATGGTAGCCAGGTATGTATGTAGAGAACACATATGGCAAGGAAGCAGCTCCCAACTTCTGGTTCTAGAAATCTTCTCCCTCTGTGGGATCCTCATGAAGTTTACTGTAGGACATGGCATCAATGATTGGCAAATTATTTCACTGCCAAACTAGACTGGCTCCTCACAGGGTTCCTCCACTGACTGGCAATCGGGCTGAACTTGCTACTTCCAGGATGTAGCATCTTGGCTGAACAGGTAAATCTGCTATTGAGAAAAGTTAAACAAGTGCTTAGTTTGTGTGCTGGCTCCTCACCAGGCCCAGTTGCCACACTGCAGTATCTCTAGACCTTGAAATCCTCTCAAGGTTGTTGTCTGGCCACGTCTGTTTCAAAATTCGTGCTCAGTCACCTGTCCATTTCTATGGTTCCTGCTACTAGCTATGACCAACTTTGCTAATGATACTGGTCACCAATAAGACCTCTTATGGAATCTCTAGAACTGAACTCACAAAGTTAATGCCTTGAATACATCTACCTCAGAGTATTTATTTTCCTAATATCAGGAGAGAATGAACAGAAGGAGAGAGAAGTGGACATGTACTCACTGATACCAAGATCATGCTGAATAAAATGCTCATATCCCTCCCCTACTCAACTCTCTGAACCAAAGTTGTCTTGCCCCCTCATAACCACTAAGGAAATACTGATAGATGGGCAGATTGCCCTTTTTGTGTGTATTCTCTGTTCTGGCTCAGTCATGCCTGAGTCATCCATTCTTTTGACTCCATAGCCGATTAAAAGACTTTTGTCATCAAATAGCATCAACCCATGAGTCATCATGACCAGAAAATAGCTCCCCCTAATTTTCCACATGGTCATTTGGGCAGAAATCAAGGGCAGGAAGATCTGTACATGTTTGAAAGACTTAAAACAGGCAGGGTATACCTGTATATGCTTCAAGGACAGGGCTTTTCTATTATATTGGTACCCCAGAACTTAGCACAGTGTCTTTCAAATTAAGTACATAATGAATGCTTTTTCAATAATAAGCATTCAATGGTTTTACTTTCAACAAGCTTTTTAAAGTAACTAGCCTGTGACAGGCACTGTGCTAAGTGTTGTCAACAAAGACCAAAGCAAAATAGTCCCTGTCACCCCAAAATTTACATTCTCATTGGAGGGATATCATGTCCAAGTACATATATAAGTATATACAGAATTTATGTGAGATCTTTCCAAGATGACTTTGGGAAAGGGGGCATAAGCAGTTGGGAGGATCAGAAGAGGATTAATTAATTAAGAAGGCAGTACATGAACTGAGTCTTGGAGGAAATCAGGAATAGAGGTGAATAGAGAGTGAATTATAGGCATAGGGAAGAACGAGTGCAAAGGGACAGAGAAGGAAGTTACAATCTTGTGTATAAAGGACAGCAAATAGACCGGTATGACTGGATTATAGAATGTGTAGTGTTAAGCAAAATATAAGAAAATTGGAAAAGTAGGAAGGGAGATTGTGAAGAGTTTTAAATGCCAAACAGAAGAGCTTATATTTGATTCTAGAAAAATGGAAGGAAGTCACTGGAGCTTAATGAGTAAATGGGTGACATGCTCAAAACTGTGATTTAAGAATGTCATTTTAGCAGCCATGTAGGAGATGGATTTGAATAAGGAGAAACCCAAGGCAAGAAAAACAGTTAAAAGGTTACTGAAGTAGCCCAAATAAGTAGTGAAAAGAGCCTGAATTAGGGTTGGGGCTGAGAAAATGGAGAAAAGGGGTTTATTGAGAGATATTGTGGAGAAAGAAACAAAGTTTACCAACGAATTGTATTTGTAGCATGAGTGAGAATGAGAAATCAAGGATAAGAACAAATTTGTGGGCCTGAGAGATTGGATGGTGGTGCCCTAGATAAGGAACTTTAGAATAGTTTTTAGGGGTAGATTTAGGGGGAGAGATAAGGAGTTCTGTTTTGGACAGATTGAACTTGAGAAGTCTATGGAACATCCAGTTTGAATGTCAATGACATTTGAGTGGCACTGGAGTTCCGGAGAAAGGATAGGGATAGATATAGAGATCTAAGAGAAATCTTCATAGAGATGATAATTGAATGCATGAGAGCTGATGAAATCAGCAGGTGAAAGAGTGTAGAGAGAAAAAGAAAATACCAGGACAGAACCTTGCGGTACATTAATAGTGAGCATGACAGGGCTGATGAATAGTGGAGAGATATAGATTTTCTAGCGGAGATTGTGGATGTTGTTTTTAAATGGAGGAGACTTGGGACTAGTAAAGATTGGAGGGAGGGAAGGAGAAAGGAAGAGAGAAAAAGAGATAGAAAAGGGGGGGGAAAGAGAGAGAGAATGAAAATGAGAATGAGAATTATAGGGGGACAATCTGTCGGGGTAGACAAACAGGTATCCTGGCCCTCACTTAACCCATCTCAGGTTCCAATTACCTCATTTGTGAAATAAAGGATTGGATGATCTCTAAATTCCCTTATAACTCTAAACCTATGATCTTATGATCATCTCACCTATCCAATCTTAACCATTTTTCAAGGATCAGAGCCTGACCATTCACTGAAGTCTTCCAAGAGCACTCTTGCCTTCCTTGATCATTCTTATTTCTGAACTGCTATACTATGTGCTACCTGTATTATCTAATTTAGTACCCATATGATAAGAATAAGGGATGACCTACAGACTGCATATATACTCCACTGAGCTTATTTTAGTGTCAATCTTGTTTCTTTATAAGCAAAGCTGCTTCTCAGTGAGGCCTGTTCCATTGCTCCAGGGTCTTGTGGAAGAACAGCTTGAGCTCAGGATGCTCAGTCTGGGCACCTGCCCTTCCCATACTATGTATTGCCATCATTTCTGAAATCATTTCTGTCCAAGGTTTTTAATGTTGCATATTTTCACATAAGCTGTATTACCAACAAAAATGTATTTCTCAGCATCCAGGTTAGGTGGAAAACAAAAACAGCAGTTATTATCATTTCTATTAAGCAAAAGTTACATTGTTTCCAGGCTGTAAGCCAATTTGCCATTTAGGAAATTTAATCCAGATGCATCTTACCAGTTTCCTTTAAAAATAAAAATAAGACCAAAACTGTCTTTGTCTGTATAGGATTTAGTGTAGTAGTATACCTTTAAGGGAAGATTCCAGGAGTAAGTAAGTAGAGATTGTCCATCTTTATAAAGACAAAGGATAGCTTGGTCTACTCACAGGTTGTGTTTGTCCTTCATTTTTGAAGAGGACTATGGCATCAAGGAAATGATAACATGACTTATTGTTGACTTAGATTTGAGTGAGGGAGGGCTGTACAAGGTCACCAGCCTCACTTTCTCCTCCAGAGCCATCTGGATCCAGTGACCTGATATTCTCAGGATGACTGAAGATGACTCCCTTCCCTCTTTCCTTCCTTCCTTCCTTCCTTCCTTCCTTCCTTCCTTCCTTCCTTTCTTCCTTCACTCCGAAGCTCATAGTCTGGACCACAATAGGTTCCTGCCCAAGCTCCACTTACTAACTTACAATGAATGTCAATGATCCCTGTTTCTCTTTGGAACAGCAAGCCTGATGATCTTCCCCGCCAAGATTGATTTTCTTTCTTTCTTTTTCTAATTAAAGGAGCTATCCCTGGATTCAATTCTTAAAGAGTCCTATTCACTAAATGGGTGTTACTTCACTCTAAGTGAGTACCTGCAAAGGCCTTAGTCTAAAAAAAGGGCCAAGGTCTCCCATTGCATCCTCGATCATCTCCTCCTCTGTACTCAATGTTTGTAGATCTGACCAAGGCTTTTGATACGGTTAGTTGTGATGGCTTATTGAAAATTATGACAAAATTTGGTTACCCATAGAAGTTCATCCACATTGTACATCAATTTCATGACAGTATGCTTGCCCAGGTTCTAGATAATGGACAATGCTCTCATGCCTTCCCTATCACCAATGAAGTGAAACAAGGCTGTATGCTTGCTCTCATACTTTTTACCATGATGTTTTCAGCCATATTGTCAAATGCTTTCAATAAGGATGAACACAGCATCAAGGTTAGCTACTGTACTGATAGTAAATTTTTCAACTTGAAAAGGCTACAAGCCAAGACCAAAGTGGAGGGAATGTTGGTGCATGATTTTTTTTGTTTTCAGATGATTGTGCGCTCAGCGTAACCTCTGAAGCTGAGATGCAACAAAGTGTGGATCAATTCCCTGCTGCTTGTGCTAATTTTGGCCTAAAAATCAACACCAAGAAAACTCAGGTGCTCCATCAGCCACCACCACATCATCCGTGCATGGAACCATTGGTTACAGCAAATGGAGAAGTTTTGAATGCTGTAAATAAGTTCATTTACCTTGGTAGTGTACCTTCCAGGGATGTACACATTGATAAAATGGTTGACTCACACGTTGCCAGATATAGCTCAGTGTTTGGGAAGTTCTGAAGGAAAGTTTGGGAGAGAAGAGGTATTGGACTGACTACCAATCTGAAAGTCTACAAAGCCATGGTGCTGACCTCACTGTTGTATGCCTGTGAAACTTGAACAGTCTACCAGTGCCATGACAGGAAACTGAATTGTTTCCATTTGAATTGTCTTAGGAACATTCTGAAGATCACCTAGCAGGCTAAGGTACCACACACTGAGGTCCTTACTCGAACTAAACTGCCAAGCATTCAGATTCTCCTTCAGAGAGCACAACTCCAAAGATCTGGCCATGTTGTTTGAATGCAAAACATACACTTGCCAAAAAGACTGTTTTATGGAGAACTCACACAGGGCAAACATTCACAGGATGGTCAGAAGAAGCAATACAAGGACACTCTCAAGGTCTCTTTTAACTTTAGAATTGATTGTGTGACATGGGAGACATTGGCAAAGGACTACTCAACATGACATACCTATATCAGAGAAGGTGCTGTGCTCTGTGAGCAAAGCAGAATTGAAAGAGTTCAAAGGAAACGCAGGATGCGCATGTTTAGAGTGTCCACCTCAAATGTTCACACAGACAATTTGTGCCCAATCTGTGGTAGGGCATTCTGAGCTCATATTGGTCTGATCAGCCACAGTTGGACACATTGAAACTTGACTTTAGCATGGTGATGTCATTTTGGTCTTCTTCAAGAATGAAGGACAATGCAACCAACCAACCAACCAATAGAAGTAACTTCTCACAACAGAGAATATGTGTGTATATACATACACATATACATATATATATATACACACATATATATGCATACATATATACATACATGTATGTATATATAGGTATACATATATACAAATAGAATGGGCTGCCTCTGGAGGTAGTGATGCCCTCTTCATTATAGGTCTTTGAGCAAAGACTGGGTTGATCATTTGTAGGTGGAGATGGGAGGATTGTAGTAGGGAGTCTTTTAGGAGTAATAGTTGGATGTGATAGCCACTGAATTCTCTTTTCATTTCACAATTCTGTGATATCCTGATTCTGACTTTTTATCAATATAGTCTCCCAAAGGCTGTAATTGCTACTCCCATCGGCTGTTGTCACCAATTCCACCTTATTTATCCCTATTACCAAAGATTTCCACAAATACAATTCCATATTATTATAGGACGATAGATCATAATTCCAGTGCTTCACTTTACAGATGAGAAAAGTGAATGCAGAGAACCTAAGTGAATTGCCTAGGATTATACAGTTAGTAAGTTTCCACGATACTGTTTTAACCCAGATCTTCCTAATTCCAGGTTCAGGACCTTTTCCAATCCTTGTGACTAAGAGCTAAGACTGGATATCAGACTATAATAACTCACATCAGCCCCCAATAAGATGGTGGCTCATACACAGAATGAAGAAGCACAGTTGACATACCCTCTCTTGATCTCTAATGATTTTATGACATCTACCTATCAGAATGAAAGTGGGCAGAGGTCATTTTTATGCATCTTCTCTTCTCTCCCCACTCCCCATGGAAAATTTAACTCTACCTCAGAGTATATAGTATAACCCTTTCTTACATTTATGTGCTTCGGGATTTGATATTCTTACCAAATGAGAAGTCTTCTATCAACCCCAAAGTGGGCAGAATACAAGGCAGATCTGCTGATGTTAGTGGCAATCTAATATTTGTATCTTGTCAGTTTAATTAGATGAAACCTATTCTTCATGACCCCAGAGGGCAGAAGTAGGACCAGTGGGTAGAAGCTGCATTTCAGCTTAAAGGCAGGTAGGTGATACAGTGGATAGAGTGCTGTGCCTGGAGTCGGGAAGACCTGAGTTCAAATTCCCTTTAGACACTTAAGGGCTGTGTGACCCTAGCCAAGTCATTTAAACTCTATCTCAGTTTCCTCAACTATAAAATGGGGATAATAACAGCCCCTACATCACAAGGTTGTTTTGAGGATAAATAAAATAGCATTCTTGATAAAATGTCTAGAAAAATAGAAGGTATTTCCTAAATGTTTATTCTCTCCCCCAATCCCTTTTCAGGTCATTGTAAGCAGAAACATCCTAATACTTATAAATGTTCAAAAGCAAATTGGGTTGCCTCTGGCAGCAAGGGGTTCCTTATCATTGGAAGTATTCAAGTAGAGGCTAGAAGACTGCTTCTCAGGATACTATAAAGAGCATTAATTCTTTTTTTTTTGGAAGCAATCCAAGTTAAATGACTTGCCCAGGGTCGCACAGCTAGTAAGCATGTAAGGTCCACATTTGAACTCAGACTGACTCTGAGGTCAGTGTTCTACCCACTGTGCCACCTAGGAGAAATAATTCTTTAAGCAGAAATTGGCCTAAATTTCTACATTTCCTTATGGGTTCTCTGATAATATTGACTTGGTGAATGCCTCTATTTGGTCTTATTATGCAGTTATGTAGCTGAATGGTTCTTAATCTAGAGATGAGTCCCAGTGTAACAACCTCTCTGCTTGGCCCAGGTGTAGGATTAGAACCCATGGGTGGAAGTTATGGAAAGGCAGATTGAAATCTTTGTGAAAGCAATGTATCTTTCATTCTATTGTCCCTTACTCCTTGATCACATCCTACTGAATATTAGAATCCTTTTTTTTTTTTTTTACTAGCTGATGATTTCTCTTTTACTAGTATTCAGAGGTGGAATAATCAATCAGGTAACGATATTATTTTCTCATTCTTTCTTTTTTATTAATCAGCTCCAAGTGTGAAATAGTAGCAAGAACATCAGTTTACACTCTAATGGTTTACAGCAGAATTCTTTCAACCTTTTATTTAACTTTAGATATTGCCTTTAAGCAAATCATTTTGGTGGATTTTTGAATATATGAAGTTGGAAATACTGGTAATTGAGGGGAGGGGCAAAGTATCTATTCCTGTTTGTTTCTATATATTCTAGAGTCATCATATATATGGCTAGTTATGGCTAGAGAAAATAAATACTCTGAAACCTGTTACTACGGAGCAGGGATGACATATCGACTTTGTCTCAAAAAACCTTTGTAGAACTCTGGATTTCTGTTTTTCTTCTGTCCCTAAAGGAAAATGAAAATGATTTTGCATAAATGTTGTCTGCCACAGGGCAGATTTTTTTTTCTAAACTTTAAGGAGGAAGGATTGAGAGTCTAGTGATAGTCATGCAAAAAAGTGTCAATGACACACACAAAAAACAAACAGAAAAGAACAGAGTCACACAAGTAGGGCAACTTCGAAAGTATGTTTAATTTATTGTATATTTTTAAAAATAAAATTTGGATGCTTTTTGTTTTTATATCACCAGAATTTCTACCAGTATCCTTTCCCCTCCTCTCCCAGAAAGTTATGCTTTATGTCAAAGAATATTTTTAAAAGAAAATGACAAAGAAAAAAATAGCAAAACTGATCACATCAAAAAAGTCTGAAAATATATGTGCTATACCACACCCATGACCCTTCTACCTCCTCAAAGGAGTGGGCTAGGTGTATCTTCTCGTCTCTCATCCTTAGTGCCATTCTTGTTCCTGGTAATTTTGCAAAATTTACTTTTTGTTGTTTTATAGTTGATTTTTCCATTTTCTTGTAATCATGTATATTCTTAGTTCTGTTTACTTCATTCTTTAGTAAATTATTTAAATTTTTCAATGATATTTATCATTTTTTACAGTATGCTTAGTAATAATCTGCTATAATCATACACCACAATTTTGTTTATCCATCCCCCCAATTGATGACATCATTTTTTGCTACCACAAAAAGTTCTACTCTAAATGTTTTGATGAACATGGGCACTTTCTTCTTATTGATATCCTTGTTGGGGCATAAGCTTAGGAATAGACTCTCTACGTCAAAAGATATGGATATTTTAGTTACTTTACTTGCTTAATTCCAAATCGTTTTCCAAAATGATTGGACCAATTCACATGTCCCCTACCAATGTGTTCATGTGCCCATCTTCCCACAACCTCATCAGCATTGATTCATGTCATCTTTGCCAGTTTGTTGGGTGTGAAGTGAAATCTTAGGGTTGTCTTGATTGGCAATTCTCTTAATACTAGTGGTCTGGAGCATTCTTTCATATAGTTGTTAATAGTTTGCAATTCTTTTGAGAGTATTTTTCATATTCTTTTTGACAATTGGGAATGGCTTTTAGATACACACACATTTATGTGTTGCAAATATATACATACATAACGTGTATGTGTATATATATATATATATATATATAATATATATATGTACACATACAAATATATCTACTTATAGGTATGTGGTTGTGGTGCAGTCATTTCAGTTGTGTCTGATTCTTTGTGACATCATTTGGGGTTTTCTTGGCAGATACTGGAGTGGTTTGCCAGTTTCTTCTTCAGGTCATTTACAGATGAGGAACTGAGGTAAACAGGGTTAAGTGATTTGCCCAGGGTCACACAGCTAGGATGCGTCTAAGGCTAGGTTTGAACTCAGGTCCTCCTGGCTCCAAGGCCAGAGCTCTATTCCCTGTGTCACCTAGCTGCTTGTCTATAGATATTGATATATACAATTAATTCTCATAATTTGCAGTGGTTATGTTCTATAAAGTCACCATGAAAACTTAATTAATGAATGCTGAACCATTGTTCCTAGGGGTAATATAGGATTTGTTTTCTGCAAACTTCTGGTCATGACATTTACTTAAGCCCTTCACAGAGTAGCCTCATGTACAGGTTAGTGAATTTCCTCTTCAGTTTTCTGGATTACCATATTGTTGATTCTTTAATATTGAATTCATGGCCAACAGCTCTATAGCTCATGTCTTAACAATGCTTATCTAACACGTGGATTTTCTCTGTAAGTCACATCACAGCCTTCTTCCCTATAGGAATACCAGACAGCACTTTAGCATTTCTCCACAGGGCCATTTTAAATAATGAAATCACCATCAAAAAGCCCCTAAAAGTAGAAAAGATTGCACTAACTAGACAGCAAAAAGGACACTTGCTTACAATAAAAAAGCTGAAATAAGAAGGCTGAGCATCACCTTGTCAACCTCAGGTGGGAATGTTTGCATTGGGCAACTCAAAATTTTTGGCTATTTCTACACACGTCTACAAATGACCATGCCACAAGTATTTATTTTGTGGTTACAAATCATTTTTAGCAAGTAGGCAAATTCTCAAACATGGAATCCAGAAATAATGAGTATCAACTGTATATGTTCATTGTCTACATACCTTGGATTCCAAATCCTTATCTGAAATATCTACTAGAAAGGTTTCTTTTTCCCAATTTTGCTGTTTGGCTTTTTATCCTAGATGCATTAGTTTGTAGAGAAGCTTTTCAGGTTCACGTAAATAAATTTATCTATCTTGTCTCTTGTAATTGTCTTTATCCCTTGTTTGGTTAAGAATCTATCTCTAACACTTAGCTTACACAACCTGCTTCTTTTCTAAATGCTTTATTTTATTATCTTTAATATTAAAGTTGCATTTGTATTTAGAATTTTATGGCATGTGCTATAAAATGCTGATATATTCCTAGTTTCTGCCAGACTATTTTCTAGTTTTCCCAGTGGTTTTCTTTTAATCCAACAGGGAGTTGTTTTTTTTTTTCCTTTAAGAAGGAAAGGCTTGAGAGGTTTGGGGAGAAGGCTATATGTGGACAGATACAGCCATAGCAAAGGAATTACTGAGTGAATCCCCTTGTACAGCTCTGCCAGAGTATGGGGACTGGTGAGGGTAAGGGGCACTGAATGAGGGTATTAAGGATTAGAGATTAGCTTTCTCTGCTATTTAATTCATCAGGATATTCCCTTCTTAGGGCTCTTGAGATCCTAGCAGTACATAAAGAAGCAGCTTCATTAGTTAGTGCTGGGAGTTTTCAGGTACAAGAGTTTGGGGGGATTCAATAGGAAAAGCAAATAGGAAGGAGAGTATAACTGTTCTTTTGCTAACTGAGTTGCAATATGGTCTTGGATGCAAGTTTTTTATTCTATGCATTCCCTTTAATAAACATTTTGTTTGTTTAGATGCTTATGTTAGCTTGGTATTTTCAAGATAACTAAAAACTACTGGAGAACTAGAAATGAACCAAATTCATATCAGTCAGTCAACAAGCATTTATTAAATGTTTATCATGTGCCAGGCAGTGTGCTAAATTCTGGGGATAGAAAGAAAGGCAAAAGACAAGTCTTACCCTCAAGGATCTCACAATTGAATGGGGAGATGATTTCCAAACAACTATGTACAAAGAACAGGATTAATAGGAAATAATAAACAGAGGCAGGAAACTAGAATTAAGGATTGGGAAAGGTTTTTTGTGCAGCATTGACCTTTAGCTATAACTTGAAGGAGGCCAGAGAAGCTAAGAGGTGGAGATGAGAAAGGAGAGCATTGCACGCATGGGAGACAGTGAGAGAAAATACCCAGAGTCAAGAGTTGAGTGTCTTCCTGTTTGAGGAAAAGCAAGGAGGTTGGGGTCACTGGATCAAAGAGTATGTGGAGGGGAGTGTAAGAAGAATGGAAAGATGTGGGGATGGACAGTTTATGAAGGGCTTTGAGCACTAGAGGATTTTGTACTTGATCTTGGAGGTGATAGGGAGTCACTAGAGTTTATTGAGTAGGACAGTGACTTTGCCAGATTTGTACTTTAGGAAAATTACTTTAGAGGCTAGAAGATGGTCTGGAATGGGGAGAGATTTATGCAGGCAAACCAGATAGTAGGCTATTGTAATTGTTTAGTCATGAGGAGATGAGAGCAGGTAACCACCAAGGTAGCTACAGTGCCTGAGGAGAGAAGGAGCCATATTTGAGAGATATTACAAAGGTGAAAATCAACGGACTTTGACAAAAGATTGGATATGAGAAAGCTAAGATAGAGTAAGAAAGATATGAAAGACTAAGAAGTCGAGGATGATATCTAGGCTGTGAGCCTGGGGCATGTAATGTTAATGGAATATGAAGATCTTCCCCATCCATTGTGATGACATGTGTTCAATCATGGATGTCTTACTGCTTTGAGCTCCAGCCCAGCTGTGATATATCCTGAGTCACACAGAGCCCACTGGGGGAGGAGCTTGCCTGAAGTGAAGCTTTCTTAGGGGAGGCTTGCTTGTAGGAAGGCTTTCATACCTTTTAGTACTGAGATAATTAGACACCGAGTCACAAGGGTTTTGATGGCTTCTGGCTCTGAGTCTATTAGTTGAAAACTATATAAACTGGGAGAATGGTATTTTACTTAGGGGATTCACTTATGAGAAGGACCTTTTGATTCCCTGGACGGGACTCTGAGTAGCCTTTGTTAAGATACCACCCCCAACTACTCAGAGTTTTGTGCTCTCCCTGTCCAATGGTATATGTATGTGGTTGTATTACTTTGTTCATAATGTAGGAGCCCTGTCTGTTAAATTTCCATGCTAATTTCTCTGCTTGTATTTTCTACTTATCTGTACTTATCTTTCTGTTAATTAAAGTAAGATTGTTAACTGTTTTAAAGCTGTCTTTCCTTTAGCAAAGTAGATCAAAGAACCTGTGCTAGCAGCCCACTCTGTGTGCTAGTGTGGTTGCTACTACAGAGCACTGGGAGGATAGCAGTGGTGCCTTCAGCAATACTAGGAAAGTTGGAAGAGAGAAGAGTTTGGAGAAAAAGATAATGAATTGAGTTTTGGATCTGTTTAGTTTAAGATGTCAATAGGACATCTAGTTTAAGATGTCTAAGAGCAAATTAGAGATGTGAGGCTGAAGGTCAACAGACAGTTTAGGACTGGATGCATAGATTTGAGATTCATCAGTATAAAGACCATAATTGAATCCATGAGAGCTGATGAAATCACCAAGTGAAACAACATAGAGGGAGAATAGAAGAAGGTCCATGATAGAGTTGTGTGGGACAACCATGGTTATCAGGAATGAACTGGTTGAAGATCCAGAAAAAGAAACCGAGAAGGAATAGTCAGGTAGGTAGGAGAAGAATCAGAAGAGAGTAGTGACACAAGAACTAGAGAGAAAAAAAAGTAGCAAGGAGAAGAGAGTCATCAAATGTCAAAGGCTACAGAGAGTCAAGAAGGCTGAGTAGTGAGAAAAGGTCAACGGATTTGACAAGTAAGAAATAATTAGTAACTTTAGAGAGGGCAGTTTCAATGGATTGAATGACAAGGTTGGAAGCAAGACTGAAGAGAGTTAAGAAGAAAGAGAGAAGAAAGGAAGTAAAGGCACCAACTGTAGACTGCCTTCCCATGGAGACATAAGCTAGAGGGAACCAATGGCAAAAGAATTGGAAAACCAATAGAAAATACTTCTTACCTGTCTCCACACCCTCCACACTCACTAAAATTTACTTGGGCCAAGGAATAAGTCTTGCTTAATCTCATATCTCTGTCTCTTTCAGGAAGTTGAGAACACTTAGCAGCCCAATGTTGGGGAGGTGGGATAAGGGAATGCTCAGAGGGAACACGTATCTGCAACAATATAAAGGGAGGTATAGAAGAGTGAGTGAATGGGGAATTCACAAGAAAAAAAAGCAATATAAAATAAAGAAGGAATAGTAAATTGCACATAATATATTTGCAGTTCCACGTGCAATCATCTTTTATATTATTATACTATGTTATAGAAATGCTTGTATTATTCCATAAGTGAAAAATAAAATAATTTTTTAAAAAAAGAAAAAACAGAAAGTCTGAATAAAAATCCAGTTCACAAGTAGATAGACCAACCTAGAGGATCTTAAAAAACAGATGTAAGAATAAGTGAAATGTCAAAGATAAAGCAAGATATATTGGAAAATATTATATGAAGAATGAAAATATTAACCAATGAAAGCTAGAATCCTAGGGACTTCCAAGAGCCTATGAAACAATAGCAAGAAATTCTAGAAGGCTTTAAAAGAGGATTAAGAAACTGTTACAGGGTCCACAGAGGCTTGGGGCATTCCATGTTTTATATGCAAATGTGTGTTAGACCAGATTAAGTCTTAAGGAACTTTGCCTCTAGTGAGAAGTTAGGCTCCTCTTTCTCACATTTTCCAGCTCATCTCACCCAGGCACCCCATAGGACATATTTACTTAGATTAGACAAAATATCTTAGATTATGAATCAATCCTAGAGTTCCCCTAAGAAGGAGAAGTAAAGAGCTGACCAGTGCATAGTATGAATCTGGTACGGGACAGGCAGGACTATGCTGATAAATGTTTAACAACTAGATCTCCAAAACACGTAACAAACTTTTAATTTTAATCTATGTTATTATCATTTTCTCCATAGCTTTCTTAACGACTAGACAATGAACAAAACATTAAATCAAGCTCTGATTCATAGCTTTGCTGATTTTCAAGATATCAAGTATAAATACACTGAATATTTAACAATCAGCTTTAACAAGTTAGTATAGGTTGGCTCCAATACATCCCTGGATG
The DNA here is from genome assembly GCA_028646515.1 of Pseudochirops corinnae. Taxonomy (NCBI): domain Eukaryota; kingdom Metazoa; phylum Chordata; class Mammalia; order Diprotodontia; family Pseudocheiridae; genus Pseudochirops; species Pseudochirops corinnae. The sequence goes on along the minus strand of CM053589.1, from coordinate 49,641,941 downwards.
GGTAATTTATTCCTCTACACACACACACACACACACACACACACCCCATAAAAAACAACTACATTTGATAAGAAAACATTCAGTAACTTAATGATTATTGTCATAACCTGCTGGGAGGTTGATAACTTCAACCTTGTCAAAACAAAAAACAGTCTGTAGGACTGCTATTTAGGCATTTCACATTTCTCCTTGGCTTTGCACTTTACAAACAACTTCTGGTATATGTCTGCTGGTAAAAGGCCAGGCTTGTGATGATCCTCTCATTTCAAAATGTACTCCATTTAACCCTCTGGCACATATGGCCAGAAGCAGTCCCCAAAACTAACACATAATAGACCTGCATCCCAATTATTTAAGTTGGCTGTGAGGCCCAGTAGCAAATAAGTAATAAATATTGGAGTCAGGATTTGACTCCTGGTCCCAGGACAATTTCAAGACACCCCAAGCCTGGACCCTACAGCTGAAAATACCCAGGACTAAAACCAGTAACTGTGTTCCTTTATCTCACTGTCAGACCAAGAGCCAGCCAACTATACCCCAAAATTTCATCCCGATACCAATTGCACCACAAATTTTCACCCCAATAAATTTTGTTCGAGTATGAATTTTTTTGGTGTGTTTTTTCCCCTCATTTCTTTGGTGTATCTGTTGACTTACCATGAAATTCACCCATTTGGAGAACAAAATTTGCTAAGTAGTAAAGAAAACCAATAAGCCCTCTGAACCCTAAATTAACTTTATCACCACATTCTTTTTCTGTCAAGTAGGAAAGCATTTGCTCACCCGTAAATGTGAATGGTCCTACCATATTTTTTAACTCTGATCTGTGGCCTCAAGAGAAGTACGGGAGTGTAAAGGGAGATGGATTAACACTTTCCTGAAATAAAAGCTTCCTATAGGAAGAAAATAAAAAGAATGAGCCCCCAGGACCCTGAAGATCTATAAAGGGACAGACTTAATCAAGGAGTATATCTAAGAAGTCACTCGAAAGTACTCACAGTGTCCTATAGCTGGAAGGTCCCATTTTCAGGCTCTAAGAAGCAATTCACCAATTCACTAATGGTTTAATGAGTGACTTCCATATGTCAAGCACTCCAATAGGAATTTATTTTGGGAAGGATGGTGGTAAGGAGGAGTGCAAGGAGGAGAACCTTGTGTCCTTGCCCTTAAGGAGATGATTATCTACTTGGATCCCTCTGACTGGAGAGGGTGGATGGTAGATATCTTGAAGCTCCTCCCAGATCTTTGTGATCTCTAAAACTCATCATCTTGAGTGTTTTTTTTTTTAATCCCTTCTGAACTTCTCTATAGATCATAGAACCTTATAGGTGGAAAGGATCTAAAGAGTCTTCTAGAGCAGAACCAGGCAAAACCTGTACACAATCACAGACACATCGTACATATGATGACCAACCTTGATAAACTGGACTATCCTCAACAATGCACAGCTAAAGACAACTCTACAAGTCTCAAGAAGGAAGGAGATACCTAAACTCAGAGAAAGATATAGAAAGACTATAGTTTAAATGGAGACTGAAGCAAAACTCGTTATCGTTCTCTTTTATGTCTGGTTTTTCTTTTTTTTTTTTTTTCTTTTCCC
>CM053589.1:49588698-49639841 GCA_028646515.1 Pseudochirops corinnae | reverse complement strand
AACTGGGTATCTTGCCACACAGGAGAGTAGGGGAGATGGGGATGAGAGGTGGGATGATGGAGGGGAGGGAACGGGGAGGGGGAGGGTTGCTGGAAGCACACACTTCTGTAAAGGGACAGGGACAAGGTAGAGAATAGAATAAGGGAGGGGGCAGGGATAGGAAGGAGGGACATATAATCAGTCTCTCACAATATGTCCACTGTGGAGATGTTCTGCACAATTATACATGTACAGCTTGTATTGAATTGCTTGTCCTTCCAGGGGGGGTGGGTGAGGATGGAGGAAAGGAAATAATCTAGAATTTATATTATATATATATGCAACTAGGAATTAAGTACATGCAACTGGGAATTAAGATATACAGGCACTGGGGTAGAGACACCCATCCTGCCCTACCGGAAAGTCAGAGGGGCAACGGGGGAGGACATAGGAGACAGCAGATTGGGGTAGGGGCTATACAGTGGGATTGCTGTTTTCAGGTGGTAGAGAGGGGAAAGATGGGGAGAAAATATGTAACTCAAAATCTCATGGAAATGAGTGACGTAAACAAGAAAATAAATTAATTTATTTATTTTTTAGAAAAAGAAGGTAGACAGTTCCAGTCTATCACTACCTCTACTGGAGTTCCAGTCAACTTCAAAGTAATTCTAGAGTCCAGTCCTTGAAGTGATCTGAGTGTAGAGAGGTTATTCTGAGGATTTCATTCTGGGAGAGCCAATCTTTTGGATCTTCATTCTGGGCCTTTGGCTAGTTGCCAAATTCATAGAACTAATGCCTTTATTTATCCTTTTTTTTTAAGGGTGATCTAGAAAAAATAATGAAATTCCCAAAACTGTTCCATGATACTACATTGACAAATTTCTTAAGATATCTGCAAAACTTCATATTCTGATTTGCATATCAGCAGGAGGTTGTATGTCAGTAAAAATCACTGACAGTGAACTTATACTCTTTGTCAAATGCATTTTTCCCACTGCCCATGAAGACTTTGCCCACATCAAACCACCAGGCTCCTTCTCTTGCAATAGCCCAGTCTATTTGTACCAACTAAAGAACCACAACACAGCTGCTGGGGCTACAGGATCCAATGGAAGCTTTGCATTGAAGACCTTACTTTGGATCAGTTCCCAGTCCCAAAGTGGGAGAACGTTTGGGCTTATAAAAAGGAGACTAAACCTCTTGTGTTCATGTGTTTTGGGGGCCTTCAAGTTTTCTGCTAAGTTGGTACCATACAAAAAGTACCCTTCTCAGTGCATCGGCTTGAAGTCTGTTTGTTTCTCCCTTTCAATGGAGTTGTCTGATATACTGCCAGTTTTCCTGGTTTCCAGGATGTTGCCCCTGTGGACATGCTGAAACTCATTTTAATTGCACCAAGCTATCAATGGTCACTGCCTACCTACAGTGTCACTGTCAATATGGAGCTGGCAAACCTCCCGGGACCTTTTCAAAAGAGGCTTGTGGATGTAAGTGAAGCTGTGGGGTTTTTTGCACATAGTGAGAAAAAAATCAAAGAGAATTAGTGATTTTTTTTTGGTCTTGTTGTCATTTTATGGTATTGTTTCTAACGATTTTATGTAATATGTGTTGTTTATACTATTACAATTATTCTCTCTTCCTCCTTCCTACCTCACAATTTGAAAACGAAACTTCCAGTGGTTTATTAACAATAATGTACCAACTAATTACTACATATCCCTTAAAATCCGTATTTTCAAAATTGTTCACATTCATATCATAGATACAGGCTTGCCAATTTTGTGACATGTGGTTTTGTGTTTGAAAAGTAGAGTTTCTAAGAGGTTTATTGTTTTCCCCAAATCCCTTCCATGAAGTCTTCGGTCAGACTAATGTAGAAATCACCATGACAAGTACCCAAAAAACACTCATTTTGCCCATGCCAGGATCTTCCTTCACAGCTATGGCCTATGCACTTCTAACTGATGCTACACTGACCACTCTTCGTTGTCCATTCAGGGAAAGGGTGAGGGGAGTGTTAACTGAGCTCTAGCATTGCTGTGCTATAAAAACACTTCCAAAAGAAGAGCTTCTCTAAACACCTGGAATTCCTCTGTGATTGCAGCTAATTTTCAACTTATCCAGATAGCTGAGGAGATTCTTAGAAAAAAATTTTTTGGGAGGGGGAAAAAGGCATCCTCTCATAGTAAAAAAAAAAAAACAAAACTATTATGTAATCATCAGACAAATTGAGGCTTGTAATAGAGTGATTGCTCCTGGATTATTTTTTTTGCAGTCTCCAATTTGAGAAAAGTGCCTAATGAAGGCCCAAAGTTACTCAAAAGTACATAATACAAAAGATATCAGGAAGAAAAGTGGCAAAGAATACGGTATTTACTACGAAATGGCTCCAACAGCCTTTTAAGCTTTTCAGAGGCTTTGGTTTTCTTAGTTCCTCCATACAACAGTGGTGTTTTAGAGGGATTCATATGTATGCTTGGATAGCTCACACAGAAAACTTCATAAAGCAATCGTCTTGCCTCTAAAAAAAGAGTATGTATAATGTTCAGGCTTAAAAGTACATTTTACCAAAATTTTGTTTGATTTCTGGAATTGTGATAGCCTAAGTTGTCTTCAGTCTCATCACTATCATCATCATCACCAACATCATCCTCATCATCCTTCTCATAACCATAGCCATAGTCAGAATTTTATACCACTTCAAGGTTACCAAATGCCTTAGAAATACTATCTATCATTTTATTCTCACAACTTCATTCTTATGAGAGAGTAAGATGCTATTAGTATCTCCATTTTACATATGAGGAAACTGAGGCAAACAGGGCTCAAGTGATTTGACAGGGTCACACCTCTGCTAAGTATCTAGACAAAGATTTGAACTCATCTTCCTGACTCCATGTCTAATGCTCTATTCAAAGCACTTTCTAGGTACCTATATCTCAGGGAGTATTAGGAATTTTTTCCCTCTCTCCCAAATTTTTTTTAATTATGTTACTATAATACTCCAAAGGATATGTGATTTCATTGATACAAGTATTCTTTCCAATGATGCAGATCTCATCTCATCCCTGACTGCCCATCTTGTAGGACTCTTGTCCATGTACTGCTATGCGTTTGCCTCAAGGGATCCACCAAAAGCCCCTCTTTGATTATTTTTTTAACATCATGAGAATACCAGTGGAGTACATAGATTGTTTATCAACTACCCTTTGCCCTCATATGTAAACCAGTCCATGCTTTTTAGCAGCCATACATTTCTCTGATGACATTTTACGTGCCCTATGCATGTTTCCTGGCTGGTAAGGTATTGTAACATCAGTTGCTACTCAACTTTAGCTCTTAAGCTACTGTATTGTTTAACAATACAGTAGTCACCAGCAGAATGTCAAGATAAGCCTTAATGTTTCAGGGAAAAATTTGGGTTCATTAAAAAATAAATTTCAATTTGGGTTCATTAAAAAATAAATTTCAATTTCTCAAAGTCAATGTTCTTTTTCCAGCTTGCTCTTTTTTCCTACTCAACTCTGGATCCATCTCCTTGTCCATTTGAAGTATATGTCTAGACACTCTGTAGCAAGAGTTGTTAACCTGGGGACCATGAACCTCCAATGCATCTTTGGATCAATTTCAGGGAGTCTGTGAAGTTGGATAGAGAAAAAAATCCATCTTGTTTCAATATAATTAGGTTCCTTTGTAAGCTTATGCATTTTATTTTTTGCCTTTCTAAACATCATTCTGAGAAGGAGGTCATAGGATTTACCAGACTTCCAAAAGGTCCAGTCCTCTATAGGATGAGTACTTTAGTTCTATGCAGCCAACTTTATATCAAATTCATTTGTATGATTGGGTTATTTTTGAGAGATTTTTGTTCTCATTTAGGAGCCCTTGCAGTGTTCCAGGGCTTTACGAAATCAGCACAATGACATGTGGAAACAGGAACTCCTTTTAGGACCTCACCACCTAAATGAAATCTGTAGCATTCTGGGCTGAATCTCTCACATGAAATTGGTAATCAACTTTGATGAGCTTCACTTGATAATAATAATCTTAGATTCACTGAGTAAAATTGTTTGTTATTTTCTTTTAATGAAATACAGAAAAATATGTATTAAAATTTTTCAAAATTATATTGTTAAAAGTCAATGGAAAGATGTATAATGAGCAAAAGTGGCTGATAGCGTATTACCATGACAATTTATGTGTAAGAAGTAGTATAAAAGACATCACTCAGGACTGATATGATCAAAAAGATGAGATGGTCATAAAATGGGAGTGATATTACAGTAGTATCCACCACACCCCCACACCCCCACACCCCCCCCCATGGTTTATGTAAATAGATAGGATACTCTGTGTGTGTATATATGTGTGTGTGTATATATATATATATATATATATATATATGTAGTGATAGTAGTACCAACTCTGTGTCAATGTGTGTAAGACAGTAGTATCCACAATATATACATATGTACACACACAAACACACACATACACACGCAAAAATTTCCCAGAATTATAAGAGGGATCCTTTGTGGAAGATTTATTGGTAGACCCAAATAAGAATTGGGTGGAAGGATAAGGTAGAGATAAATTATCATTTGTATTAGAAGAGGAAACCCTCACTGATTAGATTAGATTACAGGTCCATCAAAGTATCAAAGTAATTTAAGAGAATATCTTATCATTTGGAAGTTTATTTTGATTTTACATTTATTTTTGTGATTTTTAAAAAATATTTAATTTAATAAGATGGTGTACTGCCTATTTGGAGGACACTTTCTTACACTAGGAGCCAGCTAGAAAAGATCCTTTTGTGTGGCTATCTCAGTCAACCAATCTATCTCCATTAGATTTTTTTTCCTGTGGGGTTACTTCAGAACATCATGTATGCATCAAAAATTCAATCTTTGATTGATTGTAAGGCCAAGATTACAATGCAATCTTTTCAGTCATTGTACAACAGTTAATTAAAGGTTTTGCAAAGTTCAAAAATTAAAAAGAATGTAGAAAACAAGATAGTAATTGAGTTTTAGCAAGAAATATGTCAACATTTTAAAAATTTGAAATAATTTTTTATCTTTCAAATGCTTGTTTATATATTTGTGGCACTTTTATTTTTTTCAGTCAGTAAAGCTTAAAACTGCATGAAAGATTTTTTAGACACCCTTTATTATAGATGAAAGGCATATTGGAGACCATCTACTCAGACCTCACAGATTAAAGATTTAGAGGAAGAATCCTTAGAGGTAATTAGTTCAATTCCCTCACTTTTCAGAGGAGAAAATGGAAGTGAAAGGACTTGCCCAAAGCAAGTGGCAAAGCTGGAATACAAATCCAGTTCCTCTGACTCCAAATCCAGCACCAATATCTATACTTCCTACTTTAGTGTTATTGACTGCCTGAGTGTCTGACTGACTGAGTCAACTTACACACAATTAAGGCCAAAATGTCACAGGAAATGTTAAAAAAAAAAAAACAAAACAGTGAGAACCCAGTAGAAGGATCTCTCAAATATTTACCCAAAATGCCTGAATTAAGGGCTTTATTTACATTGAGATACATTGGGCAAGCAGAAACAAACAAAAAAAGCTTTTTAAAAAAGCTTTCTCCTCAGTGAAATAATTGCCAGTTGTCATCGTCCTTGACGGGTATGCTACCTGTCAACCCACACCCTGCTGCTTCGTCATGAACCAGGTTGGAACTAAAGAGAGGGAGGCGTGGGGAACAATTCTCTAGTATGAGTTTTTAAACTCAAATTTGGCTATTGTGTTTTGCTTATAGGGGCCTCAGAACCTTGTTTCCTAACAATTCCTGGCACCTCAATCAATCAGTCAACAAACGTTTATTAATCTCCTAGTACATGCAGGCACTTTTAGGTGTTAGTTATACAACAGAAAAGTAAGGCGGTTCCCACCCGCAAAGAGCTTCCTTTCTCCTATGGAGATACAGCAAGCTCATGGTAACATAAGGCCAAGATATATATAAAACACAGTGTCAGAGAGTTAGGGGACCCACTAACAAATAGGAGAATCAAGGAAGCTCCCTTAAAGGAGATGGCGCTTGAGATGGGCTTTTGAGGGTTACAAAGAAGTGGAGGAGAGGAGTGAGATCGTTCCAGGCATGAGGAACAGTTTGGATCTGCCAACTTCCTTAATGTTTGCATGATCCATGACCAGCCTTCCTTTCTGAAAGCTGACCCAAAGGTTTCTGCCATTCTGAGCAAAATATGCACTGTTTTCATTTCTCCCATTTTCTTGAACCATACTTTTTTATGGTTAGGCATGGCTATTGAGAAAGGCAGTCATAAAATGATACCATTTTATCTTGATCATTCCTACAGTATTATACTCTGATGGCCATATGGCAAGAGTTGCCTTTTGTGTATTCATTCTCAGTTCTACTCACCTCTCTCCACAGGCTATAATCCCCCCGGGGGATACTAGTTCTGTCCTTTATGAGTCTCCTCAACCCCAGGCATTCCAAGTGAGTGGTCCTTTGATTCGTCATCTCAGTTTACTGTATTCATCTGAATATCCTGAACTAAATATCCTGTACAATGGGGTAGCAGATTGTCAGATCTCAAAATTGTTTGGGTTTTGGCGTTTCTGTGGTTGGATCAGTTTGGAAAGAATGGGACTTGGCTTGCCTGTTGGATCTGAGGCCAGAATAAGAATGAACATTTTTTAAAAAAAATTTTTAAAAGCTCCACCAAACCAAGTGTTTCAAACTTTCAGACAAGATTGGTTTTAAAATGAGTTTTGTTGCCAGGCAAGAATTTGGAAGCAGGATGCAAGCGACTGGTTTACCTGAACCAGCTGGTACAATTCTATTTTATGTGCAGAAGGATGAAGTGAGAATTTCGGCAAACTCAAACTGTTGTTTCAACGCGAGGAGGCTGGAAAGCATCTGTCAAAACAACATATTCAGGACCGAACCAAATGGTGTATGTACTAAATGATGAGTGTGTACATGTTATGAATGGCTTCTATGTGTTTCTTTCCAAAGCTTTGTATACAAAGTGATGAAAGTTTTCATTCTATTGACATGATTCATCGGTGCAACAGAGGAGATGGTTGATGGTGGCATTACTTATTTACTCCTAATGCATTCAAAAGCTATGGTTCAACCTCTTTGCATTTGGGTGATATAATACGGAAAAGCTTTGGGTTTTTCACTGTCCAGTGCTTCTTCCTCCTACCTGGTATCCCCTTTTTATGCTCTGCTTCTTTTCCAGAATCCCTATAACTGGAATCTCTTGTCCAGGCGAGAAACTTCTAGTTTCTTAGCAGATTGATGGCTTTCTACCTATGATCTTAAGAGGCAGGGAATCCACAAAGTTATCTGTACAGGTGCTTTATCCTCCCTATAAAACACCTAAGTTGCTCTGACTGGAAATCCTCCATAGTAATTGAAAAGAGTGAGATATCCTAGAACATGGACCCATGGCTCCATGTTCTAGATCATTATGAACTCTCTCTTTCTGTCCTGGTCTGAAGACCACTATGCAAAAAGCTTTATGATGATATACCTCCACCTGCTCTTACCTAGTGTGAGGTAGAGCTGCAAAAGATACAATGTTACTATTTATCACAAGGCTGGATCTTAAGGGAAGACCTACAACAATCTATTCCTGTACTTCCCTCTAGTGACCTTTTTCTAATAATTAATACTCTGCCTAGTGGTAACACTTCCAAATCATCCTATATTTTCTGAACTTCTGTTTACCAATGTACAAGCCCCATCCGTCATCCACCCACCTGACCCCAAACACTACTCCCTTACTTCCATCTACTTCAAACCTATTGCCCCCTAATTCCTCACTCTAGATTCACCTACCGCTTCCACTGTGTCCTCTGGAATGTCTGCTTCATAATTAACAGACTCCCTTTCACCTTAGAACTCTTCTTTCTTACTCCTTCTATTTTCTGGCTTTCATGGAAGGAAACATGGCTCTTCCTGATGACTCCACTTCCCTTATCACCTTTTCTAATACTGGCTATATTTCCTCTCACACTGACTTAATGGTCATAGAGGGAGATCCAGAATACTCCTTACTTCCTCTTGCTCCTTCCAAACTGTTTAATCATTACTCAGCAGTATCCCTTCCTTTGAGGTTCACACATTTCAAATTTATCACCTAATCCAGATCCTGGTAGCAATTATCTATAAGCCCCTAGGACATTATCCTTCCTTCCTCAATGGGTTCAGTGCCTGTCTTACAGTTTTTCTCCCTTTAACTCCTGATCTCATCCATGGAAACTTCATTGTACATACTGATGCTTCCTCACTTCCAAATACTCATGACCCACACCATATCACCACAACTCATTCGTATCCTTGCTCTTCCCATTACCTGCAAATGTTTCATTTCTATTATCATAAACCCTGAAATTCCTTTGTCCGATCATAACTTTTATCATTTCACACTTCCACATGCCTAATCATACTTTACCCCCACCATGACCAACATTTCTTCCAAACCCTCATTTCTTTCCTAGGTCATCACCTTGTACTAACTATACTCTCCTCCTTTCCCTACCTTAACCTCTTGCTCTTGGTGGATCAATCAACTGCACACTGTTGTCTATCCTCAAATCCATTTCCTCTTTTTCCTATCACTGATCCTGCCTTGCCAAGCACCAACCTTGGATCACTCTCACCATGAGAATACTTCCCTCATATTAAAGTCCTACCAAATGGAGTGAAAGGAAATCAAGAAACCATATTCAGTCCCCTACAAATTCATACTGTCTAATGTCAAGGAACTCCTTGCTGTAGAAAGGCAATTATGCTCCTCTCTAATTTATTTGCTAGCTGTCCCACTCTTCACAGTCGCTCATTCAGACTATTTTATCTCTCTTTGAGCACCCGAAAATACTCCCTTTCTTCACCTTCTGAGTTGAGGACCTCATCTCATACTTCACTAATAAACAAAATGAAGTTCTTTATCATTCTCCTTTTCCACTTCTCTTTTCTGAGACATCTTCCCCTATCAGCCCAACTTCTCTCAAGTCTCAGAAGAAAAAGACATCCTCATTGCTAAGACAAACCCCTCCAAATCTTCCCTTGATCCCATTCCCTTTCATTTTCTCTTGGAGACAGCTCCTAATATTACCCTGTCAATCTCCAGTTTCTTCCATTCTACCAGCTTCTTTCCTGCTGTCTATGAACACACCTTGGTTTCTCCCTCCTTAAAAAAAATTCACTTGATCAGATCATTCCCACTAGCTATCATTCTATATCTCTCCTTCCCTTCACAGCTGGTTGGTTGTTGTCTTTTGTTCTTGAAGAGGGACCAAAATGACATCACTATGCTAGAGTCAAGTTTCACTGTATCCAACTGTGACTGATCAGACCAGTACAAACTGTGAATGTTCTACCACAGGTCAGACAAAAACAGTCCATGTGAACGTTTTGGTGGACTCTCTAAATTTGCACATCTTGCATTTCTTTTTGAGCTATTTCAATTCTGCTTTGCTCATAGAGCACAGCACTTTCTCTGATGTGGGTACACAATGCTGAGTGGCCCTGTGTCTCCTACGTCACACAATTTCTTTTTTTTCTTTTTCTTTTTTTTTCCTTTTTTTCTTTTTTCTTTATTTTTCATTTCCATGAGATTTTGAGTTACAAATTTTCTCCCCATCTTTCCCCTACCCACCACCCCAAAACAGCCATCCCGTTGTATAACCCCTCCCCCAATCTATTCTCTCCTTTGTCCACCCCCATCACCCCTCTGACTTTCTGGTAGGGCAGGATGGATCTCCCTACCACAGTGCCACACAGTCAATTTCAAAGCTTTTAAAAGAGACTTTGAGAGTGTTATCTCTCTCCCTCCATTCACAGTTAGACTCCTTGAGAAATCTATCTATGTGGGGTACCTCCACTTCTTCAAGTCTTACTCATCTCCCTTTTCAGTCTGATTTCCATCCTTATCATTCATCTGAAATTGCTTTCTCCAAAGTTACCAACAATCTCCTAATTGCCATACCTAATGGCTTTTTCTCTTTCCTCATCCTTCTTGACCTCTCTGCAGCATTCAGCACTGTTGATCATTGCCCCCTTGATACTCTCTTGTCTCTATGTTTTCATGAAGTTACCTTCTCCTAGTTCTCCTCTTATTTCTCTGATGACTCCTCAGTTCATCTTGCTAGTTCTTTACCCATGTCATGACAACTAACAGTGGGCATCCCTTAAGGTTCTGTTCTGAGTCCTCTTCTCTTTTCATTCTGTCACTGATGATCTCATTAGTTCTTAGTGTTTCAATTACCATCTCTATGAAGATGATTTTCTGATCTGGATACCCAGCCCTAGTCTCTTTCCTGAGCTATAGTTCTTTATCACCAAGGTTGTCTTTGGACATCTTAAGCTACGTATGCTTTAAGCACCTTAAATTCAACATGTTCAGAACAGAACTTATCTTTCCCCCCAAAATCCCTTTCTTCCAACATTCCTACTTTTGTTGGAGATGTTGTCATCCTCCTAGGTACCTAGGATTATAACCTCATGTCACCTTCAACTCTTCGCTTCTACTCACCCTACATGCAATCCATTGATAAATCTTGTCATGTCTGCTTCCGTATGTCTCATATATGTCCCCTTCTCTCCACTCACATAACTACTACCTCACTTCAGGTCCTTATCACCTCTTCCCTGGTCTTCTAATTGTTTTTCCTGCCTCAAGTCTCTCTCTACTCCAACCCATCCTCCATTTAACTGCCAAAGTGATTTTTGCTTTTTTTCCTTTAAAAAATTTTTTTTCAAAGTGATTTTTTTCTAAACTGACTATGGCACACAAATACTCAATAAACTCCATTTATCCTTTTGCCTCTACAGAGGTAGGGAACCTGTGGCCTTGAGGCCACATGTGGCCCTCTAGGTCCTCAAGTGCAGTCCTTTGATGGAATCCAAACCCGCACACCTGCTGGGATAAAGTGAAAAGTTCCCTGGCATTTAAAGTTCTTTATAATTTCTTCTCTTACTTTTCTGGTCTTCTTCCACTTATTCTTCAGTCTTTGGTTGAGCTACATTGGCTTCCTTGCCAGGATTTACATATTCAACTCCATCTTCCATCTCCATGCCTTTGTGTCGACTGTCCTCCATAGCTGGAATGCTCTACCTCCACATCACTGCTTTTAGTTTCCTTGACTTCAAATCCTGCATTCTTCAGGAAGCCTTTTCTGGTCCTGAGCTACTTCTCTGAGATTATTTTCCAGCTAATCTGTATATATCTTACCTAATTATTTATAGGGGGTGTCCCCCAATAGGAGCTGTTTGAGTAAAGAGATTGTTTTTCCTTTCTTTCATATTTCCAGCACGTAGCACAGTGCCTCGTACTTTTAGGAAGTCCTTAATAAATGCTTATTAATTTGTTTTGTCTTCTTTTAACCAGGCATCATTACAACACAATATTGTCCTGACTTAGAGAAAATATTTTCTAATTATTTTATAAATAATGACAAATATAATACAAGTTTCCTTCAAGGCCCAAATCAGTGGCACTTTCTTCATGAGGCCTTCCTTGACACCATTCTCCCCTTCCCCAAGTGAAAGTGATTTTTCTCTACTCAAACTTCTGATAATATTTTGTTTAGAATCGTCTTTCACATTATCTTACTCTCCTTTGGAACATAGAAGAGCTTATTAGTTTCATTCTATTGGTCTATTAAACTGGAATCTCCTTAAGAATAGGTTGATGTTTGTGTATGTGTGTGTGTGTGTGTATATGTGTACATACATATCTACATGTACATACATATATATGTCTTTGTAGCCTCTCCTCCATATCAAGCAGTCATTCATATAGTAGGTGCTTTAAAATGTTTGTTGAATGTATGTGTGTATAAATGAATAAATGTTCCAGGGTACCAGGATGACTGAAAAACAAAGTTAACCTGAAAGTTTTATTCATCAACCTCATTATTCAAAATCTTTATAAATTGCTATATAATTTCAGTATTCTGATACCGTATCTTTTGTTTTGTTTTTTTTAAATAAACTCAATCTATGATAAAATAACTTGTTACTTCTATCCAAAACCATACCTAAGGTAAGATAGGCAGAGTTTTGTGCCAGGTTTTCTTGATCCCCTGAGAGGCATTACTTCATTTCTGCTACAATCTAGGGAACACCATATTTATTTTTCAGGCCTCACTGTTGTCTGGCCACTGGCAAGGCTGGGGGGTTAGGTGAGTTCAGGGAAAGAAAGTGAGATCACATTCAGCAGAATTTGTGGAACCTATTTCTTCTAAGCCCACCCACCTTTCCCTTACATGAGAAATTCCTTTCTCATACTTTTCCCTACAATTGCAGCTCCATTCAAATCAGCCCTTATTTTTCCAAGTCTTGATCTACATCTGCCCTCCCTTTCCACTGTGTATTCTGTTGCTCTCTTCTATTAAAAAAAAACTTGTTTATTTTAACTAAAATGTTCTTTTAAAAAATTATGAACTTGACAAACTCAACAAACATGAACATTTCCTCACACAAAGAACAGAAAAAGATGGTTATATCTGACACTGTGAACCTCTATTAATACAGATTGGTTTTTAAAAATGCACTTTATTATATTTAAGCACTGCCATGTGTCCTCTTCTGAACTTCCTTCTGTCTTCTGTGCAGTTAGTTTTAGTTGGTTTTGTTGATGGTCATTACTATCAACTAGCCTTCTACTTGCCCCCATAAGGCCTCCTCTACATGAACCCTCACTGCCTTGTAATGAAATTATACTTCAGTTTGCACTCAGAGTTCATCAGTTCTCTGAAGGTGGATAGTGATTTTTCATCACGAGTCTTTTGAAATTGTCTTGGATCACTGTATAGATCACAGTAGCCATGTCTTTTACAATTGATCATCTCTATAACATTGCTGTTTCAGTGCACACAGATCTCTCAGTTCTGCTCACTTCATTCTGCATTAGTTTATACAGGTCTTGCCATATTTTTTTCTGAAACCAACTCCTTCATTTTTTGTAACACACAATAGTACTCCATCACAATCATAAGCCACAACTTGTTCAGCCATTCCTCAGTTAATGGGCATTCCCTCAATTTCCAATTCTCTGCCACCACAAAAAGAACTGATATATATATATATATATATATATATATATATATATATATATATATATATATACATATATATGTATGTATATTTATATTTTGTACTGATAAGTTCTTTTTCCTTTTTCTTTGATCTCTTTAGAGTACAGAACTATAGTGGTATGGCTGGATCAGAGGGTATGCACAGTCTGAGCATACTTCCAAATTGTTTTACAGAATGGTTGGACTAGTTCACTAGTCCAACAATAATTGATTAATGTACCTATTTTCCCTTATCCCCTCCAGCATTCATTTCTAAGGTGGTACCTCAGAGTTGTGTTAATGTGCCTCTTCCTAATCAATACAGATTTAGAGCATTTCTTTTCATATGACTATAGACAACTTTGATTTCTTCTTCTGAAAACTGCCTGTTCATATCCTTTAACTATTTAGCAATTGGGGAATGGTTCTTATTTTTTATAAATTAGACTCAGGTCCTTATATATTTGAGAAATGAGGCCTTTATCAGAGAAATTTGCTGTAAAATTTTTTATGTTATTTTATTGTTTATGGTACCTTTTAGGAAAATGTAGTTTCCCTGATTATCTCTTTCAATTATATCTAATTTTACTTTTGCTTTGCCTGAGAATATGATTACCACCTCTACCTTCTTCAGGTGAAGCATAGTAGACCCTGCGTCAGTCCTTCATTTCACTTCTGCATGTGTCTTTCTGTGCCAAGCACATCTCCTGTATACGACATATTGTCATATTGTCAGATTCTGATTTGCAATCCATTCTACTATCCACTTCTGTTCCATGGGTTAGCTAATCCCATTCACATTCATAGTTACGATCACTTACTATGCATTTCCCTCTACCCCATTTCCATCTGTTTATACTTCTCTCTTTTTATCCTGTTTTTCCTCAAAAGTCTGTCTTGCTTCTGACCCAAATCTTTCCTCCTCCTTATCATCTTCCTCATACCTCGTTACTCTAGGATAGTTGGATCAGTTCACAACTCTACCAACAATGCATTAGTATTCTGATTTTCCAACATCTTCTCCAACAGTTATCATTTTCTTGTTTTGTCATGTTGGCCAATCTGATAGATGTGATGTGGTACTTCAGAGTTGTTTTAATTTACATTTCTCTAATCAGTGATTTAGAGAATTTTTTCATATAACTATAGAAAGCTTTTATTTCTTCCCTGAAAACTGTATTATTTGATCATTTATCAATTGAGGAATGACTTGTATTCTTGTAGATTTCATTCAGTTCTCTATATTTTAGAAATTAGGTTTATATCAGAGACACAGGCTGCAAAAATTGTTTCCCAGCTTTCTGCTTCCCTTCTAATCCTGGTTGCATTGGCTTTGTTTGTGCAAAATCTTTTCAATTTAATGTAATCAAAATTAGCCATTTTGTATTTTATAATTTTCTCTGTCTTTTGTTTGGTCATAAATTCTTCCCTTCTCCATAGATCTGACAGCTAAACCATTCCTTCCTCATACCTCTTATTCCATTCTGGAGAACAATTTGGAAATATGCCCAAAGGGCTATAAAACTGTGCATATCCTTTGAGGTATGCACCTCTTTTTGAGTTGGTGGCACATAGTAGGTATGTGATAGATAGATTTTCAAAATTGATTGACAAATCTATCTTTTGTTCCTTGGTGAACAAGGAGATATTTCTCAAAAGGGAGAGTTTCATTTTTTTTTTTAAGCTGGAAACTTCCTTTTCCTTCCCTTCTTCCCCTGTGATTCTCTTCTACTCTCCAACTCCCTAACAAGGTCAATTTTCCTTTCTGCTGTTTCAAATCCTTTCCCCCATCCTGATTGAATTCCATTTCCATTCTTTCTAAGGGAACACTTCCATTATCCTTGATAACTTAGAGCATGGATGAACATGCCATAAGCAAGCATAGTCAATCAGGTAGTAGTTAAATATATCTAGTCATTTTAGCTTCAAAACAACACTGTGAAGTAGTCACTTTGAGGGGGAATTTGATTTAATCAAGTGTAGGGGAATTAGCTATCTTCCTCTTTATCTACCTTTATGTAGCTAGACAACTTTTTTTTGGTAATTTATATACTGAGAAGTGATTTGCCTAGGGTTACACAATAAGTATATCAATCGGTTCATCTGCCAATAAACATGTATTAAGTGGTTTCTATGTGGCAGGCACAATGTTAAGTCCTAGGGATACAAAGAAAGTCAAAAGACAGCCCCAGCTCTCACGGAGCTCACAGTCTAATGGTGAGACAACATGCAGTTATCAAGAGGAAACACGCAACATACAGGATAGATTAGAAATAATCAACAGCAAGAAGGAAGGACTTGAATCTAGGTCTTTTTGTCTTGAAGACTATCCCTTTGTTCTATCATACCATCTTGAGACAAATACTCTATTTTTGTTGCTGTTGTTGTTTACAACTCTTTGTAACCCCATTTGGGGTTTTTTTGGCAAAGATATTGGAAAGGTTTGCCGTTTCCTTCACCAGCTCATTTTACAGGTGACAAAACTGAAGCAAAGTTAAGTGACTTATCCAGGGCCACACAGCTAGTAAGTGTGAAAGGCCAGATTAGAACTCAGGAAGATGAGTCTTCCTGACTTCAGGTCTGGTACTCCATCCACTGAACCACCTAACTGCCCTAATTCCTATTTTACAGATGAAGAAAACTGTGGCTTAGGTAGGTTTTGCCCATGATTGCCCATGATTGAATAACTAGTATCAGAGGCAAGATTTCAACCTTTTTCTTCCAGGCTACAAGTCTAGTCTGCTATCCCAAGAGACACATTGTTCCTTCACTCAATTTTAGGCAAAAATTGCTAATGGGATAGTAAATGAGGAATTAGGAATTAGGGTCATATTTCATGCAGATCAGGACATAGCTTTCATCAACAAAGTAGGGGAAAAGCCCCCTTTTGAGGATAGGAACTTAGATTAATCTGAAAATATTATGTGAAATGTCAATATTCTTAGGTCAATTTGCGGCTATACTTTCTTCTGAACTCAGAGAGAAAAGCCTCACTGAGATATCATTTTTTTTTTCCTTTAGGACTACTTGCTTCTTTAGGTTTGGAATGGAGGTATCACCAAGAATATGAGTATTTATTCCTTCCCAACTGAAACTTCCTCCTACTGATGTTCCTAAGTGCTAACTCCCTATTCCTACTGATTGAATGGAGATTGCTCTTCTCAAGAAAAGCTCTAAGCCAGTCCACTTCAGCTACAGCTCCCTTTCTTTTTGGAGGACAGAAGACAGGGCAATTGGGGTTAAGTGACTTGCCCAAGGTCACACAGCTACTAAGTGTTAAGTGTCTGAGGCCAGATTTGAACTCAGGTCCTTCTGACTCCAGGACAGGTGCTCTATTCACTGTACCACCTAGCTACCCCAACAACTTCCTTTCTTAATGTTAATGACTGCAGCCCTTATGCTTGAGTGTTTCCTAATATGAGAGGTAGACAAATATCTCCTTATTTGGGATCCCTCTCAGGTGATCACCAGTTTAATTATGACTTGAGAGAATGTGCTAGTTTCTCTCCCCTTAGCTTCACCCTTTTGTGGAAGGCATTATTTGTCTCATTGATCTAAAGTATGCTGGTTTATGCAACTGGGTCCAATGGCTCTAGCCCCCATCCTACAAGGAAAACACCTCCCTTTTATACCACTCATTGATTTATCTCCTAATTCTTTCAACTTCCATGCGTAGTTAAATGTTTGATCCAAATAATAAAGCACTGTTAAAACAAATGTATCAGTGAGGGTCAGCATTAACTTTCATTCATCTGTTTGTACAACCACAACTTTTAATCTCTCAACATTAAGTATAGAATTGAGAGTTAGAGGCTGTCAAGTGCTCCCTTACCACAGACAGAATACGCAGTACCTGAACCATCTGAAAGGCACTTTTTCTACTGATAGAAACCCTACTCCCACTAGCCTCCAGTCCTGATCACTTTGATCACAATGCTCCTTCTGCCTCTTTCTTGTCTAGGAGGCATTCATTTTGTAGATTGGACTCTTAACCAATACAGTAGATAGCCTAACTATTGCTATACAAACTGGTGGACAAGTATGGGCTGGTCTTATGCTCATAAACATTTCTGTGTCTCATCCTATTCACCTGTTGGCTTTATAATGATCACCACTTATTTCTCACCCAATTCACCTGAAGAAGTCCCTAACTCTTGCTATATTTTTAGGTCAGAGAATAGTACCTCAGGACTTCGCAAGCACTGGAAAGGATATTACCCAAGAAAGGTTCACAAGGAAACACTAAAGCAATATACATTGTTCTTGGGAGATATTGGAAGATATTTAGTAACTCACAATCAAGAAGAGTAGTCAAATGCTCTATCCATAGGAAATTCATTCACGTAGAAAGAAAGACCAAAACTTTCCAGGCTATTTCAGACTCAGAATAGTTGGAACTATCCTGAGATACCTAAAAATAGAAGAAAGTGTCTCAGTTCTTGATTGGTCTTCCTCGGACTATGCTTGAAAAGGTTGTATCTCAAGAAGATATTTTTCATCTGATCAAAGTGAACAAACCATAGTACCTTGTGAGGCAGGAAAATACATCAGACAGCCAATCAATAGCATTTTATTAGAATTCTTAAGAGAGGAATTAAAGGTTTATGGTAATAAACAAATAAACTAACGAAAAACTAGTGTTCCTTGGGAGACATGGTTGTATTAACTGAGTTCTCAAGGTGTTTGAAGAAACCTGAACAGTATTCTAAATTATCCTTGCCCTCTGCCAGATTCCATTCTAAGGAATAACTACATGAGATGTTTTCTGAGGCACTTAAAAAAAAATCTATTTTTTAATTCTAGTTAAGCTGCTAATCATGTTCATTTTGGAGGGTAAAAGTACAACATATTAGAAAATAACATTGATATTTTGAGCTCCTTTTGTACTGAACAGCTGAGCAAGAGTGGGTTGGAAGCAGACAGTGAAAAGAGGACAAGAGGGTGTTAAATTCTTGATGTTGTTCTTATGTGGCTGGAACCTGACATAGCACAGCTCTGAGGAGAAAAGCTGAGATCTGGGTAAATGCCCATGTGGAGTTTTCTCCACAACCCTCCTCTTGTTTTTCTGGACCTAGACTCCAGACTGCTTAGGTCATGTGTGAAATGAGGTTGGTCCTATGTGAAATGAGGTATTCTGATTGCCAAACCACATTGCATTCTGGGTAACCTTACTAAGTACCAAAAAGTTCAGAGAGAGCCTGAGGGATGTCTGGCAGTCAAATACATTGGTAAAATAAGATGTGTGGTTTTACAAACCACCTGCATTTTGGCCATAATATTACTGCACCATTTTCATGGTTATGAGAATAAAGGGTCAAATGAAGAAACTAGAAAAGTTGCAGGAGAAAAATATGGCATCTTTTGCCTATACAAACAAGAGACAGAGAGAGAGAGAGGAAATACAGTGTAAATAAATGGAATCTTGTTTACAGCAATTCCTTAACATTTGTTTTACAACAGTTGTTTCCATGTTCAGCCCACACCAGCTGTTCCCAAAACATAGTGTTTTTGAAACTAATATGCTTTGCACTAACACAATCCCCCCCCCCCCACCATGTATAATGCATTGTAATCTTTTTCCATCACTGCTTTTGTTTGAGCTCCATCCTGTCTACCCCAATTTTTTTTTAATGTAGAAGAGTGGTCATTTCTGGAATGGAAAAAAGGAGTAAAATTCTCAAATTATGAAGTGACTGATTTATGGGATCTGGCACCAAATTTTCCTATGCTGTGGCTCTATTCAGCTTTTAAGGAGTATCATCATTGTTAAGCTAGATGCACTTTTAAGAAATGACATCTTTTAAAGTGAGTTCTGTATTACTATTGATACAGAGTTCCATTCCATTCTTAATTTTTCACATCAATAAAGATATGAGTGTTGGCAAGTGTCACTATTGACAATCAATAAAATTATGCACTCTTTGAGTAAATATTTCATGCTATTAAATTTCAAAGTGCTTGTCATCCTGATGTTGGAGCTGAATTTGTGTAGGTGGACTGCCCAGATCTCAGCTTTTGTGAGAATATGCCTTTTTATACCTATCACATTTATCTCAGCAGAGCTGTTGTTTTTCTCCTAATAAGCTGTTTTGTAGTTTTTCTCATGAGCTCTGAGGCCCTCCAAAGATCATTTATATAATGACATCTTATTTTAGGAAGTTTCTCAGTATTGCTTAAAAGTAATCACTCTTATAACCTTGGTCCATAGCCACAACAATATTTTCAAAAACCAACCTGTCAGTTTTCAGCTAATGGTAGATGTTACAAGTTTATTTTTTCTTGTTGTTATTGTTTTTAATTCTCTGATATGGGTTGGAGCTAGTGAAGGACCTACACTTTGAAATAGACTTCCAAGGTTGCCAACTTAAAAGGCAAAATATTCAACTGATAAATGACTCATATTGTTATTCTGAGAGCCAGTATGGAGTAGTGAGCAAGGGGCTGGCATCAGAGCCAGGAAGGTATGGGGTCAAGTCTTACCTCTGGAACTTATGATCTATATGATCCCAAAAGTTACTTAAACTCTAGGTATCTCAGAAAGCTAGTAGTTGACATAGGTAAGGCATTAACTTGAGTTGGTGGAGGGAGTTTCCACATCTGGAATTCCTTAAGGTGAAGACTTCACAGATTCTTTGGGTATCTCATGGATTTATAGTCTAGGGTCTTAGAAGATGAGCTTTTAGGAGGTAGGAAATTTGTATTTTAATGGACTGGGGAGGAAAGACAAGTAAAACCCGAAGGACGAAGTTCAAAGGTTATTACATGACATGATAACCTCACAAATGAAATGTATTCAAGAAGTTTATAGAAAAGAATGACTTGGCCATCAGCAAATAACTTAAAGGATTTTATCCAAGCGAGGAAAGTTATAAGGAAGATATTTGACCAAAGAAAAATAAGTTTAGAGAAATGTTTGTTACTAAGGATTATGATTTTTTTAATTTAAAAAAAATCTATGCAGTGCTTTGTAACAGATTTATACAAAATATAATATGCAACATATAATATATTTATAATTTGTACTACATAAAATATTTTCTTCAGGAAGATTTGAAAATTTTTTAGAATTTCTATGTTATTACCTATATCATTTGCTAACTAAATGGACACAAAATCTACCCTCGATCTTTGTTTTCATTTTCCTTTCCTTCTCCCCCAAGTCCTTTAACTCTATGTGTTTTTACAGTCAATAGCCTCTCACTTAAAAGCAACATACAGGATGTGGAAAGGTATGAGAAAGGGAAGGATGACATCAATAAAAGACAAATAGTTATGCTTTCTCTTCTTAATTGTTTCATTAAAAACTTAACGTTGAACAAACAACTGAACTTGCTTAGTGATTATCGTTAATTTAATTAATTTTCATTTCTGATTTGATGAATTCTTTTCAATTTTTCAGCCACTTCACTTAAACCCTCAACAGGACTCTGTCAGTTAATTCTCACAAGCTTCTCCTATATCAGCAGCTCAACCTGTGGGTCGCGACCCCTTTGGGGGTTAAACAATCCTTTCGCAGGGTTCACTGGGCCGCCTAAGACCATCAGAAAACACATATTTCCGATGGTCTTAGGAACCGAGATACAACTCCTCTCTTCATCTCCAGGTGGGTCCACCCATGTGCAGATATGCCCACATATGAGTATTAAAGGGTCACAGCATTAGGAAGGTTGAGAACCACTGGCCTATATGGTTCTAGTTAATGTGTATTCTACTTTTCTTTTTCTGCTTTTTAAATCACAATTTATTTAACCATTCTCCTATTATTAGAAATTATTAGAAAAACACCACTGCACCTACGGATCAAATCTGTAAGAGTATGATTACTTTAAGCAATACACCCTAAGTAAGATGTCTTTATATAAATGATCTTTGGAAGACTTGGGAGACTGCTTTGTCTCTATCGTTAAGGCAGCAGTGTGGCACAGTGGTTAGATCAAGAGACCTAGAGCCAGGAAGATCTGAGTTCAAATCTTGTCTCAGGCATTTACTGCCTGCGTCATCCTGGACAAGTCATTTAACTTCTCTGTGTTTGTTTCCTCACCTGTAAAATATAGATGGTAATAATTGCACCTATCACACAGGGTTTCTGTAACTTCCATGAGTCTGGTATCCCATACCTGGAAAAGTAATCGCTATAGATCCCCTAAAGAGATCACAAAGCTTACGGTGCTTTATAAATGCTACCTAGTCTCAAAATTATGTTAACATAATGTTGCTATGGAAAGAATTCTTTTCATTTCTTTTTGATAACATTTTCAAGAAATATTTCTAATAATTCCTGAGTGATGCATTCTTTTCAGCCTTCTTTCTTCATCTCTTTAAAACTTATCTCTTTCCTCTGAATGGTAAGCTGAGAGCGATACCAAATTATGCTATGGACAGTCTTCTAACGGGAAGGATATGTTTAGACCAAAAAGATTGATGATTTGTGTTTATTAATGGTAAAGTAACTATTTTCAAGATAGCAAATGTGGTGCTCGTTTTTAACGAATTATCTTTTGGAAATGAGTACTCTTTTATTCACCTGCTATGAGTACTCATTTCCAAAACCTGGGAAAAAAAGAGAGAGTAATATTACCTTTGGATATAGTCAATCGTATTACTCCAGTGGCAGCAAATTCAAATAGAAATGGGTTTACTAAAACATACATAAGAATCCCTACTGACCACAAACTGACTTGGAAAAACTGCATTAACATTATGTTCCTTTGTATTTTTACTTATTTTCTCAAATATTTCCTAATTACATTTTAATCTGGTTCTGGCCACATTTAGAAATGGTGTGGGCCACAGGCCTGCAGCCCTGTATCTGACACTTCTTCATTAGTACATTTGTCATGACGTTCCCCATGGACAATGAGTCAGGAGGCCAGATTTGACCATGACAATGAAAGTAGGCTGGGTTTTCTTTGAGAAATTACGTGATATTTTTAATGAACCCAAGCTTCTTGCCTAAAACAAAGGACCCTTTTAAGAAAAAGAAATTTTTATCTTATAATTATTTATTTTATGTAGTTTATTTTTGTCTTGTCGTTATTTCTAAATATTTCCCTCTAGCTTACCCCCAAAAGTAGGCTTCTCTTGAAAAAAGAAAAAAATATTAATCAAGAAAAACTACTACCATTTCTGACAATACAAGCACATTCTGCCCTTGTAGTCCCCCACCTTTCTACTGGGAGGAAGAATATATGTATGTTTCATTCCAAGGTCAAGATTGAGTATTCCAGTTACTCAGAGTTTGGCTTTCCCATAATATTCTTTCGATTTATATCTGTATATTGTTTTTCTGTTCCTTAAAAATCTATATATATTTTTTAAACAAAAATATTCTTCTGGTGGACCAGCATTGTAGTATAGTGGCTAGAGAATTGGCTTCAGAATCAAAAGATCTGGGTTCAAATCCTGCCTCTAACACAAACTGGTTCTGTGATCCCAGTCAAGTCACTTTAATTCTCAGTGCTCTAGACAACTCTCTGGGACTATAAGTTGCATAAAAGGTGTTAACCTAGTAGAGGGTGATTCATCACTTGAGACTTCCCTCTATCAGTGAAATCATAGGTCCAGCCCCTGTCTTTATTCTTATTCTTCTGGGGATGTGAAGAATTAAAGCTAAGAGTCACCGAAAGGTCACTGTAGGCCTAAGTAAGCTTCAATGTACCAACATTGCTGCTCAGTCATTTTTTGGTCACATCTGACTCTCTATGACTCTGAGTTTTTCTTGGCAGAGACACTGGAGTGGTTTGCCATCTCTTTCTTCAGCTGATTTTACAGATGAGGAGACTGAGGTAAACAGGGTGAAGTGATTTACCCAGAGTCATATAGCTAGTAAATGTCTGAGTCCAGATTTGAACTCAGGAAAATGAATGTTCCTGACTCTAGGATTGGCATACTATCCACTATACATAGGTTCATATCCTGCCTCATATAAATAAATAAATATGTATATGTATATATATAAATGTGTGTGTATACACACACATGGCATTATATGCATCCTGCCATATATATATATATGTGTGTGTATATATGTATGCATATATGTAAATTGAGGCAAACATGGTTAAAAGACTTGCCCATGGTCACACAGCTAGTAACTGTCTGAGGCCAGATTTGAACTTAAGAAGATGCGTCTTCCTGACTCTAGGCCTGGCACTCTATTGTACCACCTACTTGCCTACAAACATCACCAAACAAGAATTGCACAAAGGATGTCTTCAGAGAAATATGTTCACGAAAACAGTGAGCAGTCATGTATTAAGAGTGAGAGATGACCAATGGACAGTTTAATATCAAGGTCCTTAACGTCAAGAGACCTAAAAGAAGGCCCTCAGCATGTTGGGTGGATCACTGTGCAAAATATATACAAGAAGGTGCAGAAGGATTATGACAACCAATATTGAGGGAGGTGCCTACCTTGATGAGAGCAAAGATGGATCAAGCTGTGATGCAAGATTCAAGAAATATTAGTAATATATAGCAAGTTGAATAATAGACCAGAGTAGAATGTAGTTAACGGTTGTGAATCTTCTATGGGCTATGAATATTTTTTAACTTGATCATTATTACTTAGTGAACATGTGCATTTGGGAGGCAACAAGTTTTGATGGAAAGAACAACGGCTCTGGAGTTAGAGATCAACGCGCATCTCAGGACAGTAATCTGTGTACCTTGAACAAGCCACTTAACTTAATCTATGGCCCAGCTTCCCTCATTTGTAACATATGGGGAATGTGTTAGTTGGCCTTTGAGGTCTCTTCCAGATCTAGATCTATGACCCTTGATGCAATGAGATCAGAAATCAGGATACTCAGAGAATTTTTAAAGAAAAAAGGCTGGTTAAACAGCATAGTTAGTTGGAGAAGTAATCACTACAGGTCCCCCCAAAGAGATCATAAGACACTGTTAAAGGAAGATTCTGATAAAAGAACAAAGATGGCTTAGAACTTGGAGCAAATTTTACTACTGAAATAAGCTTCTAAAGAAACATGAGAGGACACCCCAAGCCACCCTTGGTGGAAGTGGGAGGTCCACAGGTTTTGGGACTTTTTCAAATTGTATTTGTAACTTGTACTGCTATTTTCCCTCTTCTTTTTCTTTATTTTTTTGCCTTTGAAAAATACTATTTGTTTTATCAGATGGCTCTCTAGGAAGCATATGGATACTGGTGAT
Organism: Pseudochirops corinnae; assembly: GCA_028646515.1. Lineage (NCBI taxonomy): Eukaryota > Metazoa > Chordata > Mammalia > Diprotodontia > Pseudocheiridae > Pseudochirops > Pseudochirops corinnae. The sequence goes on along the minus strand of CM053589.1, from coordinate 49,615,614 downwards.
AACCATGATGATAGTTTTTTTAAAAGGCATCAATAAACACATTTTTGAAAATAATAAATGGTAGGTAAAACTTGACTGTATTATTTTAACTGCAGTGAATGCTGAATAGCTTTGTGCGATAGCCTACAATCCTAACTACCATTTATATAGTATTGTTTCTATTTAGAAAATGTGCTCTGATTCAGCCACCTAACAAGTCAATTTGTTTTCCCCCTCAGGCTGGAAAGACATTTGCTACCTGTCAAGAAAAATTTTAAGAAGCTCCCTCCCTTTCCTCAAATCTCCTACTCCCATTCCCTGACCCCACACTGCCACTGTGGCCACTGACCACTTGGAAAGAAGAAAACTGGCAGCATAATGGAAAGAGCGTTGGATTTAAAGTTGGTGGGCCAGAGTTTGAATCCCAGTTCTGCTATTACTCTGTGTCCTGAACAAGTCACCTAGATTCTCTGGGTCTCCATTTTCTCACTTGGAAAATGAGTTAGTTAGATTTGATTAGCTCTTTTCTCCTACAGTTCAAAATCCTATGACTTATGATCCTGTATTGGTGCTTGGAAGGTTACTTGATTTCCAAAAACTAACATTTCTGCCTCTGCCCAGAACAAGTCAAACTACTCATACAAAGGAGATGACAGTTCTGGCTTTGTCTTTAGAAGGACAAATTAGGATTTTATAGATTAAGAAGATTAAAAAAAAAGATTTCTTCTTCAAGAAAAATACATTTTAGAAAAGCAGAACCTTCCACCAAAGAGTTAGCACACTTGCCCTGCAGGATGACAGGTATATATTTATTTCAAGTAGAAAAATTCAAAGGGAAAATCCAGACTTACCCATTCAGAATCATGCTGCTCTACCAAATTTTATGCTGTTCAGTATTTGCTCACTCTTACCAAGACCATATATTAATAAAAATATTTCCCGAAGAGATTAGTCTGAAAAAATAAAATCAAGCTCAGAGCCTTCTTATATTTTCTTTCTCCTCAGTCATTTTTCACAGTTAGTAGCATAATCTTCGTTCTTTCATTTCACTTCAAATTTCCAAATCTTTCATGCTAAAACCTATGCTCAGAGCATACCTGTCCCTCTCCCACAGCACACTAAACCCTGTGCCTTTTTCTAATTTGCTGCTGTTGTCATTCAGTTGTATCTGGCTCTTTGTGACGCTTTTTGGGGTTTTCTTGGCAAAGATACTGACTGGAGTGGTTGGCCATTTCCTTCTCTAGTGGACTTAGGCAAACAGAGGTGAAAGTGACTCTCAGGGTCACACAGCTAGTATCTGAAGTCACATTTGAACTCAGGTCTTCCCGACTCCAGGTGTTTCTACTGTACCACCTAGCTGTCCCTCCTTTCTCGAAACATCTCTTGAAATTCTGAATCTTCAATGAAGTCTTTCCTAATCAGAAGGCACGTTGAATATTTTTTGTAGTCCCATATATTCTAAGAATGAAACACCCATTCCTTCATTCACTTTGTTAGCATATGCTTTTTTTTACATGTGTTAATAAGTCATTTGTTTTTAGTGACATACTTGTTGAATGTTCTAATACCTCATTGTATCCTAAAGGTGACCAGTGTTTCTCAAATGCTAAGTCTGTGGAATGAAGTCTTTGACAGATCCTGTCAAGCTTTTGATTATGGGCATGGTAACAGGTTGTATGTCTATTGCCTAAGGACCAGACTATTTAAGTTCTGAGAAACTCTTTCATCCACAGGTTGACTATAGGAAGCTAATATCTGTGGGCACAATAAATTTGCAAAGGCTATCTTCCAAAATTGTTGTGAGGTTCTTCAACAGAAGATGTACTCACTGGGATAAAATCATAATTCTTTGAAGTATTAAGTAAATTACATGCTAATCAGTTACCCATATACCCTTTATAACCATTCTTTTTTTTTTTCCTAGAGATCAGACCAGATTTCTGGTCCTTCAATGACAAGCAGCAGTATTTCATATTCAAACAGATTTATTCTAAATATTGCCATTCAGTCATTTCAGTCTCTTCATGACCCCATTTGGAGTTTTCTTGGCAAAGAAAGTGAAGTGATTTATCATTTCCTTCTCCTACTTATTTTACAGATGAGGAAACTGAAGCAAACAGGGTGAAGTGACTTGCCCAGGCTCACACAGCTAGGAAGTGTCTGAGGTCACATTTGAACTCAGGAAGATGAGTCTTCCTGACATCAGTCCTGGCCCTCTATACACTGTGCTACCTAGCTACTCCCTAAATACTTCCCAATGATGATGAAGTTGGCAAATCTTTCTTCCCTACCTTTTGAAAAAGTCTCAAGATGGATTTAATGGAAGATAACTTTAATCAGTACACCTTAAAAAAATAACCTGAAAAGCACTAATGAATGTACTAAAGTAAAAAGGAAACTAGTAACATTAACAAATGGGAAAATCATGGAATCACAGATTTGGGATTAAAAGAGATTTTAAAAGTTATTGAGTCCAAACCCTGCATTTTCCAGATGAGGAAGCTTGGGAACAGAGAGATGAAATGGCTTACCTGGGACCTAGATAACTGTAGTTAAGTGTCTGGGCTGGAATTTGATTCCTATATCTTTCACATTCCAAGGTCAGAAGACTATCTATTTTGCCATAGGACCTCTCCATAAGACATGTAAAAGCTGTCTACCAATTATACCAATTATCCAGATACAGTTTTGAGTTCTCTAAGGGAAACAATGTGCTAAATCTTTCTTTTTTCTTTTACTGCTATACCCCTAAGAGTTAATACTGTATTAGTATATAAGGGACTGGTCTTGGAGTCAGAATGACCTGAGTTCAAGTCCAGCCTTTGACACATGCTTGCAGTACATCCATGGGCAAGTAACTCAAGGCTGCTGGCAGTTCTCTGAGATGAGTTGCTGACTGCATGCACCAATGGAATGATTTCCCTCCATCAATGAAATTACTGACTCGAACCTACCCCACCTCAAAAAAAATTGATATGTTGAAATCATTCCCTTGAGCACTAGAATTCACCTGAGTTCTATTTCTAGTTCTGCTGTTAATTAGTTGTGTGACTGTGAGTAAGTCCCTTCACCTCCACTGGCCTCATTTTCCTCATTTATAAAGTGAGAAGATCAGACCAGATATTATTCAAGGTCCCCTCTAGCAACAAGTTTCTCTTATCTATGATTTTGTCTTCTTGACATTTGAAGGAGATAGAGGCTAATGAGCATTGTTAATGGGATTTTTATAATTAGAAGAAGTGAAGATCTTTCAAAAAGAGACAATTTTTTTTTAGTCAAGTACTAGGTAGCAGGGCTATGACTGGTTTTTTTTTTTCTTTTGGTGGATGTCATTATAAGATCAGGGAACCTAAGTTTTATAGCCTTCAGTGAATATACCCAAGTATATCAAAGGGTTTTAACAAATTTCCTTCCATAGTTATTAAAACAAATCTAATTTTAAATTTTATTCTATCTTAGATGAAATACAAGCTACATAGTAATTTTAGGAAGGTGAAAGATTTCATAATCAAAGCAAAGCTAGGGTGTTGAAACTTTTTAAATGGGTGGGAATTACAACATCAGATGATCCCTGTAAAAGCAGAGCATTAGAACTACTATAAATATAGTCCCTGGTGACTTACTGCTTGAATCATCCCAAATCATGCCCTCCCCACCCTAGTTAAAATGCTACCTTCCATCAAAATATGTCAATGAAAAACAACATGCCAATAACTCAAGGCCTTGGGGAGCTGCAGTGAATATCTTTTGAATTAATTCTGACTGGCATTTTGGTAAAGCACCCTTTCCAACTCAGGAAGTTAAAATCTCAAAACTACTTCAGCAGTTCCAAGATAGGTAAGGCAAAAAGCCCAAATTTATCATTGCACTAGAGTAGGAAATAATAGATTGTGTAGCTGAAGATATCAACCACCATGAAGAGTTTTTTTTATCAATAATAAACATGCATTGATTGAATGCTCATGAAGTACCAAAAAATATGCAAGGTGATCAGGATATAAAAAGGTTAATGCTTCAAAATTTGGTGCATCCATGATTCCATCTGCAAGAACATTTCTTCCACCAGTGCAGATCACCACTCTCATGCTTTCTCATTCAGTACAATTCTTATCTATGCCTTTTTATAAATACATAGTAGAGGATCCATGCCACAATTCAGAGGACTTCCCTTTGTTCTTTTAATATTTTAGGGGACTACTATTGCCACTGAAACAGTGTGTCCTAGTATGCTGGTCCAGGAATGATGGAGACTTGAGTTCAGATCCCAACACTTGACCTCCTGTAGCCTCAGGCACCTTTCTAAGACTATAAATTAAAGTTAGATTGGATAGGTTCACTTCATGGTCATAAAAACACATATTTGGCAATTAATGACGTTGGGATAGCAAAGACACATTAACAGAGTAATTTTATATGCTTTACTATCTTTGATGAATTTTTCTCCCAACTGCCATGAGATGCATAGTGCAGATATCATGATATTCATTTCACAATAAGGTAACTGAAGCCTGAAAGAGATTAAGTTACTTGCTCATGGTTCCATGGCAAAAGAAATGGAAGAGCTGGGGCTTGTACTCACATCTTCTGATAAACTAACTTCCTTTTATACTCCTTTTATATTTCCTTTTATTTTCCTGAGAGGCAGCATAGCATGGAAAGTCAGCAAAATCTGGCTTTCAGATTTTAAAAACCCCTGTCTCTGACATATGGACTGTGTGACCCTGAACAAGTCATTTAACATTTTAGTTCTCTGAATAACTCATTAAGCTTTTAAGTTGCAGATCAGATATTGATCTGTATTAATAGAGGGAGTTTCCTATACTAATGAAATCACAAGTCTAGTTCCCAAACCTGACCTACTACTACTCCCATAATGCATTTAAATTCTACCTATGATTCTATTATTAGAAGATATACCTGGGGGAAATTAGGTAGAGTTGTCTATAGAGTACCCTGGAGTCAGGAGGACCTGAGTTCAAAGCTGGCCTCAGATACTTACTATGTGAGTCTAGACAAGTCACTTAACCCCAATAATTTTCCCCATCCAAAAAAAAAAATAAGCTTTTATTAAGTACATATAATTAGCTAAGTTTTTATTACAGATATCAGTGCGACAATGTTGACTGAGCCTCCTGATATCAAGGCTTCAATATGAAAATTTAATATACATTACAACTCTGTACATCAAAATCACTTCCCCCCATTTCCTATTCTCTTCCATCCTATCCACACCATGAAGCTCTTTCTCCTGATTTCTCTGTTTCTATTAGTGACATTGACATTTCCCAGTTACTCAAGGTCAAAATCTCAGCACCATTTTTGACTCAGCCTTTTCCCTTCCCCCCTTGTCCTGTCAATTCTACTTTGACAATTTTTCTCACGTTAGTGCCCTCCTTTCCATTTTTTTCTGTCATGACCCTCTTTCAGGCTCCAATTACCTTTCACTTAGTCTATTAGAATAACTTTCAAACTGTTCTCTCTGCCTCTGCTCCATACAACACAATCCTGCCACATTGATATTCTTAACGTAGAGATCTAATCATGGCACTTCCCGATCAAAAATCATCCATGGCTCCCCATTGTCTACTAAACAAAATTCAGACTCTTTATTCTGGCATTCATGATACTCTGTATTCTAACTCTAAGCTATCTTTATGTCCTTATCTCCTTCATTTCTCTCTCCCCGTGCTTTATCCAGAGTAGATTAGTTCTAGTTCTTCCCTGTATATAAATGATATTTTATTTCCTCCTTTTTGATCCAAGTTCTTTCACCTTGAATCTCTTCTGTCTCCTCCTTTTCCTATTCTCACCTATAAACATTCTATTGATCCCTCAAAGACCAACTCAGACATCACATTTTTCAGGATGACTTTCCTGATCCTCTCAACTAATAATGATTTCTTATTCCTTTATTTATTTTTATTTTTTTGCTTTTTGGAGGACAATTGGGGTTAAGTGACTTGCCCAAGGTCACATGGCTAGTTTTTGTGTTAAATGTCTGAGGCCAGTTTTGAACTCAGGTCCTCTTGACTCCAGGGCTGGTGCTCTATTCACGGTGCCTCCTAGCCACCCCAATTTCTCATTCCTTTAAACGCTGTACATTTTCCTTATAGCATTTACCACATCCTGTTGTGTTTTGTAGTGATCTGTGTACTTATCCTTTTTACCTTACTATATATAGCATATGGCCCTTGAGAACTAGAACTATTCATTCATATCTTGTGACACCTCTTCCCCACCTCAAAACTAGTCAAAGATCAGGTTCTCTTGTTGAATAAATTAATGACTGTTAACTGCAATGCAGCATTGTCTATAATAGTTAGAAAGCTTACCCCCCCCCCACCCAAACTCTCAAATGATTAGAGTTGTCAATCAAAATGTCAATAGAACCTTAATTCATTAAGGTGTTATTGAATTATAATATCGGTGTTTGTTCTTAATCACAGAATCCTAGAACCTAAACACAATCTAAAAAATCTCTATTAGATCACAAGCCTCTTGAAAGTGGGGCTGTCTTATTAATCTACTCTTCTTTGTGTCTAGGACAATGCACAATGTTTTACAAATATGTGCTTAAATGAACAGAACTGAATTAATTAATGGAAAAGTTGGCATCTGAGCTTGACCATAAAGATAGGTAGAATTAGGATCAGCACAAATATGGGGAAAGCATCCCGGGAAGAAGAAAGAGATGGGAAAATTCGAAACACATAAAAGACTGCTTGCTAGCATTCATTTCTAAGAGAATTTTACATGATCAATGTTGAAAGGTTGCAGTAGCCTTTGAAACATTAGATAATTAGAACAAAAGCACAGAATTCAAGAACTGGAAGTGACCTTAGGGTTCATCTCGCCCATATCTTTCATTTTTCAGCTGCCCTAACTGAGGTTCATATCGATGAGGTTCACAGAGATGAGGCCCAAGGTCATATAGCTACTTAGTGGCAGAGCCAAGAACAAACAAAACAAGTCACTTAATCTCTCTAGCCTCACTTTCCTCACATGTAGAATTAGAAATTTAGACTGAATAATCTCTCAGGTTCCTCGTAGTTCTAAATCTTTTATCTTTGGGATTCCTGTTATTTCCAGTCTATGCAGTTTTATAGTCTATAGGTAATACTTAGGTCCTCCTATATTGGAACCGATATTGTGGGCAGAATTCTGAGGGGCCCAATTACTTATTAAAAATTAATGCTATCATAATCTTTCTCTTCATTTAGGATAGTTTTTGTTGATAGAAAATGGTTTTTAGCCAGCATGGATACTGTTTGTTTGGTTTTGGGTTTTGTTTTCACTATTTTTTTAAAAAGCATATATACTTTTTTTTTTAATTGAGAAACATTGGGAGGTGTCATTGGGAGATGTCATATATTTATTCTGTCAGCCCTAGTGTGACAGAGACATGGCTTGATGCATAGATGTGAAGTGTGGCTGTTTTTTTCTTTCTTTCTTTTTTTTTTTTTGTGACTGTCACACTGGAGGAGATGGATGGATTTTGGAACACATCCCAGTAAGCTGAGATACTCATGTGGTCAAGTGTCGGTCTTCCTGATCAAATCTGACTTATTCTCTCCAAAGTTATCTCATTTTGCCAGCTCTACAGCTGCAGCATTGTGGCTTTGAAAAAATTATTGGCTTAACACCATCTGCAAGATTCTGCATTGGTCCTAGCACTAGGAGCCATTGTTTCCAGTGGAATTAATGGCTATATTCACATTGTACCTGCATTAATTGAGTTATTTTCACACATGCTAATGTGTTGGTTACCGAGAGTCTAGTTCTCACTTACCGTCTGTGCACTAAATGTGCATATAAATGGGAGAAATCTTGGAAAGGACTGCCAAAATCCAAATGGTCTACTCTTTGGGGATTGTGGGATGCCAATACTTGGAAAACTAGACTGCTATAGCTACCTGCTCATGAATTTCATACCATGGTATTGTCAATGAAAGCCAAAAAAATATTGATTAAGCACTTACTGTGTATTGGAGCTGTGCTAATTGTTGAGTATACAAAAATATAAAGGTTACAGTTCATGTTCTCATATGGTTTACAATCTAATTGGTGAAGTAAAAGAGAATGTGTACAAAAATAACTGTCCCTATCACTTACTAACTATGGAACCTTGGGAAAATCACTTAACTCAGGGGTGGGACCATGTGTAGCCTCAAGGCCTAAGGTTCTCCATCCCTAATTTAACTTCCATAGGCCTCAGTTTCCTCATCTGTAAAATGAGGGAGACAGACTAGATGGCCTCTGAATCCTCTTCCAGTTATAAATCTGTGATCCTGTGACATCAAGTTTAGTGCAAAGGAGAGGAGGTTCAGGTGAAATACTACAAGAAATTTCAGGAAGGACAGGTTACTTCCTCTGGGTAGAGGGGTAAGGGTGTCAAGAGTCTTTATTCAAGATTTGTCTTCAGATTTATACCTTGATGGGATTTCAACAGTTGGAAATGAGATGGTAGAAGTCCCTTATAAGCTTGGAGAATGGAATGAGAAAAGGCACGGAGATGAGAGGTATTGGGATCAGAAGGAAAAAAGAAGAGTATTTTGTTTTAGATTAAAGATTAATCAGTGCAGGGGAATAATATGAAGCAAGAATGAACAGGATTGTTTAAAGTAAGACTATGGAAGGCATTGGATGTAGAGTAAAGAATTTATGTCTTATTTGGTAGGTGATGGAGAGTCATTGAAGGGAGGTAAGTAACAGAGTATGTGGAGGAGAATGGTAAAAAGCTTTCAGTTCAGGTCACATTCATGTGACCTAAGGATTCTAAGAGGTAAAGCTGAAGGGAGAGTGTATTTCATTCATGGACAACAGACTGTGACAGAATTTTGTGAATGAGGAAAGTGAGTAGTACAGTCTGGTTGGAGCTCAGAGAACATAAAGGAAAGATGTAATAAGCCTGGAAAGGTAGGATGAAGCTGAAGAGCTCTAAATGCCAAACAATGAACCTTGTATTTTGTTCTAAAAGCAATAGAGAACCACCAACACTCTTTGAGCAAGAAGATCAGATCTGGGCTTTAGGAATCTTACTTTGGCAGCTGTGTGGAGGATGGGCTGGACATCGGAGAAACTAGATGCAGAGAGACCAAATAGAAGGCTAAAAAAAAATGGTTCAGGCAAGGTGAAGAGGGCCTATAGTGGTGGCTATGTGAATGGAAAGACAGGGATGAATGTAAATGAAATTATAAAAGTAGAACTGATAAGAACTGTCAACTTATTGAATAGAAGGGTGAGGAAAAGTAAAGTCAAAGGTGACTCAGTCATTGTTGTTCAGTTGTTTCAGTTGTGTCCAATTCTTTGTGACCCCATTTGGGGTTTTCTTGGCAAAAATACTAGAGTCATTTGCCATTTCCTTCTCCAGCTCATTGTACAGATAAGGAACTGAGGCAAACTGGGTTAAGTGATTTGTCCAGGGTCATATAAGTAGTAAGTGTCTGAGATCAGATTTGAAATTAGGTCTTCCTGTCTCTAGACCTGGCATGCTATCTACTGCACCACCTACCTGCTCAAAGATGACTCTAAGGTTGCAAAAAACCTGATGACTGGGACAATCTCAACAGAGATAGGAAATTTAGGAGGCTGGGAGGGTTTAGGAAATCATGAATTCTGTTGACAACATATTTAGCTTGAGATGTTTAATAAGCCATTTCATTGGAGATGTCCATCTATTTCCATATAGTACTAGAGCACAGGGAATAAACTAGAGGAGGATGTGTACATCTGAGTCAGTTGATACATGACAGCATGGAAGATTATAAGATCAGAGAGAGAGAGAGAGAGAGAGAGAGAGAGAGAGAGAGAGAGAGAAAGAGAAAGAGAGATAGACAGTCATAGAAACAGAGAGACAGAGTGATGGAAACAGAGACACACAGACATACCCAGGTCGGAGTTCTAGGATCATCTTTAGTTAAGAGTGTAAGATTTGGATAATGATATAGCAAAATAAATGGGAGAGACCCAAGAAAGAAAAACTCAGGAGGAGAAAGTATCCAGGAAGAGGGATTAGTCAACAATGTTAGAGGTCAAGAAGTATGAAGACTGAGAAAAGGCCACTAGAGTTAGAAAGTAAGTGATCATTGCTAATTTTGGTGACAGTAGTTTCACTTGAGTGATGAGGATGGAAGCTGGATTCCAAGTGATAAGTGAGTGAGAAAAGAGGAAATTGAGGTAGTGGATATAGAGAGCTTTTTCTATCAGTTGAGAGATACATAGAATGATTGCTTTGGGGAATGGAGTATCTATCAAGTGAAGACTTTTAAGATGGGAGATGTTAGCATATTTGTAGGCAGCAGGGAAGAACTTGACAGTTATACAGATCTTAAAATTAGAGAGTGGCAGTGGGGGATGATTGAAGAGTCAAGGTTAAAGATATAAGTAAAAATATTATCTTCTAAAAATTTTCATTGTCCTTAGCTTCATTCATACTTCATCTTTTTTTATGTCTTAGTGTCATATTAGGTTTAGTCTGTTCTGAAGATGATAAGTGCCTTTTTGAAGCATGTACATCTTTTAGAGTATGGCAAGAATTAGGGAAAAGTGTGCCATGCCAGTGGTATGTCTATGTGTTTGAGAGCATGAGGTGGATAGAGAGCAAATGCCTTATTTTCTCTATCCCTATTCCCCCAAACATGACCTATTTCAATTAGTTATTCTAATAAATTGAGTGCTGTTAATCCTGTGTGAACTCTGAGACATAAGTAAATAAAAATTTAAGGAGACCAGCAATTTTGCTGTTGGCAGGAATATACAGCAAGTGAAGAAATACAGAACAAAAGAAGCAGGGCTGAAATAGCCAGGTTTTCTACAGACTGATTTGCATGGCAACCAAAGGCATTATGGCAGTTGAAAAGAACTTTATCATCCCAATTCCACACAGATTCTTTGAAGTTTTGCTATCCTGGGCATGTTATGATCATTTAAAGTCAATAGATTAATGATGAGGGATATGATAGGAATAAAAATTTGGAAGTTGTGATTCAAATAACTTGGAGGACCAACAGCAGGAGAAAAGGAGTTCAAAACATAGAATTTTAAAATGCCTATTGACTTCTCTATTTAGCTGGCTGAGCATAGCTGTCTAGCCTTTGAATCACAAAAGAGATAAAATAAAGATGAATGACTTCTGGGTATAAAAGAGGCGGTAGATGTTGTTTCCCTCCCAAACAGCAGCATATGGTTAGGAGATAGTTTGTGTACTACAAAGAAACATTACCGCAAAGTTCATCTCTTAAAATGGGACATCCCAGATAGTTAGCTCCCCTTTTCATAAATATACTCTAAATGCTTTCTTTGTAATTCCATAGTGCCAATTTTTCCTTCATGCTGACCTGGGAATCAGGACCTATTCCTAACTTTGAGATGGGTTCCACAAATGGGAATGGAAAAATCAATCAATAAGAATGCTCTATAATTAGTACAAATTGCAAAGATGCTTCATATGGGTGGGGGGGAGGGCTAATTCTCTAAAAATTAAAGTGTCCAGAAGTGCAATGGTCAGACTCATGTGGTAATGGGTTACTTTTATTAGATGTCTGGATGACCATCTGTTGGTTATGCAATAGTAGGGATTCCTTCAAGGGTTGGCTTCATTTCTCACCAGCCAGTACTCCTCTCCAGACTGCTGCACCATGTCCCCCAAACCTCTTCATCCTAGAAGATCATTTCAGCCCTGGAGTTCACATATTCAGATCTTGTAGTCACTCTCTCTGATTGAATGGTTCCTTCCAGAATCTCCATTTAAAGAGGGTGCCCAGGCAAGCTACCTCTTAATTTCTCACCAGGATTCACTCTAGACTTCTCCAACATGTCCCTCTGCTTGAATACCTTCTTCTCTCTACCTTCATTTTTAGTTTTCCTTTATCTGGTGTCTTCCTTATTAGAATGTAAACTCCTTGAGGGCAGGGACCGTATTTCTATTCATATTTGCATTCTGAATGCCTGGCATATAGTAAGCATTTAATAAATTATTGTTGATTGACTGACTGGCTGTCTGGTTTGCACTGACTGAATAATCCTGTTGTCCCTTTCAACTCAAAGATTGTGTGGTTCTATGAAAACCAAGTGGAAAGAATGGAGATGAATATTGGTTACAGTCAGACATCTCCCAAAAATTCTGGGAGAAAATAGAGGCTATAAATTCTTTCTGAAATTAAGGAAATGACTGTGGACAAAACTATTTTATTCTCAATAGTAACATCCACTAAATTAAAAATGTAACCAAATACTATTCGCCTCATACCAGTGGTAAACCATACCCATACTCCAAGTATCACCAAAGCATTGCAAAAATGGGAGGGAGGCTCACACTGACATGACTCCAGTCTCCAATTTCTTAGCAGAATGAGAGACTAGCCAATGTAGCCATCTAGTCATCTGGCTTACTGCCACCTAGCTCTCACTCCCAGGATTCTCCAAAGATCATACCCCACTCCCAATCCCAGAGGAGTTAATCAACTCAGTTTTGAAGTGGGCTTGGCTATTGATTGAAAAATCAATCAGTTGGTCAACAAACATTTTTTAAAAACTTAATATGTATCAGGTATTGTATTAAATTCTGGGGAAACAAATATAAGCAAAATGGAAGATAGTACATACCCTCAAGGAGTTTATGTTCTAATGAGAGAAGATCACATAAAAGAGAACTGAAAATAAGGTATGGAAGAAGAAGATACAAGGAAACATTCTAGGAGAGGAATAGAGGATGGCTGACCTGGATACCTTACCAAAATGGAGGCCCCAAGAACTCACCAATGGGAGAAAGAGTCTGCAAGGATGAAGGGATGTTCCCCTGTGAGAAAACTACAAGGTGAATAAGTCAACCATACCCAAATCCTCTGTAACCAGCCAGGACCCAAACTGAGAGTCTCATTCCATTCAGCCATCCAAGGCCTAGTCTTTGACCTTCAGACCAGGATGAAGCCAGTATAGGCAACCTTGCTATCTGCCCTATGACAGCCCAAGCACACCCTACCCTTTAATGTCAGGGAGTAATATTCAGATCAATATGATCATTGCTATTGGGAAGAGAGTGATGATATTCTGTTCTATGGCTTTTATCAAAATCCCTGGGATCCAAAATAATAGGCTGGGTCTATTCCCTTGCTACCACTCCCTACTCCCTCAAACCCATCCTTGTTAGTCCATCCTTCCCAAATCTCTATCCTACTCTTACCTCCCCTGTTCTATTGTTTAAAAAAAAAATGCCTTTCATATGCCTCTTCCCATGCTCCTTCTATCTCCCGGGAAAGTGACTCTCCCCAGAAGATACTAGATGCCTGACTATCCTATTTAGTCCTACTGTACCTTCTCTTTTACCATTTTCCCACTGTCCCTTTACTCCTCATCCCATCCTGGAAGCAGCTCATCTGTTTAACTGTCACCAAAAGCCTTCTCTGTCCTTGCTTAGTGACCCAGAAGGAAGTCACACAACTGTGCTGATTGGGTCCAATTTATGTTATCTACTCTCAAGGGAGCACTTAACAGTGCACCTCTCATCAGTTAATTCTTACCTGTTTGATAGCAACTTCTCTTCTTTTCTCAAGTCACATACATAACCCTCCACCCCCACCAACTTCTTCAGAGGAGAGGACCACAGGAGTCAATCCTGGTGTAAACCACCTCTCCTCAGTATTGTTCCATTCATTTTTACTTTTTTCTAGTGTCTCATGAAGAGTTAGCCCTTCTCCTTCCCAAGGCTAGCCTCTCTATTTATTCCCTTGATCCCACCCCTTCAGTGGAAGAGTGCCTCCTAGATCATTACCTCTCTCCATAATTTTTGACCTGTCCTTATCCACTGGCTCAATCTCTGCTGCTTATAATATCTCTCACATTCATTCCCTTCTCTCTCCTCACATATCCAGCCCCTTAATTCAGGCTCTTACATCTTACCTGGACAACCACATTTTCTTCCCAATTGTTTTCTCTGCCTAAAGTCTCTCCCTTTCCTAATCCTTTCTCATATAGTAGCCACAGCTTTTTTCTAAACTCCAGCTCTGACTGTGTCATTCATTTATTCAATCAGCTCCTTTTTGGATTGTCTTGAGGACTGAAAAATCTTATTTGATTTAAAACCCTTCATAATCTGGCTCCAACCTACCTTTCTAACCTTGTTATATATAATATCACTCTATGGTCCCAATGAATTGACCTTTTGCTATTCTTTAGTCAATCCCACAAGCATTTATTAAGCACCTAAGATGTGTCAGGCACTATGCTAAGTACTAGGGTTACAAAGAAGGTAAAAAAAAATCATCTCTTTCCTCAAAGAGTTCATATTCTAATGAAGGAGACAACATACAGACAACTAAGTACAAACAAGTTATATACAGGAAAAATTGTGGAGAAAATCTGAGAGGGAAAGCACTAAAATTGTGGGAGATTAAGAGATTTCTGGAGTGGTAGATCACAATAATAATGTAGACGTGTGGCTGGGTTTCAGACATTCCTTTAAAAGTCTTTTCTTGATTCCCTTGGTTGTTAGTATCCCACTGAAATCTCCCCTTTTAAATTATGTACATACCCTGTATTTATCTATGAACATGTGGCATTCCCTCAACATAATATAATCTCCTCGAGGGCAAGGACTATTTCATTTTTGTCTTTGTACACCAAGAACCTAGTATTGGTGCTTAATTGTAGGTGCTTAATAAATGCTTATTGAACCAGTTAAGATGGCGCAGTGGATATAGAATTGGACCTGAAATCAACGGTTCAGACACTTACAAAATGTGTAACCCTGGGTAAGTCACTTAACCTCCATCTGTCTCACTTTTGTTAACTGTCAAATGGTGATAATGAAAGCACCCACTTCAGTGTGTTGTTGTGAAGATCAAATGAGGTAATATTGGTAAAGTCCTTAGCACTCTTCCTGGAATATAATAAATGCTTATTTCCTTCTTTCACACACACAAAAATGCTTCTTGATTAGCTGACACTGAAAATCAACATGTAGAAGTGAGGATGAATGACTGGGCTCCTGGTTCTGGTGCTTTTAGGCCATCTGACTTTATCTGATGACACTTTGGTAGCTGAGCAGTTTCCTTCAAAAAAGAAAAAAAAACAACAACTTCCAGGTGCCTTCATGCTAATAAAATGGCTCATACAGATATTTTCATGAGGATCTAATCCAGAAGCCAGATGGGAAAATCCAACAAAGGATGATTTGCTTTAGCAAAAGTTGCTAACATGACATGCTATTTATCTGTTTAATGCCTCTTGTTGTGAACAACAGAAGATCAGTTTGTCATAACCTTAATGCATTCCTTTTGGGCTCCGAAGGTTCCAGGGTGAGCTGCCATTCTTTGGTTTCCTCAAGCACAAAAGTGAAAACTGATGTTATTTCTCAGGGAAAAAAAAAATGAATTACTGCAGCTCAGAGGAGGGTAATTAGAGCACCCAGTCCAAGTTAAGAGAATGGGTTGACAAGCCCAAAGAAGATTAAGAAAACATGGGCACATTTTGCATGTGTTTTATTACTTAAGTGATTAAAAACATTATTGTATATGTTAATTGCCACCGACTGTAACACAACCCCATCGGAAGGCAATATTAAGTACTGGAAAACAGAGTACATATTTAATTATTTGTCTATTCCATAAACAAATTTAATTGGAATCTAAAAACAGCAAGGGACAAAAGCTCAGTTCATTAGGGACCAACTAACTGTAAAGGGCAGATAAAAACCTTTTGTCTGATACAGATGTACCTCCCGAGCTCCACTGGAGAACACCAGGCAGCTCACTAATCACCAAGTAAGAGGGGTTCTCATTATTAGACTTATAAAGCATAAACCAGGTCACCACAAGCTTTGAAGGTACTGATCATCAATTATTTCGCTAATTGTTTGTTCTGTTTGCATGTCTCAGGGTAAAAGGAAAGAGTCGCTGAAGCAAAAAAGAGACACCAGTAATTGCTACCTCAGTGACAGTTGGTTTTTAGTATCTCATTATTTATGATTTGTTTTGTTGTGCATATGTGACTTTAAGTCTACTGTATTAATATATACCCGAGAAACCTACTGTGGAACACTTGTGAAATCATTACACAAATTAATCAGCAAGTCCAGACAAAAAAATCTGCCTTGCAAAATCCTGCCAGATTATTGTTGCTTAAAAAAAAAATAAATCAAAATCTCCCACTTAGGACTCTGAATCGTTAGCAATTTAGGAAGTGCTGTCTTGCAAGTTCAATTTGAAATAACCTTCTTTTATAGTTGTTATCATATGTTCAAAATATAGAGTGTTTTGTTATGGTCATGATAGAAAGTGGATGGGATTGCTTAAAAATCTTTGTTGAGTGGAATGATTCCTTGGCCTTCAAATCATAGCAAAGTCAATATGTATCTATGATATGAGAATGGAATAGAATGCCATGGACCTGAGTATAGGATTTTATTTTTTCCTAGTGTTATAGATTTAGAGCTGAAAAAGACATTAGGAGTTACTGAGTTCAACCTTCTTGTTTTACAGATAAGGAAAATGAGGCCAAATGGACTTACCAAAACTCACACAAGTTAGTGTGTCCCAAGTGTTAGCTAGTTAGTGTCCCAAGTAGAATTTGAATTTGTGGCTTCCTGATGCGAGGCCCAGTGCCTTATCTGCTATACCATCCTGATCTCAAAGCTATTGGGTAACCTAAAGAGAAGATATGGTTTTCTTAGATCTTGAAGCATTTCATTAACTAAAACCCAAGATACATGGGCCATCTTTAAGCTACATAACAATACTTCCATTTCATTGTACGTACATTCATAGGTTCTCCATTCACAAACCAGTTATTTCCTCAAAACCAGAGACCCTCTCCCTCCGGCCCACCCCTGCTGCTCACCGTAAAAACTGAAGAGGGTGCAAATGTCTCTGATACAAAAGCTAATGAGTATTAAGTGCTACACATTTTGACAATTATAAACAATGTTTGGGAAAACTGTGGAAATGCTGCATTAATGCGCTCTCCTCTGCAAGCAGAAATGATATTCTCCTAGCCAGCCATCTAAGGATCAGTGAGAGTTGAGTGTGAAAGGGGAAAATATGTGATGTTGGCATGTATAACACCATGCTGGTGTTTTTGTCTTAGGCTCTAATACTCTAGAATTATACTTCTGAAAGCTAGAAGGGATCTCAGTAGTTCTTCTGGTACAACTCTCTGCCTTCAGGAAAGAAAGGCATTACTGTTCATTTTTCAATACAAGGAATGATGGAAGAGGAAGGGATGCAGCAACTGAAACCCAGAGAGGTTAAGTCATGTACTCAAAGACACCCAGCTAGCTAGTGAGTTGGCAAGCCAGAGATAGTCAGTAGGCTTTATCTTTCCTAACAACACGACTCTATCAGGAGACTGTCCAAGAATAAGGTCACTGTGGAAGTATAATTTTTTTTTTATTTAGAAAGAAAACCATTAAATAATTCTTATTACTGTAATATAAGTGATACCCAAGACTAGTATTCCCAGAGTTCAAGATCTTCTCAAAAGTTCTTTCTTCTAATAACTTATGTATCAGGAGAACCTGGGGGCTCAAGAATATTTCTTATAGCCAGTAAAATATCAGAGGCAGTTTTCATTCTAAATCTACAACTGAGAAGACAGATGGTATTGACAGGTAGTTGGTCCCATTATGATACTCACATGAGATGGGGAGGCTTTAAACTAACTTGTTTGTAGGTAAATAAATTTCAAGCAAACTGTGCACCTGTAGCCTGGAAAATTACTCCTCAATTACACATTGTAATTATAGTTGTTGTTTAACTATTAGGCATAACCTACAGGGTGCTGAGAGGCACATAAAACTTACTCGTATGAAGAAATGGATTGTGGGGGGGACAGTGGGAGGGAGAGGATGACTTGGAATGGGAGATTAATGGAATGAAGACTATAGGAGAAAGCTCTTTGAGGGCAGGGATTATGCCTATGCAGGCATATGTAGTTTTCTCCATATAGTCCTTAGTATAGGTAGCATAACCCATAATCAATAACTTGATGAATGCTGTTTGATGATTCAGTTCAATAAAACTGCATTGGGCACTAATTATCTACTAAACACGGAGCTGAAGTAATGAAAGGACCAGTGTTAAGAAAGTACTACACTTCTTCACCATGCTAGCTGGCACTCAGTACATTTATTAATATGTTGATACTTTGTTGAAGGGGAAAAACCTTGGAGCCATTAAAAGCACCATCACATTATCAAGGCAAAATGGCACAGAAAAGCAGTTTGTAGTCCCTTATCTCACAGGTGGTTGATGAGAAATGCAATTTTTTTATCAGCTGGAAGGAGGATCTGAAGGCTCATGGGAGGCAGAATCCTTACTGGACAGAGGAAGTCTGGGAGTTTTTGCTCTTAGCTAAGAGGAAAGATGGACAGAATGAAGGTGTGGAGAGAAGGTGTGATGACAAGTAAAGTAGTACTTAGCTCCTTGTTTCAGCTATTCAAGTGCCTTTGAGCCTGGCCTGTGATTATATCAAGTCTTTGTTGGAAAGAGTATACATTGTGTTGCCCTTAATAGGCCTAAGGGAGTTTGGAGACTTTCCCTGCCCTTAATAGGTCAAAGGGAATTTGGAAACCTTCCCTGTCCTTAATAGGCCTAATGTCATCACATGAAGCCCACAGTGGGAGGAACTTGCTGAAAAAGCAGAACAGGAAGGGTGGAACAGGAAAGAGCAGAGGATATAAAAGCTTGAGCATGAGCTGGGACCAAGCAGAACTGAGAGAGAGGATGTTTGTGATGCTGGCACTCTTTCTGTTGTTCTGTGTTGGTGTTACTTAGTCAGACTGAAGCATTCTATCTGTTGATTGTGTTACTTTATCAAACAGAAGCATTCTGTCTATTTAATGGTGGTACTTTGTCAGACAGAAGCACTCTGTCTGTTGACTTGAATTAGTGTTACTTTGTCAGACAGAAGCACTCTATCTGTGATTTCTCAGAAAGAAAGTGAATTGAGATGATAGTGCCGGCAATGTATGTGAATATTGTTGTAACTCTGTTAAGCTTAATGTGTAAATATTGTTGTGGCTCTGTTAAGTTTTGTTTTTCTAGAAACATAAACTGTGAAGAGTTTGGGGTGGAGCAGTCCCTGAGAGTTGCAATAGGAGAGCTGCCTACCCGTGAATTCAGGCAACAGTCAGTGAAATCCTGGCAAGAGCTGGGAGCATGGAAGTGGAGTTTGGAAGTCAGCCTTGAGTTAAGATGAAAAGACCTTTACTTGGGTACTCAGTGCTGACTGATGAGATTGTAACTTACTGTGACCTACGGGTAGATAGCCTTTGTGCTTTCCACTACCCCTTAAGGGTGGTGTCTATACTTTCTCATTACCTCTTAAGGATGATTGGAAGCTGGCCTTAAGGATAATTGGAAGAATTTAGATGGGTACTTTATATTGATTGAGGAGATTGTATCTTCCCGAACAATATGTTTTGTTTAGGACCATGTGGCCACTTTAGTAATAAGTTATGTTATATTGCTGTGAATGGTTTGCTTTAGTTTATTGCTCAATAAATAGAGAGTTCACTATACTAAGTCATCAGAATCTTAAAGTTATTCACAGCAGCAGTCTTCAAGAAAGCTGCTCATGATTGGCTTCACAGAAGGGTACCAGGAATGAGACAATGGCAAAAAAAGATCACTAGTACTCCAAACTGAATACAATCATGAGGAGTTGAAGGCTTCTCTGGCTCAGTAATCAGTTTAAGAAATGATATAACCGAGTAGAATTTGTGCCACACTGGGACCAGATGAATTTATCCCCTTGCCTCTTCCTTTCCTTCATCACTGCTTGACAGAATGTCATCAGTTACCCTTAAGTCTTTTTTATTTGCTGTCAATTTTTAAAATAATAGATCTAATTCCTACATAAAGATAAACTGATCTTTGTTGCTTTCTGAGTGTTTATGAGAAATGAGTGAACCAAGCAAACAGAGGAAGCTTAAAAGAGAATCTGAAATCAATTTCCTGAAATTTAACTTAAACTTCCTCACTGGTTGCCCAAAGTGAGACTTCAGCAATAATAGATGATATCAGAGATGTATGTAACTGAAAAAACAAAAAAAGAGGTAGGCAGGTTATGTGGTGAGAACAAAGGAGAGCCAATAGTTAGCCTGCATGTTCCATCACTATACATACAATATCATGAGAACTAGAGAAAGATTTCCAGCAGGTTCCATTGCCTCCTATGGAAGATTTTTAGAATAGCATAGACAAGAGACACATGGGATAGAAGGGTGGGCATGTATGTGGGATGATCAGCATCATTGAAAGGAGAACTAAATCAATTATATCACAAATCCATGTATGTCCAGATAGATAGATAGATACTACTTGAACTTTTAAGGTTAGAGGCAGGAACTGATTTTCTAGGACTATTTCCATGTGTGGTACCAATGGGGTAGATTTCTAAATAGCATAACTCTTATCTTGGCTCTGTATTTTGCTGGTAAAATAAATTGAGTCTTCACTGTAATCATATTAACTTCACTTGGAAACATTTATGCATTTGTTAATTCTTTTTTAAAATGGCCCAGTGTGGGATTTAGGTCTCACACTAATCAGATTTAGAAGATTATTAAGTTAACTATCGGCTATTAAGAGTATCAATGTTAGGACGGGGATTCAGGAGGCCCAGTTTTGTATGGTCTTGTCAAAAAAACATGCCTACTTTTTTTATTTTTTCTTTTTGAAGGGCAATTGGGGTTAAGCAACTTGCACAAGGTCACACGGTTAGTAAGTATTAAGTGTTTGAGGTTGGATTTGAACTCAGGTCCTCCTGACTTCAGGGCAGGTGCTCTATTCACTGCACTATCTAGCTTCCCACATGCCTACTTTTGTACAGATTCTTCAGTTCCATGACAATTTTCTTCAATTTTGCTTTGCTGTATGTCCTTCTCCTACTCCCTTGGTACTAAAATGTTTCTACTCTTATTCTTTATTTTTGCTGAGATGCTATTAATTATAGATATTCATTCATTTCCACCTTTGTCCATTCAGCAAACATTTAGTGAATAACAACAGCTACCATGCTAGCCACTGGGGATACCAAAAATTAATGACATAGTCCTGAAAGAGGTTACAATCTGCTGGTTATTCCACTCACAAAGAATTGCTCTAAAGTTGTGGTAAAAACTGAAAAAAAAAAAAAAAAGACTATGTGAAATCATTTGAATAAAAATAATGAAAATAATCACATTACAAAGCCTAAATTTTTCATATGAATTACAAGAATTTTCAGAGATTTGTGAAAGGGAAATGTGTTATTTGGTGTCACATGTAAATAGAAGTCCCTTCTTTGTCTTCTTCATCACCAACCAAAATATTAGTCAGGCAAATGGATAAGATATTTGTACAAGTTTTCGCTCAGATGACAATAATCAGAGTCTAGTTGGTCATTTAATCTGAATTAAGAAGAAGTTATCACATAAAAAGCCAATCTAGTAACCAAATATTTATTCTCTTAAGCTCTGTGAGCTCCAACATTTTTCTTTCATTGTCAATGTGCTCAAGAGGTAAAGATCAAAGTTTGAGGCCTCCCAGGTTCTTGGTGTGGCCTTTTGACTGAGTCCAAGTTTTATAGAACAAATCCTTTTATTAAGAGTATTTGTTCTGTAAAATTTGGATTCAGTGAGAGGGCCACTTGTAGCCTCGAGGCCACAGGCTTCCCTCCCCTGGATCAAATCTTCATTTCAAGAGTGAAGGTTAGAATTTTTTTTTAATTTCTAGATATTTATGACTGACTAAATGATGTTAGGTCATACAAACCCCCATCTGGAGAGTTCGGTTACCAAGCAATGGATAAAAAAGATGAAAAACTCTGATGAGTCTCAGAATCAAGATTTCTCTCTTTCCCATCTTCCTTTTGACAGCATTTGAAGGAGTAGTTGAGAATCAAGATCGACAATTAGTTCTTTGGAACTGGTTTTGGTGTCATCTGTTGCTTAGAAATCCCCCAGAAGTCAATAGGTACTTTGTGTACTACCTGGACCTAGAATGATCAAAGTTGATGAAGACCCAGCTTTCCAAGGATTAAAGCTGAGTCTTCAGGATCATTTGTCATTTTCCTCAGAGAAAGGAGACCCTTTATTTTGTTCTCTTCCCAGATAGGTGAGCAATTAAAGGAGGAATTATTCCTCCCAGGGCAATCACTTGCCTAACAAAGGGCACATTGGGCTCTGATTTCCTCTTAATGCCAGATGGTCTGTGTGTCCAGGCAACTGAAGGAAAATTCACTGAACATCTTACTACTTGCCTCAGAACTGCTGGTTCTTTTGCTTCTCTCTTGGCAAAAAGTGAAAGAAAATCTCCTTCTAGTAGACTTGCACTGCATTATTTATTTTGTCTGTAAACTCTGAGTCAATAAAAGCAAAAGTGGCACCTTTTTAGTTGTCTGTTCAATAATTAAGTCCAAATTAACACTTTTAATATGCTAAAAAATCCATGTTACTGATCACCTTTTATCAAACATAGACAAATAGCCCATTTCTTGTTGCCCTTAGTAAGATTACTCAAAAAGTCCATGTGATATGTTTCAGATAACTTCTCTAATGCCAGCACTGTAAGAATCCCTCTTTTGTACTGAATGTGATTTTGCTAGGATTATTTAACATGTTTTCATATAAGATTTTAAAATATATGTGTATGTTAATATTTTCTCTTTTCTCAGATCTTTCTGAGAGCAGTGAGTTATAGGAGGGAAAGGAACCATAGAGATAGGTGTCTATATATCCAGAGAGACATGTTTACACACACACACTACATGTGTGTATATATATATATATACACACACACACAGTGAATATAGATTAATCTATTAATATACATATATCATAAACTGCTTTTTAAAAAGACAAAATGAATATGATGAATGAATGCATGGGTAGGTGGCACTACTATCAGAGTGCCATCTTTATGATGGCTCTTTAATCATTATTCACTTTCTCTCCCTTCCCTCTTTCATTCTATTCTTTCCCTCCCTCTCATCTTCCCTATTCTTTTTCTCTTTTCCTATTCCCCTTGCCCATTTGTCCTTTTTTAATTCCTTCTTACCTAAAACCTGCCAGTTATAATCAGTGATATCCATGAGCATGGTTGAGGTACATTTTATCCCTTATGAATGAATGAATAAACAATTTTTAAGTGTTTACTAATGCATGCAGCACTAATCAAAAAAGTCATTTATTGTTTTAATTAAAGGAGTTTATCCTAATATTTTGCCCTAAGGGAAATATTGCTTGAAGGAATGAAATATAATAGAAAGAGCACTGATTTTGGAGCCAAGAGGATTTGGATTCAAATCTCATTTCCAATGTTTATTATCTGTGTGACTTTGTACAAGTCCGTTAACTTTTCTGACCTCTAGTATATTCATCTACAATATGATGGGTCTAGACTAGATAGCCTCTGAGATAGGAACCTTATAGCTCTAAATCTATGATCCTGTGAAAATATCATAATTATCCATTCAACAATTCTTGATTAAGCACCAATTTGACTCGTTCTGGGGTAGGCACAGTGTCACAATTGATTCAAAGGGCTCTGAGCTTGTTTCGTGGTCTGTTTCTGCAGTCTACCAGGCAAGAATGGAGTGAACTTCTTGCCGTTGCCCCTTGATTCTATGGTACAGGAGGTGCGAGTCCTCTAGGAAAGACAGGGAGGCAAGTCAGCATTCAATCTTTTGTGGTCTTGGAGAAAGCAGCTGTCCAGTTTGGGTTGATAGTATTTACCATTTCTTGGGTGAACATTGTTAAGAGATTTTCCCAAACCACCTGCATCCCAAAAGGCCATCTTTTATGAACCACTGTTTTATGTACTCCATAGTTACTATGGGTTTTGTCATGTTGTGCTGCAGGAAAGCATGGGAGTCAATTTCTGAGGAAAGTAGATGGAAAAAATATTGAAAGTTAACAGTGATCTAAGTTCTGTGAAGAATATGTACTGAAGAAAGATTCTGAGGAAAAAGATTTCCCATGGACATTTGCAGATATCTTTAAAATGTGGAATATGTGTAAGTGGAAATAAATGTTATTTTTCAGAAATCTTTAGAAGATGATTTTTGCTACAAATTTTACTGGCAAGAAAAATGTGTTCTAACTCTAATGAAACAAGAAGGGAAATAAAAAATTTATATTCATAGGACTCAAAGCAAGAAGGAAAGGAAGGAAAATGTGTATGCTGTCTTAGTTGAAAAAATGATTGTGAGATAACACAAACTTTTAAAAATAATTTATTTAAAAAAATCAATTGTTGTTCATTCATTTCAGTTATGTCCAATCCTTCATAACTCCATTTGTGGTTTTCTTGGCAAAGATACTAAAGAGGTTTGTCAATTCCTTCTCTATTTCATTTTTTACACATGAGAAAACTGAAGCAAATGGGGTTAAGTGACTTGCCCAGGGTCAAACAGCTAGTGTCTGAGGTTGTATTTGAACTAAGGTTTTCCAGATTTCAGGTCCAATACTCTATCCACTGTGCCACCTAGCTGCTTATTTACATTTTTAAAATTTCCATATGTGAAATATCATTTTAAAAGTTCAGCTACTTTGAGTCCTCATGAAGATTTTTCATTTTTTCCTTTTTATGCAGTATTGCTGGTGATATATATATAAAGGCCATAGTTATAATGATATATATACTTCATATTTCTAGTTCTGGCTATTATGCCTTGAAGTATTTTATGAAGGTATTTTCAGAATTCTTGGTATACTTCAACTTGTCCTTAATATTATTATGATATTGCTTTATAAGAATATACCACAACTTATTTAACAATTCCTCCATTTTTGGACATGTAAATTATTTCCATCCTAAGTTTTTTTTTTTTGTTATTTGTGGTTTTGTTCTTTTTTGTAAGTTTTAATTTAGTTTAGTTTTTTTTTCTTTACAGTTATATCTAACCTAATACTGCTATGAAAACCTTTACATAGAAAGTGCTTTGTCTTTTTGCTTTTGTTCTTGGTAATACTTTCAGGATAAATTCTCAATGCTGAAATCATGAAATCAAATATCATGATTGTTTTTACAACTACTATAAACTGCTGATAGATTGCTCTCCAAAGAAGTTCTATGAGTAACTACACAATCAATGAGTGTATCAGTTCCTTGATCCCCTCAGCTTTCACTGACTTTTAGTGACTTTTACTCATTTGATTGGCATGGTGTAATACCTCAGAGTTTATTTTAATTTTTATCTCTTTGATTTTTAGTGAGGTTGAATTTTTTTAAGTTAATACTTATAATTCAGGTTTCCTCTTCTGAAAAATTTTCATTTTTATCCATTGACCATATATCTCTTGTGGCCCAGGGATTACCAATGTGACTTTTAAAAATAATTCCTTATACATTTTGTGTACATTTCTGTCATATTTTCTGTAAGTAGCTTTCTCCCCCAGTCTATTTTTCTTTGGATCACTCATATTCATTATTATAAGAAATAAACCTAATTTGGTCTTCTAATTTTTTTTTTCCCAGTGCTCTAGATGATGTCTAAAAGAGCTGCTGTGTCAGGGTTCGCCCGCCTTGCCCAGCCAGAAGGGGCAGCCTTACTTACCTTTACAAAGGAGAAGATGCTGGCGTTTTCTCTTGAAAAGAAAAGTCACACTGGAGGGTATATGTTAAGAGGGTTTATTGATGTCACACAGGAAGCCTTACAGCAGGACTCTAAGACTGGCCCTAATCCCCCCAAGGCTTGGGTCTTTTATCAACCCCAGATCCACACACCACACGTGACACAGTCCAGCTGAGAGGGGAGGTAAATTGTGAGAGAGGAAGTGTAATTACAAGGGCATGAAGACCCCAGGGTGTGGAGACACTAGTCAGGAACCTTAGGTACCCCACATAAGAGAGTCTTGAGCAATGCAGTATCCCCTGGCCAGGGACGGTGCGATATGCTCTGACTTCCACGTGACCCAACTAATCCCCAGGCCTCACTCCTCCCTATGTCTCAACATCACCACTTGCAATCTGGCACCTATTTTGTGACCCTTACATTGCAGTTCATCACAATCTTCTTTAACTGTCTGAATTACTAAAAATAGTATGTATAACGGTTATATTTATATTTTTATAATCATTTCTTGTACTTCATTACAGCTTAACCCACTAAATGCCTCTTAATGAGAAGAATTGAATATTTTTAGTGTTCTTTACCCTTTTGTTATAGAATATACATTTTTATTCTAAAATCAAACATTATGGGGCAGCTAGGTGGTGCAGTGAATAGAGCACCAGCCCTGGAGTCCTGAGGACCTGAGTTCAAATTTGGCCTCAGACACTTGACACACTTACTAGCCTTGTGACTTTGGGCAAGTCACTTAACCCCAACTGACCTCCAAAAAGCAAAAAAATAAAATAAAACATTATTTCTTTCCTCTATGATTAGAAAATATTTTATACTTTTTTCTTATATCCATATCAATATTAAATCTTAAGATGCTGATAAAGTATGTTTTTATTGTGAGAATCATTCTGCAATATTCTGGGGCTTAACACAACCAGGACAATGTTATCTGTGAACAGAAGCATCTGGAGGAATCTACCATTCAAAGGAAATCCCTCATATTTCTGCTTGATCTCTACTACAATAGTGGTCAAGCATTTTAGTGAGTGTATAAGTCTCTACTTTTTGCCTCACATTATTAAATGTTGGGGATTCATTAAACTGTAAGAGTGGGGGACCAACAGAAATGCTGATGACTTATGAGGATTTGGTTTATATCCTGCTACTTTGCTGAAGTTTTTAATTGATTCAATAATTTTAGTTGACTTTTTAGGGCTCGCTGAGTAGACTATCATGTTATCTGCAAAAATTAAAATACTTCATTACTTTTTTGCCTATACTTATTCCTTTAATTTCTTTTTTCTTCTTTTACTACTAAAGCTAGAATTGGAGAACTGTGTTATATAATAATGATGATAATGGACAACCTTGCTATATCCTGGATCTTATTGAAAA
>CM053589.1:49565262-49588198 GCA_028646515.1 Pseudochirops corinnae | reverse complement strand
CATCAATATTCATTATAGAGAATGGTGAATAATTTTCTTTCTCTGCTTTGTCTCTCCCTGATTTTTTTTTTTATTAATACAATGTTTGCATCATAGGAGGAAGTTGGGAGGATCTCTTCTTTTCCTATTTTTTCACCTTATATAATATTGGAATTAATTGTTCTTTGGATATTTGGTAGAATTTATCTAAAAATCCATCTGATTTTGGAGTTTTTTCTTTTGAAGTTCATTTATAGCTTCTCCCCCGCCCTGAAATTGATCCATGAAAATTCTTTATTTCCTGTTCTACCGATCTGGATATTTTGCATTTTTATTTATATTTACACATTTCATTTATTTTTTTTCAGGGGTTTGGAGGGATATATAACTAGGCAAAATAATTTCCTTTATTTCTTCTTCATTTGTTGTAATTTCTCATTTTTAATGTTTTATACAGCTTGGTTCTCTTCTTAAACACTTATCTATTATATTAGTTTTTCTTAAAAATCTTAGTTTCATTTGTTAATTTAATGGTTTGTGTGCTTTAGATTTTGTCAATCACTTTTTTGATTTACAGAATTTCCAATTTGATATTTCACTGGCAGTTGTTTTATTTGTTGCTTTTTGGTTTTTTTCCCCCCTAGTTTAATACCCAATTCAGTGATTTATTCTTTCTTTCGTTAATGAAAGAGGTTAGAGATACAAGTTTTCCTCTAAAGACTACTTTGGCTCCTTCCCCAGAGTTTTATGTCACATTCTTGTCATTTTCTCTGATTAATTAATCTATTATTTTGTGATTTATTTCTATGACCTAATAATTTTTTTTAGTATTCAATTATTTAGTCTTTAATTGATTTTTGTGCCTTTTCTTTATTGAATATAATTTTATTTCTTTGTCACCAGTGAAAGATGTATTTAATATTTCTGGGTAAGTTTTTAAAACTTTGTTTGGGAGATTTTTATGTCTTAATATGTAGTCAGTTTTTGTAAAGGTTGTATGAACAACCGAAAATAATGCACACTCCTTTCTGTTCCTATTCAATAATTGCCAGAGAACATATCTAATTCTTCTAAAATTTTATTTGGGTCCAAAAACTTCAGTTTTGTTTTGTTAGGTTTGTCTCTGTCTAAATAAGTTTCTGTAAGTCACCAATAAAACCAAGCAGAAAGAGATAGGAAAATCACACTTAAAATAACTACAGAAGATATAAAATGCTATACCAAGACATACACAGGAACTATATGAAAACAACTACAAAGCACTATAGAAATAAAGACAAACCTAAATAATGCAGATTAAGTTGCTAACTGGTCACAGGTCACACCAAAATAATAAAAATATTACCTATACCAATAAACTTATTCAACCCTATATCTATACCAATTTATTTATTCTATGCCATATAAAAGGGTTACTTTATAGCATTTGAATAAATGATAAAAATTCATCTAGAGGAAAAAATATCAAGAACTGCAAGGGAAATAATTTTTAAAAGTAGAAAGGAATGGAGCCTAGTAATTCCTCATATCAAACTACACTGAAAAAATAGTATTCATCAGAATTATTTTGGTATTCATTTAAAAAAAGAGACAAGTAGATCATTAGAAAAAAAAAATGGTACACAAGATTCAAAAGCAAGTGAACATAGTATAATCATGTTCCATAAACTCAAAGACCCCAGCTACTGAAAGTAAGAATTCACAATTTGAAAAAAAATAAAATTAAAAAAATAAAAAATAAAAATAAAAAAAGAATTCAAAATTTGACAAAAACTGCTAAGAAAACTGTAGACCAGTGCAAAAGAAATTTGGTTTAGAGACAATATCTCATGCCGGAAGCCAAGATAAGTTCCAAATGGATATATGACTTAGGTACCAAAGGATATGTCATCAACAGATCAGAAGAGAAAGAAGGGAAATAACTTTTATCACTATGGACACACAAAGGGATCACGACCAAGCACAAGATGGAAAGTATCACAAAAAATTATTTTGATAACATAGAATTTTAAAAGCTTTTGCACAAGCAAAACCAAGACAGCTACAAATTAGAATGGAAATAGTTAACTGGGAATGGAAGGAAGCTCTTCACAAGAAGTTTCTCTATTAAAGATGTCATACTCAAGAAACATAAAAAACTAATTCAAATATATGGGAACAAGAGCCATTCCTCAAATGATAAGTGGTCAAAAGGTACAACATAATTTGGCAGTTTTCAAAGGCTGAAATTCAAATTATTAACATCAATATTGGGAGCGGGGGGGGGGGGGGAATGGGGGGTAGGGGGTGGGGGGTGGGGTGGGGTGGGGAGTAATGCTCCAAATCACTAATAGAGAAACGCAAATTAAACTAACCTTAGCTTCCACTTTATTCTCATTATCATGGTATATCGTTGTTGTTTGTTCTTTGTTCTCAAAGAGGAACATGGAAACAGGAAGGTGATGCCACAACTTGCAAGTGAATTTGATTTAAATGAGGAAGGGCTGGGCAAAGTCACTAGCCTCACTTTTTCCTCAGGAGCCATCTGGATCCAGTGGTAACACAGAGATCAGGATTATAAGGAGATGATCCTGGATGCAATGGGAGACCATTATTTTGGTAAATACGATAAGAAAGAAAGCTGACAATAATTGGAGGGGCTATGAGAGGACAAGCATTCTTTCACTATTCATGGAGCTATTAATTGGTGCAATTTTTCTAGAAAGCAGTTTGTAACTATGCCCAAAGGGTAACTAAAAAGTGCAATATTTTTGAATCAATAATACCATTATTGGGTCTATATATAAAGAACATTAAAGACTCAAGAAGACCCAAAAGTATAAAAATATAGTATCTCTTTGTGTCATGACAAAGATCTGGAAACTGAGGAGGCACCCATCAATTTGGGAATGATTGAATAAATCATCATGTATAAAAGTCATGGAAAATGATTGTGTTGTAAGATATAATGAAGGAGATGGTTTCAGGAAAACCTGGGAAGACTTGTGTGAGCTGGTGCAGAATGAAATAGTAAGAAACAATAGAACAATTCATACAACAGCATTGTTCAACATTGAATGACTTAAGAATTTTGAACAATGTAATAATTGACTATGATTCCAGAGTACTGATATGGAAGCATATTGCCCAACTCCTGTCTGAGAGGTGATGGACTAAGGAGTGCTGAATGGGATATTATCAGAAACATTCAATGTAGAAATATATTTTACTTGACTATGATGAGTTGATAGAAGGGTTTTATCTTTTCTTTTTTTTTTTTTTTAGCCATATCTGTTTATTCAACAAGAAATCCTTCACAACAGTTTCATACAATATTTATCAGAGATAAGTGTTGAGAAAATTGTCTCCCCCTACATACAAAAATATAGATCTCTTTTGTTTTCAATGGACAGTAAAGGGGGGGGGGGTGGCCCTAAAAGAGAAGAAAGAAAAGGTCCCTGAAGTTTATATATACATATGTACACACATATGTATAGATATAATGTATAATATATATGTATATACACACATATTCATACACACAAAATAAAGAAAAAAGAGACAAGCTGGACCACTTTGAAAGTGATATGTTGACTTTATTATAAAGGGAATGCTAGTTTTACATAATAAACGTTCATGATTTTATGTGGAATCTTTTTCTGTTCTACTTTACATGTAAAAATATTAATTTTATTTGATGTTTGAGTTCAGAATAAAAAATAAAATAAAAATTTTCAATGAATAGGAACATCTTTTTTGGTGAAATATTTATAATATGAGCAACATTAGAGAATATACCAAGAAGAAATATCCTTCAGAGATACCTACATTCAGAGAAAGATCTAGAAAGAACAGAGTTTAAATGGAGACTGAAGCAATCTACATGCTATCCCTCTTTTTCCATGTTTGGTTTTGTTTCCTTTTTACTATTGTCCACTCCATGGGTTACAACCCTTCTATACAACCAGACTAATGTCCAATGTGAAAGTATTTGCAGATTCTCTACTTGACCGCATGCTGCCGTGGGTGGGGGGGGAGAGAGGGAGGGGAGAAAACTTGAAACTCAAGGGACTCTGGAACTGAATCTTGTAAACTAAAAGTAAATAACCAAATCAATTTTAAAAAAGAGAGAAATATCCTTCAGAGATTTATAGATCAACTTACTAAGAATTCAGGTGTGGAATTAAACATAAGCTTTCCCTAAAAAGCTTTCCCATCTTCCTTCATTTTTCATGGGAAAAATAAATTTTCTCTTATATCTCTTAGTTGGTTGATATTTTTTAAAACCTAGTTCAAGACAATATGATATTTTTTGTACTTTCTCATTTAACAGTGCCAACTCAACTATTCTTATTGCCTGTTTGACCTTAGACAAGTCACTTGCCCCTGATCTTCAGTTTCCTCATTTATAAAATGAGATGGTTAGACAACAGCCTCTGAAGTCCATTCTAGCTATAGATCTATAAACTTATCACAGTTTAGTGACTGAATTAAAAAGAAAATCTGTATGCTAAAGAGAATATGTCATAGCATATTTAATACAGATACAGTGTCGTTTAATATAAATCTTTGAATATCCTAAATTTGGTGGCCAAGGACACTCTTTCTATTATTCTGAGAGACACTCTGGTGGAATAGATATAGTTCTAAGCTTGGTATCAGGAAAATCTGAGTTCAGATCCTACCTCTATTTACTTACCTGCTAAGTAACCATAGGTATGTTGTTCCCATGCCTCTCTGATCTTCAGTTTCCTCATGCAGAATAATATCAATGAGTAAAAAATAGCTCAGAAAAATGTCATAAGGCTTAAATGAGATGTGTGTAAAGTAGTTCAGAAACTTTAAATTGCTGTATTAGTATTCTTTCTATTGGCATAGCTAAGTAATATTGAAGTTTCAGGTAGCTAAGTGCTGTTATTATCAGTAATACTAGAGGGGTTTTCATTAAAATTTAGCTGCATGATTAATCTAGTACCTATTATGACCCTATAGCTTTTACCAAAATATTTTGTAAATTACCTACAAATCAACTATTTGAAAGGCAAAATTGTTTTAAATAAGCATAAAAAAGGTTTTGTATTATCTGAGCTTGATTTCTTTTTTTATGTAATAGATGTAGGTACCTAATGAATAGGGAAATATATAGTAGGTGGGAAGAGAAACAGAAATAAATCTTGAATGTTCAAAATTCATTATATCTTAACTTTTCTTCTTTCTAAAGAATAATTTGTAAATAGCTTTCTTTATAAATAAAGATCATAGAATTTATAGTTAGAAGGCATCATCCGATTTAGGGGTTCTTAATCTGCAGTCTGTGGGCTTTTAAAAATCTATTTGGATAGCTATTTTAATATAATTAGTTTCTTTTTGTAAAAGTAAGTGGCAGGGGGACTTGCCCATGTAACTTTCATGTATATCCACATAGGTCGGTCTAAATACTGCTTGCAGGGAGTTACGGGTTAAACTGGGCTCTTCGTACTATGTCACTGTACTGTGTTAGGTTGGAGAGGCTGGGAGAGCTTCCAGGTGGAAATGTTGATATTACAGTTAATAATAGGAATGTGAGGGAAGCAGGGTTGTAGTTCAGGAAAGGCAGATAGATTTTGGAAACACCTATAGAGAAATGATCCTCATAGTCACTGGAATTGATGGAAACATGAAGGGAGAATATAGAGCAAGAAGGTACTCAGGACCAAACCCTGTGCAACATTTACGCTGACAGGATGGGAGATAGATGACACTTCTGCAAGGGAGATTAGGATGGAATGATAAAGTAGGTGGAAGGCATACTGGGAAAGAACAGTATCCTAGAAGCCAAGAGAAGAAAGAGTACATGGGAAGAGGGGGATGGTTGAAAGTATAAAATCTTGAAAGAAATCAAACACAGTTGCACAGTGGCCCTTGCCACCAGACTTAACAATTAAGAAATTGTTGGTAATCTCATAAAGAGCAGTAGAACAGAAGGATTGCAAGCACTTTAGGAATTAGCAGTTATTGTTTGTCCTTTATTTTCAAAGAGTAGCAATGACATCACAGGGTGATGTACTGACTTGAGGGTGAATTATATTTAAATGAGGCAGAGATGCACAGTCAGCAGCGTCACTCTCTCTTCCAGAGCTATTGAAGTCCAGTAGCAAGACAAAACTCAGAGTGATTGGTGATAGCCCAGGATGCAATGAATGATCTTGGCATCTTCAATACCTGACCAAGCTCTAAGTGCACAATACCTGCATCTACTGCCTTCAGGACCCTTGGAAAAAATTGTTCTCATCTACTCATTCCACTAGAAGAGTATCTAGAAGAAATCTTCACGTGAGTGGAATAGACAACCCCCTAACTCATTGACAGGTCTGTGGCCCGTCAATTACCTTCAACCTTTAGGTTGAGGTTGAGCCAAGATGGCTTACCAGGGTGTGGCTGCTGCTGCACATGCTGCAGCTTTTTGGAGCCACAGGTAAGAGTTGAATTCCAGGTGGTCACCACAAAACGAGCAGTCCTGAAGAGGGCTCAGCAAATCCTCACACCAGAGGTGCTAGTCCTCTCTGAACACCCCATAACCCCAAGGAATTGGTAGTAAGGATGTACAGGCAGACAAAGTCTGTCATTCAACAATTAAGAACTTGCTGTATGCCAGGCACTGCTAAGTGTTGGGGACACAAAGAAAAGCATAGACAGTCCTCATCATCAAGGGACTTGCATTCTAGGGGTTACAATACATAAATAATTTGTTACATACAAGATATAGATATAATAAATGGAAGGTAATCTGAGAGGGAAAGTATACTTAAAATATACTTACAACAAATAATTCACACTAAGCCTCAAAGCTTAGTAGTAAGACAGTCCTACATGTTATTAAATATTTAGATTTATTATCCACGTTAAGAGGATTTGGACCAACAACCCTGAAGCCTTGCTAGTACTCTTTATGAAAATGCATGCTGTTCATTTAGTCTATTAAGAGCATAGACTGGGGTAGGAAAGTGACAGAAAGAGAAAAGATTCCCTTAAAGTGACATGGTAGATTGCCTCCATTCTTGTGATGAACTGGAGGTAGTGTTTAAAGTATGAGTCACCTTTCCCTTTATCCAGAGGCCACCAATTAATGTGTTTCCCTCACATGGTTGCATCCTCTGTTCACACCCATTGTAACATGGAGGCTACTACTAAGAGTAATAAAATGTCTTAAACCTATAGCATCATCATTAAAGAAAACTTGGGTAACCTGGAAATAGACTAGCATAGATTTAGAGTTAAATAGAACCTTAGAGGTTCTCAGGTTCCATCCTCTCAATTTTAAAGTTTAGGAAACTGAAACCCACAGAGGTTCAGTGATTTACCTCAGGTCACACAGCTTTTGTGTGTCTGAGGAAGGACATGAACCTAGGACTTTTCAGTGCTATATCTACCAAACCATGCTTCCTGTTTGGAGATAGGTCAGATGATTCTAGCTCTCATGGAAAAAAAAATCAAATTACCCTTCTTTAGAGTTTAATATCAACAATAAGGGTAGATTACACAGATATCTGTTGTGCTGTGCTTCTCTCATGCTGTGGGTCCTAGGCTAAGTCTCTAGCTATTTCACATAAACACAGAATCCCCAAATCTTGAAGTTGGAAGGGACTTTGGAAATGATATAATCCAGCACAAACCTAAGAATCCCCTCTACAACACATCTGACAATCTTATCTACCAGAAATTGTTGGTAATCTTGGAAAGAGCAGTAGAGCCTTTGTTGGAAGACCTCCAGGGAGGGAGTACTTATTACCTCCTAAGGCAACCCACTTCACTTTTAGACACTTCAGTTCTAAAGCTGCCTACAGCTTTTACTATATGCTCTTTTTTTTTTTTTCTCTTCACGCAAAACACTTTGGTGTTTGATTTTCTGCAGTGGGTTGCTATAGCCGGAAGGCTGCCCTTGTAAATAAGTAGGGTGCCATCCAAGGAGGCAGCTTCTTTGAGAAAAGAACATGAGCAGTCAAAACAAATGCATTTCTAAAAAAAGGAGCATTTGACTGCTTCTTATAAGTAGAAAATGGTCATATCTTTTTGACAACAGCCTTTATAACTACAGTTATAGCATTCCAATTTCTACAGAGCTTCTGTAACAATCTAACCCTGAATAACTTTTATTACCTTGAACTCATTTTCATCAGTGCCCACAGGCACAGCTCAAACAGAAAACATACAATTCTTGCCTCTAGGGAAGTATAATCCCAAAGTGCTCCCTACCTAATAAATGATTGACACCCATGAAAGGCAATGTAAGCAACCATGGGGAAAGGGCATATAGACAACTTGAACTAGAAAACAAACATAGAAGGGTGGGATGGAGGGAAAGAGAGAGAGAGAGAGAGAGAGAGAATGGCTCATACTTGGTTTCCTCTTATTTCTCAAGGAAAAAAGCCCAGTCTGCTAGAGTTGGAGGAAAAGAAATATTAAAAGTGTTGACTTAAGTGACAAATGTTGAAGGGGATGTGGAAAAATTGGGACACTAATTCATTGTTGGTGGAATTGTGAACTGATCCAATCATTTTGGGGAGAAAGTTGGAATTATGTCCAAAGATTTATTGAACTATCTATACCCGTTGACCCTGCAATACCCCCATTAGGTCTATTTCCAAAGATAATTAGGAGAAAAGGAAAAGAACCTATATGTTCTAGCATGTTTATAGCAGCTCTCTTTATGGTGGCAAAGAACTGGAAATTGCAAGGATGTCCATCAACTGGGGAATGACTGAACAAGTTGTGGTACATGATTATCATGAAGTACTACTGTGTTCTAAGAAATGTGAACTCAATGATCTTAGAAAAACATGGAAAGACTTGCATGAAATAATGAAAAATGAAATGAGCAGAACCAAAAGAACACTGTATTAGTAACAGAAATATTGTTTTAAGGACAACTTTGAGTAAGTTATTTTGACTATTATAAATACCCAAATTAACTATAAAGGATATATTAACTGATAAATAGAAGCACATATAGAATAATTTTACATATATACATAATATATATACCTATTTTTGTCTAATGGTAGCCATCTCTACGATGGGGGGGGGGGATTAGGGAAAAAAAGAGAAAAAAAGAAATTTGTATGATAATTTTTTGTATATTTGAAAGAAATAGCAAGTTGTACGTAGGAGATTTGCAGTTTCATGCACAATCATCTTTTTTATTGTACTATGTTATGGAAATATTTATTTTATTCCATAAATTGAAAATAAAATATTTTTAGAAAAAAAATGCGGTCTAGAGAGTTTTTTCTCCCAAGTCTGATCCCATTTTGTAAAGTATCAACAAACCAAGCTTGATGAAATACCCAGTGCTTATTTTGTCTGTAGTTCTCTTTTTTGTTAAATGCTAATTGGCAATATCAAACAAATAAGGTAATATCATTATTGCTTATGAAGCATCTTTCAAAGATAATCCAAAGGGAGGTTCCCTCAACATGAGCAGTAGTCATAAGATATATGATCATCAACAAATTGTTTAACAATGCATGTAATTCTGAGTAATTTATGAGAAAAGAAGAAAATTTAAAAAGAAGAAAACTTCCCAACTAAGATCAATCAATAGGCATTTAATAAGTACTTACTTTACCAGATACTGTGCTAAATCCTAGAGACAAAAAGAAAGACAAAAATTTTCCCTACCTACGTTCTAATGGGGAGGCAACCTAGACATAGATAGCTGTATACAAGATATCAGAGTAGAAGGTAGGAGACATGAGAAGGGAAGGCTCTAGTAGCTATAGGGACAGAGAAAGGTACCATGGTACTTGAACTGATTCATGAAGTTAGCCAGGGATTCTAAGAGGCAGAGGTGAGGAAA
Source organism: Pseudochirops corinnae (assembly GCA_028646515.1). Lineage (NCBI taxonomy): Eukaryota > Metazoa > Chordata > Mammalia > Diprotodontia > Pseudocheiridae > Pseudochirops > Pseudochirops corinnae. The sequence continues at coordinate 49,578,405 of CM053589.1, read as the reverse complement.
AAGCATTTCAGTAGTCTTTCTTCAACTATACTTAAGGCCACTTTTCATTACAGCCAAAATGGTCAGATTTTAGTCTGTGTAGAGAGGATGAGTTACTGGGGCTTTTCTTTGGTCTTTACCCAATATAGGTAACCAGTCATCTACACTTAGGTTAGAAAAGGAGCTTATTTTTTTTACAACAAGGGAAATGAGTGGAAGGTTTGAGAGAGAACACTGACAATTATTATAGGATTAAAGGAGAGACTAGGAAGAAAAGTGTTATAATCATTTTTTCCGGAGCTTTTAAGCTTAGAATAAATCATCCACCTATATTAGAGTCACACTTCTGACTTAGTCAGAAAGGCAGGTTAAAAACCTCTCTTTTTCATTGGAATATCTTGTTTATTAGAATGTTTTCCAAGAAATATGCAATCCTTTCCAAATTATGCACAATTTACTTATCCTACTACTAAAGTGTAAACTTCTTGAGGTTGAGAATGATGTAATTTTTTCATTTTTGCATTTCTAGCACCTAACAAACTGTGCTAATTTTTTAGGAGGGAGGAAGCTCCAGACCCAGGAATTTCTTAAGTTGTATGAAAAAAAAAACTCCTTCATTGGTACAGATTGGCAACTTGACTGTAATTTGTAATCTTAAAAGAATTTCCTGGGGTCAAAGAGGTTAACTGGCCTGCCTTTTTTTAACATTTGAACCTAGGTCTTGCTTGTTCCAAAGCAGAAGACTCTATCTATTACATCACATTGCCTCTCAAGCACACTACATATTATAGGTACTTAATTAATATTTGATAAATTGAACTGAACCAAAGTCCAAATCTCAATTGTCTAACCTCCTCTATTATCCTCAGGTACAACTATTTCTAGTTTCAGCGAATTCCAGCAAAGGAGAAATAAAAATCAATTTTCTACTGAACATGCAACTACATTCACATGGGGATTTCCTTTTAAGGGCCTTTCTACTATGACAGATGGTCTTAGAGTTTTAGAGAGGTAACAGGACACTGAAGGATTAATCTACTTGCCCAGGATCACACAGTCACTAATATATCAAGGTGACACCTTGAATTATAGGATCATATATTTAGAGCAGTGGTTTTCAACCTTCCTAATGCCTTGACCCTTTAACATTGGTATATGGGTGTACCTGCATGTAGGCGGACCCGCCTAGAGACAGATAGAGGAACGATGTCTTGGTTCCTAAGACCATGGGAAATATATGTTTTCCCATGGTCTTAGGCGACCCCTGTGACCCCTGTGAAAGGGTTGTTCAACCCCCAAAGGGGATCACGACCCAGAGGTTGAGAACCACTGATTTAGACCTATAAGAGACTTTATTTTTTTATTTTTAATATAATATTTCTGTTTTCTGAATTACATGTTAAAACAATGTTCAAACTTTTTTTAAAGTTTTGAGTTTGAAATACTCTCTTTCCCTCCATCCCTCCCTCTACCCCCATGGTAAGCAATCTGATATAGTTTATACATGTGCATTCACATAAAACATAAAGAAGAATCTAATTTTTTTGAGGCAAAGAAGGTTAGGTGACTTGCCCGGGGTCACACAGCTAGTATCTGAGGTCAAATTTTAACTTGGTTCCTCCTGACTTCAGGGTCAGTATTTTATCTACTACACTACAGAACTCTCCCTTGGAAGGTACTTTAAATCAAATCCCTTCATTTTATAGATAACTGAAGTGCAGAGAAATTAAATGACTTACCCAGGGTCAAACTACTAGTAAATGTCTGAGGCAGGATTCAAACCCAGGCCTTACTGACTTCAAAGCCATTACTCTCTCCCCTGCCTTACATTGCCTTTTCCTGCTACCTAGATATATTTATTCCATTTCTTTACAGTCTTTTCATCCTAGCTCCCTCAGATCTTTCTGCAATAAACTCAGAAAATCCCATCTTCCACCAGGTGTGGCCAAAAAGCTGTCGAGATGATTCGTTGTACCTACCACATTGTTAAAAAGGCAAGTGGGAGAAACAGGGTGGGAATGCAAGCGCAACATAGCAAGAGGAAACAAGCAAGAAAGAAAAGTACTGAAGCCTCCTATCACTTGCTGTCACTCGCCGCCAGAGCTGTGGGCATGGATGGTATTATTGCTTAATCTCTCTGAAGAATATGTGGGAGCAGAAAGCACAACATCCCCAAGTTGTTACTTTGTCACAACTTTACAGAATACATAAGCACTTCAGTAAATACACAGATTTTTGCAAACTGTAAATCATCTGTGAGCCACCACTGTTCAACTAATTACAGCAAGAAGCTGTGCTCATTAGCTGTTCTCATCTGGCTCACTGCACGACCTAAATACTCCGTAAATGAGCCAGCAATTATTGCTATATTACCACTACCAGCTCTGCTCACATCAAAATATCTCCACCAAATGTTACGCCTGTTGGTATTATCAGGTTAGAAATTTCATAAACATATTGAAGCAGTTAATTGGGAGATTATTTAAAAAAAAACAACTCTGAAAATAGAATCATCAGTGAAAGAGTTTTGTTCAAACACCAGATAGGCGGCTCCACCTATAGACGGGAGCTTCAGAATGCAAGCTTTACAATGCATTGAAGAGAGATACCAGTGCTGGGAACCCATGAAGATATTGGCAAGTTACAAAAGCAGAAATGAATGAAAATAAACCATGAGTATTCTCATGCTATATTTCTAAAAAGTGAACTTGGAATGGTGGCACACACTCCCTTCTACTGGGGAAAGCTAAGATTGATGGTGGATCACTTGAGTTCAAGAGTTCTGAGCAGCAGCAACACTAAAGCCAATTGGGTTGTTTCATTGCCTGATATCAATTTGGTGAACCGTAATAGAGGAAAGCCACAAAACTGCTTAAAGAGGGACAAAACTGTCCATGTCAGAAATGGATTAGGTCAAAGCTACCATTCCAAGTGGTAGTGGGCTTGGGCTCAAGAGTTGCAGCCATTGCCTTAAGGCAAGATAGAGAGACCGATTCTCAAAAAACAAGAACAAAAAACAATAAGATTGTCTCTGGTTTAATGAAGAGGAAACTAGAGTACAGAATTAATTGATAAAGTTTATGAGGTAGAATTGAAGATAGCATGTACACACAGGCCTAGTACCTGAAAGATATTCAGACCAACCAAAAAAAGGTGGGGGGGGAGGGTAAATGCAGAAAAACTCATTACTTGCAATGAACTAATTTGGAAGATAGGTTCATAGGACTGGGATTGAGCTGGGGCCTTAAGTTTACTTCCTCACTATTTAAAAAGAGTTTACCAAACAAATTCAAGATATAAACAAAACAGGACAGGGTTTCATGTTTAAACAGATTTAAGAATACCCAGTTTAGGGTATGGTAGTTGAATTCACTCTTAAAAGAATCCAGAGTATAAGAGTTGGAGTTTGGAAGGGAGAGTATTTCAGGCATGGGCGACAACCCAAGCAAAGGCAAGGAAGATAGGTTTCCCTTACTAAGGAACAAGTAGGCCAATGGAGGTAGTTACATGTCTCTTCCTATCCTTTGACCAAAGTTCAAATCAGCCACATTGTTTAAGAGGAGATGATACTCTCCCTTCTCTCTGCAGAGAGGTGGGGACTACATATGTGAACTGTGGTCTACACTGTCATTTTAGGCCACTGTATCTGCTTGCTCTTGTTTTCTTGTTTTTTTTTTTTACAGGAAATGATTTAATGTTGGTGATTAAAGTAAAATAACCATTAAAAAAAGGTAACAATAATTATTTTAAAAGACAAAGAATAGTGACTGGTTTTCCACTCTTTCTAGTCACCAAAGGTTTACAAATCACCTAGAATTCTTCAAGTTCAGAAGAAAGATACTATCTGACAGTCAGCTTTTCCTATTAAGGGACCCATGCAAATATTCATCCTGCAGATACCTCAAGTCATAGATTCCACTATAATGATTCTCGATAAATCTTCAAAAGCCAAACATTCACCAGATTTAAGAATAAACATGTGTCAGGAGCCTAGTCAGTACTTTCTACAGATTAAAAAAAAAGATGAAATTGAATAAATTCCATAACTTCAAGTAGTCTGCAGTTTAGTACAGAAGATAAAATATTGCATTAAACTCATTAAAAATGTATTGTGTACTGTGTCCAGTGCATTGAGCTGGGCACTGTTGGAAATACCAAGACAACAGTGAACAAGCAGTACCTAAGTAGAGGTATGCTCCAGTCCAGACTCATAATGTGCTCACTAATCAATAAATAGAAGTAATTTAAGGAGTAAGAAATCATTAACAACGCACAAACCATCCTTTGTTTTAGCTACTTTTTGTTCACCTAAGTCCTGCTTTGACCATAAAAGAAGATGTCACTCATACCTGCTGGAACCAGTCTTGGAAGTACTAGAAGAAAGCAGTAGAGTATAACATACTGAGACCACTATTCATTAAGTCTTAAAAAGCAATGACTTATTTTCTCAACTGTCATTCAAATAAAAAAGCTAGTCCACATGACCACTAGGTGCCATCTTCCATGTCTCTTTGATTGCTTTTTTATCAAGAAGGTTAGTTTTTGGAAAGAACAGAACAAAAGTGGTAAAGAGAGAAATGAATACCAAAATAAGGAAATAGGAAGAAAATACTATTGCCTTGATGCGTGCAATTTGCCAGGCCAGCCTGGACAAACTGCATTGTAGAATGCTGAATGAACTGACAAATGTATTTACCAAAACACTTTTCTGTGATCTTTAAAAGAGTAGGGAGACAATCCTCCAAAGAGGTTATTGACAACCAAAGGGAAAATTTCTAGGATAAAAAAAATAGTAGACTGGGAAAAAATATTTTTATTGAATTTCCCAGTTAAGGATTTGGTATCTAAGACAAACAACTAGCAGGAAAATGTAAGATCAAAAACCATTCCACAATAAATAAGTGGCCAAGGGATACAGACAGTTCTCAAAAGAAAAACTGCCTTCAGTAACCATATGAAATAATGCTTCAAATGACTAATAATATGTGAAATGCAAATTCGAAAAAAAAAAACCCTGGGATTTCACATCCTACCTAGCAAACTGTCCAAGAGGACAAAAGATGAGAATGATCAATATCGAAGGGGTTGTGGTAAGACAGGCATTGTTTTATATTGCATCGTTGGTGAAGTTATGAATTAGTATAACCATTCTAGAAAAGCAATTTTGAATAATAAAAATAATGTCGGTAAAATACCCATATCCTTTGACCCGGAGATTCCACTGTTAGTCATTTACCCCAAGGAGGACATTGACAGAAAGAAAGGCTCTGTATATGTCAACATATTTATGGCAACCCTTTCTCTAGCAATAAAGAAATGGAACCAAAGTTGATGTCCATCAATTGAGGAATGGCTAGACAAATTGTGGCACATAATTGTAATAGAATATTATTTTATCAAAAGCAATAATGAATATTATGAAAATGAAGAAGCATGGAAAGACTTAGATGAACTGATACAAAGTGATATAACAGAGCCAGAAAAACAACAGAGACAATAATTATAAGAATGTAAATGGAAAGAATAATTACCACCAAGCAATAAAAAATTAATGTTGCAGGATTACAAAGAGCAAGGTTGCCTCCAAAGGAAATATATGAGCAAGATAACCTTCTTCTGCTCCTTTGCAGAGGTTGGGATATGTGTAAGGAGAACAGGAGTGTATGCAGCTATAGAATACACATGAATATAGATGTGGATCTATATTCACATATATTATATATAGATCTGGATCTATCTTCATGTAGATTACACAGTTATAGTTATACATACAGTATATATGTAGGTTTTTTTAAAAAAAGTATTGATTAGTTTTGCTGGGTTTTTTTCTATTCCTTTTCCTTTTAAAAAAAATTCTTTGCTATAAAGGATGCCTCAAAAAAAAAGATAAATAAAATAAGGATGCCTCTCTGGAATGGGAAAGGAGGAAAGATACAGGGGAAAATCTAGGCGAAGTAAACATTTAAAATATAATAATAAAAACTTTTTTAAGAAAAAGTAAGATTGTGGAAAGATATGCAAAAGATCTGAGAAGGGCAAATATTTCAATTTTTTTTTTAAGGAGCAGGGTAGATTCTGAAAAATTAGAGGTCAGTGAACTTAATGCAGTTTATGGTAAATAAGAATTTTGGAAATCTGGAAAAACAGAATGTATTATTAAAGAGATGGTTGTGAGTATCTTGAAAGGGAGACTAACTAGAAAGCACTAAGTCATTGCCAAATCAAGAAAGGGTCATCCCAGACTGATCTCAGTTCCATTTTTGACAGTTATTAAACTGCTAAACCAGGGGAATACTTAGACTGAGGTTAAGTTACCTATCCTTTCTTGACTCTCATGATATTAAGAACAAGATGGAGAGATAATGAGCTAATTATGTGAATTTGAAGCTTACTGAATAACTAGACCCAAAGAGTACTCGTTAATGGTTCAATGCCAACTGAAAGGGAAGTACCTTATGGTGTATGGACCTATGGTATTTAACATTTTTTCAATGACATGAACAAAAGTATGGATTGTGTACTCTTCACATTCACAGTTCCCACAAAGCTGAGATGAAGACCTTTATACCTTGAATGACAGGGGCAGATTACCAAAATATTTCAGCAGGCTAGAATGATAGGTCAAATTGCATAAGATAAAGTATCTTCTTGAATATTTTTGTGGATTTTAATCTCATTTCTGTAGGTATTCCTTCCAACGATGCTGGTAGCAAGCAATCCCATACTGCTATTGTCCATGTTCTCCTACACAAAAATGTTAGGGATTTTTCTCTAGAACTTTTGACATTACACGAACACCCAGTTATCACACAATTCCTTGCTCTCATCATGACTGACCTGCCTTTTCCCCCGGTCACATATTTCTCTATGTCTTTTTGGTTACTTCTTTCATGCAATTTTTCACTGGTGATATGTTACAGGCTAATCACACTCACCATGTGCCTCTCCATTGCCCTGTGAGTGACCTTTAACTTCAATTTTCATAGACTATGGTATCCTGTGACTCATAGTCATTAGGTATCATTCAAAGATATTGTTTAAAAGAAGACTTTTTGTTTCGGGAAGAATCTTGTGGTCATTAAAAGCAATGTGCAATTTCCTAACAGTAATCCAACCCACTCTCTCAACTCAGTGTACCCCAAACTGAACTCACTATCTTTTCTATAAAACCCTTCCCTATTTCTTACTTCTCTATTACTGTCAATAACACTGCCATCCTCCCAGTTTCCCAAGCTCAAAACTTAGGTGTAATCTTCTCACTCTCCATATTTGATCTGTTTTCAAGTTCTACAGATTTTACCTTCAAAGCAACTCTCACAATTACCTCCCTTTTCTTCTCTGACATTGCCACCATGCTGGTGCAGACCTTTGTCACTTCATGCCTACACTATTGTTATAGCTTTCAGGTTGGTCTCCCTGCTTCATCTCTCTCCACTCCAATTTGTCCTCTACTCAGCTGTCGAAATGATCTTTCTTGAAATTGATTACAGGCATAACCAAATCTTTTCCCCATCCCCCACCTATTCAATAAACTCCAGTGTCTCTCTTTTACCTCTAGGATCAAATATAAGAAACTCTGCTGGCTTTTAAAGCTCTTAATAACTTGGCCCATTCCTACCTTTCTAGTTTTCCTGTACTTTATTTCACCCTCGCCACATACTCTACAATCAATCCAGTGACATTTGGGTTTTTTGCTATAATTCGCACATGATACTCCCTCTCTCATCTCCTTGTATTTTCAATGATTGTTCCCTATGCCTAAAATTCTCTCCCCAATCTCTATTTCATAGATTCCCTGACTTCTTCCACATCCCAGTTAAAATTTCATCATCTGCAAAAAGCTTTTGAGCCCCTTTAAGGCTATTGCCTTCCCTTGGAGATTATCATCAGTTCTTCCTATCAATATATTTGTTAAGCATAGCTGTTTGCATGTTGTATTTCCCAATATAATGTGAGCTCCTTGAGAGCAGGAAGTGGTTTTTTTTGTGTTTATTTTTGCTCATTTGCTTGTTTCTTACCTTTCTTTGTATTCCCAGTGCTTAGCACTATACCTGACACATAACACTTGCTTAATAAATGCTTCTTGACTTGATTTGACTCTCTACCTCTTCTTCATTTTATATCCGTACACATATGTATGTATGTATGTATGTGTGTGTATGTATGTATGTATGTGTGTGTGTGTGTGTGTGTATAAGACTTATTTGACACTTCATGACCTGACTTGGGGTTTTCTTGGCAAAAATTGTGGAGTGATTTTTCTCATTTCCTTTCTCAGCTCATTGTACAGATGAAAAAAACCTCAGTTTCTTGAGCAGAGTTAAGTGACTTGCCCAGGGGCACACAACTAGTAAGTGTCTGAGGCCAGATTTTAACTCAGAAAGATGAGTCTTTCTGACTACAGGTCCATCACTCTATCCTCTGAACCACCTAGTTGCATACATATATAAATATGCATATACATATGTATACACATATATACTACCTTGGGGTTCTTTACTTTTTTGGGATCATGAGTCTTTTTGACAGGCTAGTGAAGTGAAGCCTTTAATACCTTCTTAGAATGACATTTTTAATGTATATTTTAAAAAAACACCAAGATTACAAAGAGAAACAACTATATTGATGACCATAATATGGTCAGCACCATGTTACCTACAAACAGGAGCATATGGAAGACCTTACCTTCTATATGGAATATCTCTTTGACTTTGATCTTCCACAGAACTACTTTCATGATGGTGGTGGATACCTTTAAAGATCACATATTTCTTTTTTATTCTTCATTTTTATGTTTCTAATCAAATGATCATTTTGGAACGTTATCTCTGTGGCTGCAGTTATCAAGGAATTTTGATTAGTCTTAAAATGTGCTTAGTCTTAAAATAAGAGACTCCTTATTAGAAGAGAATTTTAAAAGCTACATTTTGTTCTCTCTGGTCAAATTTTTGTGATAAAAAGCTTGATTGCTTTTTATCACAAATGTTGATTTTATCAAAATGTTGGTTACATAGCAGGATTCTGTACTCTTTAGTGAAATGTATGACTAAAGTTATGGTATAGTGTTGAAAATCATTTGTAAATGTCTGACCACCTCCTTTTTCTTTTTCATTAAAGATTCCTTAAACATAGATTGGGATCTTTCTCAAATATATTTCATAAATGTGAGAAAATAAAAATATAAGCTCGTTCTTTGATTGCATCTATTTTTCAGGGGCTAGGGATGGGAGTGGAAAAATAATATTATTCATTATTTTGACCTTTCTTTTGGTATTTTACCCTCTCTATTTTACTTAATCATTTGATGTCCAAGTGAAATTAAGATTGTGTCACTCAATTCCAGCATGGATCTCTTGTATATACTCGGCCAAGTCCATTCTCTCTTCCCAACTTAACCTTTGAAGTATAATTTCTATGTCTCAATATGGGACTAAGTACCAAGATGTTAGAATGTCTTCTAATCATCTTTTCTTTTTTAATGTTGGTTATTTTGAAATTTTTTCCTTACCAATGGCATAGTGGATAAGAGATATAGCCTCAAAGCCAAGAAGACCTGGGTTCAAACCCTACCCCTGATACATCCTGGCTGTATGAACCTGGGCAAGTTACTTAACCTCTTAGTGCTCTAGGTAACTCTGTAAGAAAGTAAGTTGCTGACCTGCAATATTTGAGATCATTTTCTCAATCAAGAGTTCTCTATGTCAATTAAATCTCAGGTTTAGCCTCCATCTGTGTTAGGAGCAATAGATATAAGAACAAAAACCAAAACAATTTTGCCTCTCTGGGGGCTTAGATTCTGTCAGAAAAGGCAATATGCACATTTTGTAGTGTCTGGGAAGGTTTGAGAAGGGAAGGAGGTGAGCATTGTTTGAATTTTACTCTCAGATCTGGTTCAAAGAGGGAATAACATACACATTCAGTCGCTTATAGAAACCTATCACATTGTAGAGAAATAAGAGGAGAAAGGGAAAAGAAAAGGAAGGGGGCTGATAGAGGGGAAAGGAATTTACGGAAGGTGGGGGTCAGAAGCAAAACACTGGTGAAGAAGGAAAGGGCGAAAGGAGAAAGGAAAGTATAAATGGGGGAGAAATACGATAAAAGAAAGACACAGCTGGTCATCATAACTGTGAATGTGAATGTGAAGAACTCTCCCATAAAATGGAAGCAGACAGTAGAGTGGATTAAAAACAAGAATTCTACAATATTTTGTTTATAATAAACACATTTGGAGCAAAGAGATACACACAGAGTAAAGGTAAAAGACTGGAGCAGAATATGTTATGTGTTAGCTGAAATAAAAAAAAAAAGCAGGGGTAGCAATACTGATTTCAGACAAAGTAAAAGCAAAAATAGATCTAATTAAAGAGATAAAGAAGGAAACTACATCTTGCTAAAAAGTACCATAGACAATGAAGTAATAATAATACTAAACATATATGTATACCAAGTGATATAACATTCAAATTCTTAGATAAGTTAAGTGAGTTAAGGGAAGAAATCAAGAGCAAAATTATACTAGTGGGGGACCTCAACTTTCCCCTCTCAGAACTAAAAATAAACAAGAAAGAAGTTAAGGAGGTGAATAGATGTTTAAAAAAGTTAAATATGGCAGATCTGTAGAGAAAACTGAATAGGGATAGAAAGGAATATGACTTTTTCTCCATGGTACATAGCATCTACACAAAAATTGCTCATGTACTAGGGCATAAAAATCTCACAATTCAATGCAGAAAGGCAGAAATATTAAATGCATCCTTTTTAGATGATGAAATTAAAATTACATGTAGCAAAGAGCCATGGAAAGATAGATTAAAAATTAATTGGAAACTAAATAATCTAATCCTAAAGAATGAGTGGGTCAAACATAGAAACAATGAATAACTTCATCCAAGAGAATGACAATAAAAAGACAATATACCAACATTTATGAGATGCAGTCAAAGCAGTTCTTTGGAGAAATTTTATATCTCTAAATATTTACATTAATAAAACAGAGAAAGAAGAGATCAAAGAATTGAAGAGGCAACTAAAGAAGTTAGAAAAAGAATAAATTAAATATCAAATCAGAAATTCTGACAATCAAAGGAGAGATTAATAAAATTGAAATTAAGAAAGCTATTGAACTCATAAACAAAATGAAGAACTGGTTTTATGAAAAAATTAATAAAATAGAACCAAATTACCAGTATCAAAAATGAAAGGGATGAATTCAATATCAATGAAGAGGAAATTAAAACAATAACTAGGAGCTATTTTGCCCCAACTGTATGCCAATAAATCTGACAATCTAAGTAAAATGGATGAATGTTTACAAGAATATAAATTCTCCAGATTAACAAAAGAGGAAATAAAATACTTAAATAACTCCATTTCAGAAAAAGAAATCAAACAGGCCATCAATGAACTCCCTAAGAAAAAAATCTCCAGAGTCAGATAGATTTACAAGTGAGTTCTACCAAACATTTAGAGAACAATTAATTGCAATACTATAAAACTATTTGGAAAAATAGGCAAAAAAAGAGTCCTACCAAATTCTTTTTATGATACAAATATGATGCTAATACCTAAACTGGGAAGAGCCAAAACAAAAAGAAAATTATAGACCAATTTCCCTAATGAATATAGATGCAAAAATTTTAAATAAAATATTAGCAAAAAGATGACAGTAATTTATCATGAAGATAATACATGATGACAAGGTGGATTTACTACCAGGAATGGAGGCTGGTTCAATATTAAGAAAACTATCAACCTAATTGACCACATCAGTAACAAAATTAAGAGACATCATATGATCATCTCAATAGATGAAGAAAAAGCTTTTGACAAAATACAACACCCATTCCTATTAAAATCTAAAGAGCATAGGAATCAATGGAGTTTTCCTTAAAATGATAAATTGCATCTATCTAAAACCATTAACAAACATACGTAATGGGGATAAGCTAGAAACATTTCCAATAAGATCAGGAGTGAAACAAGGATTCTTCTTTCACCACTGTTATTCAAAACTGTACTAGTAATGTTAGCTTTAGCTATAAGAGAAGAAAAAGAAATTGAAGAAATTATAATAGGCAATGAATAAACAAAACTATCACTCTTTACAGATCATATGATGGTATACTTAGAGAATCCTAGAAAATCAACTAAAAAAGTACTTGAAACAATTAACAACTTTAGCAAATTTGTAGGATATAAAATGAACCCACATAAATCACCAGCATTTCTATATATTATTAACAAAGTCCAGCAGCAAGAGATAGAAAGAGAAATTCCATTTAAAGTAACAGTAAATAACATAAAATATTTGGCAGTTTACCTGCCCAGACAAACCCAGGAAATACAATTTACAAAACATTCAATTACAAAACACTTATCTCAAAAATAAAATCAGATCTAAATAATTGGAAAAATATCAGCTGCTTATGAGTAGGCCAAGCTAATATAATAAAAATGACAATTCTACCTAAATTAATTTACTTTTTTAGTGCCATACCAATAAAACTACCAAAAATTATTTTGTACAGCTATAAAAAAATAATAACTTAATTCATGTGCAAGAGCAAAAGGTCCAGAATATCAAGGGAATTAATGAAAAGAAATACAAAGGAAGGTAGCCTAACTATACCAGATTTAAAACTGTATTATAAAGCAGCAATTATCAAAACTACTTGGTACTGGCTAAGAAATAGAATGGTGCAGCAGTGGAATAGGTTAGATACACAAGACTCTGTTGTCAATGACTATAGTAATCTACTGTCTAATAAACTCAAAGACTCCAACTTCTGAGATAAGAACTCACTATTTGACAAAAACTGCTGGGAAAACTTGAAAATAGTATTGCAGAAACTAGGCATAGACCAACATCTTACACTGTATACCAAGATAAGGTCAAAAGGGGTATATGATTTAGACATAAAGGATGAAACTATAAGCAAATTAGGAGAGCAAGGAATAGCTTACCGGTCAGATCTATGGAGAAGGAAAGAATTTATGACCAAACAAGAGATATAGAACATTATGAAATGCAAAATGGATAGTTTTGGTTACATTAAATTAAAAAGGTTTTACACAAACAAAGCCAATGCAATCAAGATTAGAATGGAAGCAGAAAGCTGGGAAACAATTTTTTTCAGTTGGTGTCTCTGATAAAGGCCTCATTTC
>CM053589.1:49547427-49564762 GCA_028646515.1 Pseudochirops corinnae | reverse complement strand
GTTTTTCTGTTTGTTTGTAACTTCTGTTTGTATTCTCTGAAGTTCAGGGGGCTGACTTTTCCCCCTGAACTAGGTAAATGATATGTTTGATTAAAGTAAGATTGTTAACCCATTTTGAGTTGCTTTCCTTTAGAAAAGCAGATCTAAGAACCTGTGCTAGTAGCCGCCCTAGGCATGCTAGGGTGCTTGCTGTTACACACTGTCATGATCTAGAAAAGCCATATAAAATTTTTTGGCCCTCCCTTCATACTGGAGAAGAAAGTCTGAATTTTTATGATATTAAGAGATAAAATATGTTGCTATTATATAATACTATCCATGTATTTTATGCATTTCTGAGTTTCTAAACTTTTTGTGTGTCATCTCCTGGCCTTTGTATGTCATCTGAGGCTTCCACAAAACTCCCCAAAATTCCAATTTAATTTCTTATGCTGACCCTAGATATTTCAAAACCACGATGGGGAAAGGCACAATGTGGAAAGGATAACTATATCTCCTGATTTGGATTATGTTTCAACCTGTTCATGCCTATAATATACATCTCTTTAATGTCTTTTGGTTGATTCTTAACATCAGTTTTCCATGGCTTTCAACCAAACAAAATCACTGGAAAATTATTAGTGTTAAATATAAGCTTTGGTTTCAGGGATAAGTTTAGAGTCAGTCAAAGAACCATACAGTTTCCCAGAGGCAATCCAGACTGCTCTCATCCTTTTCAATTTTCTACCTAGCTCATTCTTTATTTGCAGTGTCTGTACAAGACTGATGTGCTGATGGATACTCCAACTCAACATCTTGGTCTGGATAACAGCATAGTCTTGCGGTGTGTGTGTGTATGTGTGTGTGTGTGTGTGTGTGTGTGTGTGTGTGCGTGCATGCATAATATGTATATATATATATATATATATACACAAAAATGTATGTATATACATATGTATACACATATAGACAGATATACACCTATATACAAAGTAAACTATTGATTATAGGATCACAAAATGGTAGATTTTGAGTTTAAAGGGATGTTAGAAAACTGTCAAGTGGAACTCCTTAATGTTCCAGTGAGGAACTTGAGACCTAAAAGGACATGTCCAAGACCCAATGGACATAAATATCATAGGCAGTATTTCAACTTGGGTCTTCTGACCCCGTAGTCTTTATACCACTCTATTGCCCTCAGAAGAGTTTCTATAAAGACCATATATATAATATAATACCATATAATACAACTGACCAATATGGGTTCTTTTGGTATAGAGGGTTCATTGAGGTTATTGGGGGTTCATTGAGGGTAGGCTATAATTGAGTATAGCAAAAGGGGCAGACAAAGAATGTTGATAAAAGAGCTCCACAGAGCATCTGCTTAATGTGCTCCCCACTAACCCCTCCTTTAAGGGCTTCTCTGTTGCTTCCCTCTTTGTTATTATTAATGCCTGATTTTAATGGATGAGAGACAAGGATTCTGGTGTGGGTGGCTTGCTTCTTTTTTTGTTGTTGTTAAATGTAGCAACAAACAATCAAATCAAAGGAAGAGGAATACAAAGAAAATGGGTCTTGAATAAACAAAAAGGTCAGGGCTCCGGTATTTAGTGCAATTTAGGGAGAACTATTAACTACATGGTGATTGGCAGATTTAACAGCACCTTCAGCTCTCTCTTTGCCAGCAACTATGCAATTATTCCAGGTGCTGTAGTGGAAATGACTCTATCAAATTTTATAGGATTAATCAGCATGTAAATGTTGGCAGGAACCAGACTCAGAGCCAGACTTCAGGTGCGGCACTTAAAGCAGATGGAGAGAAACACTTCTTCATTTGTTTTTCAGAGGGCTTTATAAATTGGCCATAAAACCTTTGGCTCTGGATGAAACTTAGCTCCTAAAAATCAAACTCAAAAACATACTTCTTCAAAGTGTGTGTGTATGGGCGAGAAATCTGCATATTTTGAAAGTTTGAAAATGGCTTCATATATATAAAAGGCCATGGCTGTTCTGATTCTGTATTTTAATTCTTGAAATTGGAGGGGAGAGAGTTTAACTTTTTCCATTTTAAATTAGTATGAAGTTCAATACTATGAGTCAACAAGCATTCATTGAATACTTATTCCAGGTCTCTTACTGTACTGGTCACTGAAGATACAAATATAAAATTGGAATGGTCCCCAACTTCGTGAAGTTTCTGTTCTACCAGGAGGAGGCAACATTTATTAGGGCATGTTGGCCAAGGAAGGTATTTTGAGAAGACATGTAAGACAATAGACTATCCCCTCTTTTCCAGGAGCAGTAATAGAAATATACACACTTATCTACAAACAGTTTAATTTTATAAACATTTATTGAGTTGAAAGACACTTCAGAAACTATCTAGTTCCAACCCTTTCTCTTACAGATGAGGAAACTGAGATCTAATGCCTAAGGTCATGTTGGTGATAAGCAACAGAAGTGGAATTTATTGGTTTTTCTCTCAATTCTTTCTAATTTGAATTCAACTTTGGTGGATAATACCATTACAAATCTAGATCCCTCCCATCTGACATTCTAAAATTCTATAATTTAGGTTAGTAGTACCATAGTGATGTCTTGAAAACTGTAAGAAGACCAGGATTTGAACTCTACTTATACAAACTTCAGGTGTAGGCTAGCTGAATGAAAGTGGTTTATAGTCACTGGGTGAAAAAGCTGTAGCCCTCTGACCTGAAGATATCGTTTTAAATGAACACAAGAACTGAGACTCAACAGAAGGTTAAAAGAGTATACACACACACACACACACACACACACACACACACACACACACACTTCACCTTTTCAAGAGAGAGACTTGCTAACCATAAGACTCCCTCATTAAATAGTGGAGGTGGCTGAAAGAGATGGCAATGTTGAAGGAAATGCTTGGTAAATGCAGAATCTTTTAGTGAGTGGTAGACAAATTATTAGGTGGCTCTGCATGAAGAGGGTATGCCTGGCAGGGTGCAGTGGAGACAAATATCCAAAGGGCAGGGAGCAGTGTGATTATAACCTCATAACACATTAGCAACTCTGAGGTATCAGACTTGATTTGCCCCATCCACACATGCGCCCTGGACATACATGCTCATTGCATTTGGATACCCTGGCTACATATTTTTCCCATATGTATAAATCCCATGCATTATCTCTATGTATAGCCATTCTTCCCACTGGGGATGTATTTGTAAGAATATGAGGGCAGAATATGTTACTGTTACTTTTATTACTGTGTGCTTTTTCATTAAATACCTTTGCTTTGAATTAAGGGTGTCCTCTAACTAATTAATAAAAGGAAACACATTGGTCTGGACTTATGAACTATGGTTTGGAGAGGATTCCAATGCTCAAATTTCTTCCAACCTGCGATCACTTTTGGGTAACCCATAGTGATATACATATTAAGTTAACAGTAGTTTCAAGACTGAAATGCAAGAACTGTCCATTGCACTTTCCTCTACATTATGCTGCCTGTCAATAGGATTTCTAATGATGAACTTGAACTGACCTGCCCACATTCCCAGGATTCCCCTTGAGGCCATCAGCAAACATTTATCAGACAGCTGACCTGGGTTAAGGAAGCAATCTGAAGCCATGGAATAACACCAACTAACTGCCCTTTATAAGGATCAAAACAATGAACACGGTCTCGTTAGTACTTTAAGTCTAACTAGTTGCATAAATGTAATGTTTATGTTTGCAAGTCATCCAAACATTCTCCTATTATCCCCATGGCAATGCAGAAGGAGAAGGCGAAGAAGGAGGAGGAAGAAAAGGAGGAAGAAGACAAAGAGGAAGAGGGGGAGGAGGAGAAGGAGGAGGAAGAAAAGAAGAAGAAGAAGAAGAAGAAGAAGAGGAAGAAGAAGAAGAAGAAGAAGAAGAAGAAGAAGAAGAAGAAGAAGAAGAAGAAGAAGAAGAGGAAGAAGAAGAGGAAGAAGAAGAGGAAGAAGAAGAAGAAGAAGAAGAAGAGGAAGAGGAGGAGGAGGAGGAGGAGGAGGAGGAAGAAGAAGAAGAAATTTGACATTTACATAATGTTTGAAGGTTTACATTGATTTGTACACAGTATTATTGTGGCAGTTAAGTAGCGGAGTAGAGTCGGTTTCAGACAGCTGTTTGATGGGACAAATCACTTAACTTCTGCTTGCTTTGGTTTGTTTCCTCAGCTGTAAAATGGGGATAATAGAAGCACCCACCCCCAGGTTATTGTGAGACTCAGATGAGATATTTGTAAAGCATTCAGCATAGTACCTGGCATATTTCAACAAATGCGTATTTCCTTTCTTCCATTCTCTCACTTGATTTTTACAACAACCCTATGAGATAGATAAGACAGGTTTACTATCTCCTTTTCATATGCAGAAACTGAGGCTCAGACAACCTAACTGACACAGAGCTCATTGTCAGAAGGCAGGATCTAAGTAAAGGTTTTACTTGACTTCAGGTCCAGTCCTCTTTTCACTATACATTATGGCAATGCACATTACTCTTTCTATGAAATATATATTAATTTTTAATTAGTGACTGACTCGTGCTTTCCTGTGCATTCCTGAGTCTATCACTTCAAAAAAATTTTTTCTTGCCTCCAAACCACTATTGCCACCCATATGGCATACGAATACAGGGATGGAAATTAATATGAATTTTATCCTAAGAAAAATAACAAGGAGAGAAAAGTAGCTGTCAAAAATCATACCCACTGTGAAATATTAATAACTTTGGGGATTATCTGTGCCTCTGTTGTGGCCCCACGCACACAAATTTCTCAAAGTTTTCTGAACATCACTCTATGCACGATAATTTCTATACTTACTGACACTTATATAGTGTCAACACCAAAATATCAAATGCAAAAAAAAAAGTCTGAACATAATAAAATAAAAAAATAATGTTTATTGTATCTGCTATATAGAAGAAGAAAGCCAAAAGAAATGTGCACTTCCATCCTCAGTTCTGCTCTGGAACTCACTTCATACTATTTCTATTCCTGGGCAGGATAGGTTAGATTTCTCAATCTTCTGACTTTGTAGATAAAACTGAGTTGCCTCATATAGACGTATTCAAGCAAAACTATAACTAGCAATTTGAGAACTAAGACAAGCAAAACAATAGGGTCTTCATGATAAGTGTAAAAAAATATAGCCTTTAATAAAATTTTTTATATGGAGAAGAACCCTGAAATATCATGAGAATTCTATTTGAAAGAACACTGTGTAAGGGGACAGAAGAGAGGGAAGAAGATTAGGGAATAAGTTCCCATCGGGCATGACATCCCTAGGTTGGAGGTGGGAAGGGAGAAACATGGCAGCTAGTATCTTCCTATTTTCATCAAGTACTCTTGTGAACTAGGTGATGAACACAGTTATTTTTATGCTGCTGAAGTACTGAAAGTAGTCAGTACCGCCTAAGTAATCATTGACCAGCTCCTTTTGATAGAATGAGATTGAAGATCTTATGGGGGGAAGGGGGCAGTGTATGGGGTAGGGAAGGGGATCAAGTGGCTAGGTCATTCAAATCATCTTCCTTTTCTGTACTATCTACAAATCTGTCTACAGCCAATTATTTGCCAATTCATTATGGAAGGCAGAGTAGGAACTAATCATCTTTCCCCGTCCTCTAAACTTGCCTATTTCTATTGAGGAAACCACCATTCTTCTAGTTATCCA
The DNA here is from genome assembly GCA_028646515.1 of Pseudochirops corinnae. NCBI lineage: Eukaryota > Metazoa > Chordata > Mammalia > Diprotodontia > Pseudocheiridae > Pseudochirops > Pseudochirops corinnae. Next base: position 49,559,096 of record CM053589.1, on the reverse strand, counting down.
AGTTTATAACTTCAACATTATCCTCAACTCCTCACTTTAATTCACCCCACAGATCCAATCAGTTGCCAAATCTTATTCGTTCTACCTCTCACATTTACCTGTTTCTCCCTACTCCCATGGTCACCATTCTAGTTTAGGCCCTCATCACCTCTTTCACCTAGACAATTATAATAACCTAATTTTTTTTCCTTCCTCAAGTCTCTAGCTACTCCAATCTGATGGGGTTTAGGCTCTGGGAACCCCCTTGAATCTTCCCATTTGATGAGGCATTTGTCTGAGGCCATAAACCTTTCTTTAAAGCTAGGCCCAAATCTGTTACTTTTAACCTAGCCTAACTCTTCCTTGTTCAGCTACTTCCCACCCTTCATCCTATAAAAATATCTATACCCCAATCTGTTACCCTTAAACTAGCCTAGACCTCCATTGTCTGTCATCTCCAGGTAGTCTTCAACTACTTCCCACCCTGAATCCCATTCCTGGAGTCTGATCTCAGTCCTGGTCAAGATCCCCCTTAGACTTCTCCTCAGGACCTTCCCTAAACCCCTCCATACCAGTCCTAGATCCCTCCCATAGTCTTTCTGTATATAAGATCCATCTTGCCTTCATGAAGGTGCTGAGACTCAATCTAATGTAGACTCAGTCTGTGTCAGATTGTTCTGGCCCTGCTCCTCAACACAAGCTCACAAATACTTAGGCTCCTTAAGAGTCTACCCGTTATGATGAATCTTTGCTTTTCTTTGGCTGAGAGAAAACTTGAGTTGAATTCAAGGACCCAATGTGTTGGTATTTTGTATTTTGGGGTCTTGAGCACCACTAAGCCCCTAAATCTCAACAAATTCATCTTCCACAAAGCAGCAAAAGTGACTTTACAAAAAACACAAATCTGACCATCTCACTCTACTCTTTAGTAAAGTATAGTTGACTCTCTATTACCTAAGAAGGTCAAATTCCAAAGCTTGAGTTTTGCATTTAAGTCTTTTCAAACTGACTCCCCTCTTCTTCTAGAATTGTTTTGTTCTACTTTCCTTCATGCACTTTTTAACCCAGTCTAATTGGCCTTCTCACTCTTCCTCACACACAATACTCCCTCTTCCATCACTGTGCCTTTGCACAAGCTGCTCCCCTTGCCAGGGATGCCCTCTCTCCTCTTCTCACCTCTGCCTCTTATATTGTCCTTAATTTCAAAGTTCAACTCTTCATGAAATACTTTGTCATCATTCTCGCTTCTAGTACCTTCTCTCCTCCTCAAGGAATTATCTTGAACTTATATATTTATTTTATATAGGTTTTCTTAAATGTACATGTTGTCATTGACAGAAAATTGTTAATATAATTGTTAATACTAAATGTTACTTGCCACTCCCTTAATAATCCTAGTAATGTCAGAATTTCAGTAACATCCTTACATTCCTATTCTTAAGATATTTACTCTTGATTAGGTTGAGCTAAACCACACCCTAAGTCTCCCCCACCCAGAGATTTTGCCTTGTAAAGGAACCTAGCTTAAGTTTTATCTCATCTTCTAGTTTCCTAGTCCCCTTCCAATGGGATTCATGGTACAAAGGACACAACAGTCAGTGATGAGGTTAGTGTTAGAGGTGTTTGAGACCCCAAAATACCAACATGCCAGGTCCTGCCAAGTGAATTTGACTCAAGTCTTCTCTCAGCCAAAGAAAAGAAAAGTTTATCAAAAGTTTGCCATATTGGTTAGACTCTTAAGAAGCCTCGGTATTGGTAAGGCTTGTATTGGACAAGCAGGCCAGAATCATCTGACACAGAGTAAGTCTATGCTAGAAAATTACACATGGAGGCAAAATGGGGTCTTATATAGAGAAAGGTTGTGGGAGGAATCTAGGGGTGGTTGAGAGGAGGAGTTGGGGAGGGCGTTCAGGAGGAGTCAGTGAAATCAGACTCCAGTAAATGAGTGATTAAGGGTGAGAAGTTGCTGGAGGCTACCTAGAGGCAACAGATGGTGGGCTAGGCCAGTTCAAGGGTGGAATAGGAGGATGAAGAGTGGGAAATTGCTAGACAAAGGAAGGAGGGCTAGGCTAGTAACAGAGATTTGGGCCTAGCTATAACGAAAGGCTTATGGCCTCATGCAAATGCCTCATCAAAAGGGAAGATTCAATCAGAGTTCAAGGGGGTTCCCAGAGCCTGTACCTCATCAGTCAGAATGAAATGGTTTTCCTAATCCTGATTGCCAAGGTCCCTTGAGGTCTCATGAAGGCCTTACTACCTCATATTGCCTCCTCCCCCGCTCCTAAAGGAATAAGAAGTTTTTGCTTGGTTCTTGAAGTTGGGAAATCTATTGTGCTCTGCACTCATGGGATATCCTCCAGAGTGGCTAGTTTGCTATCCTACTACTTCAATTAAAGAAGCTTTATTCCTCAACCCGTGGCCTTTGTTTATTTCAGGACTTGACATCATCTGCTCTCCCTCCTCCCAAAGAAATTGCTGAAAGCAAAACCAGTTTATTTTATTTAACCTTTGGAGTCCATGCCTAACATACGCCCTGGGATATTACAGATGCTTAACAAATACTGATTGATCAATTGATAGGAAAGAGTCGTACTTTGCATTAATATAATACCTTAGCAAGATAGCTACAGATAAGGATTCCAAAGACTTGTTGGTTTGATATGTGAATGTATGCAAGATATGTTAACTTTAGATACTTTTATTTTCCTTATTTCCACTTGAACTGTTGGAATTCAAGAGGAATCATCAAGAAGTACCACATATTGTATCTTCTTCAGGTTTTTCCTTAAGATTCTGCCTTGCAGTTTTCAGATGAAGAAATCAAAACTATCTATAGTCACAAAAAATGCTCTAAATCACTATTGACCAGAAAAATGCAAATTAAATTGGCTAATACAACAGAAAAGGAAAATGACAAATGTTAAAGAATATGTGGGAAAATTGGAATACTAATGCATTGTTGGTGGAGTTGTGAACTCATCCAACCATTCTGGAGAGTAATGTGGAACTATGCCCAAAGGGCAACCAAACTGTGCATAACCTTTGATCCAGCAATACCACTACTAGATCTGCATTCCAAAGAGATCATAAAAAAAGGGGAAGGACCCACATGTATAAAAATATTTATAGTAGCAATTTTTGTAATAGCCAAGAACTGGGAAGTGAAGGGATGTCCATTAATTGGGGAATGGCTGAACCAGTTGTTGTATGTTAATATAATGGAATACTATTGTGCCATAAGAAATGATGAACTGACAGATTTCAGAAAAACCTGGAAAGTCTTACATGAACCGATACTGAGTGAAGCAAGCAGAACCAGGAGAACATTGTACAGAATAATAGCAATATTCTGTGATGATCAACTATGATTGACTTAGATCTTCTTAGCAAGACAATTCCAAGAGACTCATGATGGAAAATGCTATACACATCCAGAGAAAGAAATGATGGAACCTGAATGCAGATTGAAGCATATTATTTTCACTTTCTTTGTTTTTTTTTCATCATTTTTTTCTTTTGTTCTGTTTCTTCTTTCACAACATGATTAATGTGGAAATATGTTTTATATGATTACACATGTATAACCTAGATCCCATTGCTTGCCATCTTGGGAAAGGTGTAAGGGAGAGATGGAGGAAAATAATTTTTTGTTTGTTTGTTTTTTAGGGTTTTTTTTCTTTGTATAGGGCAGTTGGGGTTAAGCCACTTGCCCAAGGTCACACGGCTAGTAAGTGTTAAGTGCCTGAGGCCTGATTTGAACTCAGGTCCTCCTGACTTCAGGGCCAGTGCTCTATTCACTGTGCCACCTAGCTGCTCCGGGAAAGAATTTTGGAACTCAAAATCATATTTTAAAAAATGAATGTTAAAAAAAAAAAATCCTGCCTTGGTATATACACTAATGTGCTGACCATATTGGCCATTTCAGGAATATATTCTCACTTACCTATTTCCAATAAGACTTTATAACATCATGGTCTTCCAAGTGTCAGCACAGCCTGGAAATCAGGCAAAATTTTTACCCTGAAAGTCATATAGAATTTGCTTTTAAAGAATATTTCTGAGTAGTTTTTTTTTTCTCTAAATGAATTGGAAGATTAATGGCAGTAACAGAAATGTTCTAGAAGCATTCAAACCACAATATCCTGTGCTAATGTTGCAAAAGTTTTCCCAGAAGTTTGAATTTGGAGGAGTATGTAGATATCTATTTTTCTCAGAGAAATAATTCAGCCATTGTAATTATTTTAAGAGAATTGGGCTCCAAACTGTGGGATAATGAACTGGAAAATGTATTTGTTTTCATTGTTGTCTTCCACACAAAAAGAGGAGCAAACAACTAAGAAACCTGAGTTCTTGCATTCAGCATGCCTGGTAAAAGAGCCAATCTGATGCTATTTCCAACTGTGTAGAAATCATTGGCTGCACATTCACACAAAGATGCAAACAGGTGCTTCATGAAAGAAACCCCATGTGCCTAGCAATATAGAGGGGATGGGTCAGCTCAGAAAATTACTGAAGCTTTCTTCCCCAGTGAGTCTGGTTATCTTGGAGACTGACCCAGGTCCTAATCCCACCCATGGCCTGATAAGTTTATTCATCAGAGCCCACTAATTAAGGATGAACATGCCTCTGGTTCCTCAAGTATCCCTTCCCACCCACCTCTATTATACCTTAGTTTCTGATTTATACTTTTAATGTAAAAAAAAATCACCTTCCCTCAAACAAAACAAAATAATTGCCGGGCAGGGCCACCTCTAGAGTATGCTAGGACACCCACAAATGCCCCCAGGTAATTTTGGGGGGGGGGCGGGTAAGTTATCTATATAAACAGATCTGGCTAGAGGACGGACTCTATCCAAGGGAGAATAGGGAATGTTGAGCAACAGGGAACTACAGAGCCAATATTGGAATAGCAGTACTAGGCACAGTATTATATCAGTGGCCAGTAATGCATGATGGCGAATGCTGACTTCTAATTTGGGAAGTAAAGTACATACATTTTTTAAAAATACATAAACCATTTAATGCATTATCAGTAATAATTTCTACAGAACTTATTGAGTCTTCCAAATCTCAAAACAGGGACCCTATAATTTTAAATATCAAAATGATAATAAAACAAAATGGTCCCCAAAAAGGGGGTAGTAGGGGTGTACAACATGACATGAATCTGAAAGGATAATTCACTTGTGATAAAGTATTTAGGTATCTATCTGGTCATATAGATGATAGTCAAACTCATAGATCTTATTGAATTTGAACAACTCTGACAATTTTTCTCCATTTAAAAAAGTGGGGGGGAAACCCCAAGAACCACAATGCTTGCAAATAAAAAGCAAAATTTTAAAACACTGTAAATTCTGTAAGACTTCTCAAACAAGACTTATTTGTATTCTTTGCTTCTGCCACCTTTATATATTTTTTAAAAATAATATGTCTAGAGGCTTTATAGGAATAATAAGTAAATGGGAACCTCCAGCATGATTTGGTGCAAAGAACAATGGAGGGGGGGAGTGTCCAAGAAATATGGTATCAAATCCAGTTCTTTCAGTAACTTACTATGTGACCTTACTAATTATTTCACCTAATTGGACATCAGTTTCTTCATCTATGGAATGCTAAAGTTGGAATAAATTATATCAGGCATCCTTTGTAGCTTTAGCATTTTATGATTCTATGAATGTATGTTCTGAGGGAAAATGGGATCTCAGGATCATAGATTTAGATCATAGAACTGAAAGGGTTCTTAGAGGTCATCTAGTCTAAGTCCTTCATTTTACAGATGTACAAAACAGAATTTGTTATCTTTTATTATCTTTTACTTATTTCTTGTTATCTAAGCCTGCCCCTCCCCCATTCTGTCAAGCGCTTTATTATTCTTTCTGTTACTCAGGTCCCCAATTTGGAAATCAGCCTGAGCTCTTCATTTTCATTCATTTCCCCATATCCAATAATTTGCCAAGTCTGGTTGATTCTGCTGCAACTTCTCTTGTATACATTCCTTCTTTCTGTTCACACCACAACCACCCAAGACCAGCCCTCACCCACCACTTGCCAGGATTACTGCAATAGCTTCTTAACTGGTTTCCTTGTATTCATCTCTTCCCTTCTCCAATGCATCTTCTATATAGCTGCTAAATTAATATTTTTCTAACCATTATCTCACAAAGCTTTAGTGGCTCTCCACTGTCCTTATGATCAAATACAAAGTCCTCTGTTTGGCAGTTAAAGCCCTTTACAATTTTTCTTCTAGATTATCTTTCCAGGTCAGTTACACATTATTTCTCCTCATGCACTAATGTAAAGACAAGCACAAGCAGCTTTTCAGAAAAATCCTGCTGTGAACAACTTTTAAGGTTCTGATTACACAGTATAATGAACACTCTATTTATTCTGTAACAAATTAAAGCAAAACATTCACAGTAAATCAAGGTACAGCATTCACAATGTTACAACTTATCACAGAAAATCAAAATATAGCATTCACAACAACTTATCACAGATAATGGTCACATAGTTTCCACTATAGTGGTTACAAAGTTTTAAACAAAGAACAAATCATTTACGGGGCGGAGTCAAGATGGTGGTGCAGAAGCAGCAAAACTCTGCAGCTCTCCCCATAACCACCTCAAATACCTATAAAAAATGACTCTAAACAAATTTTAAAGCTCCAGAACTAACAAAAGTACAGAGTAACAAAGCTCCCACTGAAGGCAGTCTGGCAGGCAGATGGGAAGGGGTTCATACAGCATGCTGGGAGCCCAGACCAGCACCATACAAACCTGTGACTGGAGCAAATCATTATCAGCTGTGGCGTTTTCCAGAACTACCAACCCATAAGAAACAAGGACTAAGTGAAAGGTGAGTGGAACACAGATAAATTCAGGGGAGAGAGTCCAGCCTATGGCCCTAGGGCTAGAAATGGCTGAAGCGGTGGCTCTGCAGCCTCCTCCACGTGGCTGCTTCAGAAGCTCCACGCCAGCAGATTGCAGGGGGACCAAGCAATCATTCAGAGGCTAAGTGCTCTTGCCTTGAGCTGCCTGGGTCAGGATCAGGGTCTTGGTTGGTGGTCCTGAGATGCGTTTTCAGTGAGCCAAAGCTGGTGGGGGCTGCAAAAATGGTGGCCTCCTAATAGCTCTGGCAGCTGCAAAAACCCCAGCAATTTGGGACAGAGCTTTCTCCTTTGAAAGCAGAGTTCTACTGAACCTAAAAGTCAAGTAATTGACTGGCAACATGAGCAGGCAAAGGAAGCAAAGCAAACCCAGCAATGCAACTTTAGATTCCTTTTTTGGGGACAAAAAAGGATCAAAGCATGGAACGGGAGGAAGACAACTGTAACAATACTGGGATTTGAAGATCTTCCATGCCCCTTGAACCTGCTGTAGCAGGAAGCATGCCCCTTGAACCTAATGTAGCAGGAAGGGGTGGAGCAAGAGAACGCCGGAACCAAACGAGTCTCCATGCAGTGCTGACTGGAAGTGGTGGCAGAGGCAGTGGCTGTAGTTGTGAACTCTTTTTGCTTTGATGGGGCCAGAATCTCTGCTAAGGACTCCTGCTGAGGACTGCCAGGGATGGGAATTGCGGGGGGCCAGAGCGACTGGGAGCAAGTTGCCTAGATGCTGAGCAGTTGTGTGCGTGAGGAGAAGAGGATCTTTGCCTGAGGTAGCCTGTCCTGTTTTGAAGGCTTGAGAATGTGGGTGTTTACTACTTTAACTACATGTGCCAACTTCGTAACTACTGCGTTGGCTTTGACTTTCTGGTTTTGGGACTCAGTTTTCTGGTATTTAAATGAGTGCTCTAGCTATATTTCTAGAATGGATACATCATATTCCATATTATCCACAAGCATCTGGGTAAATTGAAAGAATGAATGGATTATTGAAAGAACAGTTAAAGAAGTTAAGTCCTAATAATTCGTATCAGCATTTGAAGGATAATTTGTTCATGGCTTTATGTAATTTGAATAATAGACCACTGAGGGGAAGTACACCTCTAGGCAGAATGATAACCCCAAATCTGCAACAAAAAAAAAAAGAAGAAGTTAAGGAGATGAATATGATTTTAGAAAAGATAGATATGGGTGGTGGAGCTAAGATGGTGGAGTGAAAGCAGGAACTCACCTGAACTCCTCCATCAATTCCTTCAGTAATCTCTAAAAAGTGAATCTGAACAGATTTTAGAGTGGCAGAATCCACTGAGAGACAGAATATGGCAGATTTTCAGTCCATGAAGGTATGCACATGGGACTGGGCAGGGGAAGCGTGGAGCAAGGAGCAAGTGCAGAACTGAGACCCTACCAGAGTGGAGCCAGAGCAAGCCTAGGCAAGCTGATTCACCCACCACAGGGGCAGTTCCTGGACCTCTTGCCACAGGACAGGGGATCTGTTGAAGGCAGGTAAGAGAAAGTGCAGGGTCCAGGGTAGCACCAGCTAATTCTGGGGCTACCAACACACAGCCTAGATGTTTAAAAATCAACTACCTGAGCTCCTGGGAGCCCAGATAGTGGAGTAAACCCTACCTGTTCCACTCTCTTCCTAAGACCCTGAAAACCCAGAGAATAATGACTCAAGGTAAAATCCTGAAATAGCACAACCCAAGGCAGGCTTGGGAGTCCTAGAGGAAGGGCATGGGTGTGACTGTGCTGAGACTAAAGTGCAGGGCAAGAGCTGTCCCAACAAGCCCCTTCTTAGCTGACCAGCAAGAGATCCTGAACCCCAGGTGGGTAGAGCCAGCAAGCACTAACACCAGAACCCCAGGTGTACCTTCACACAACCAGAGGAATCCATAGACACTGGCACTGCCAGCCACCAGCAGCTGAGCCTTCCTGAGTTTCAGCCTAGGGCCTGGGTGGTAGAATCCTGAAGCAGCCAGACCAGCCTTCTCCCACCTCTTACACTATGAACTTCAGAGTAACCTTGAGGCAACTCAGAAAGCCCTGGCCTTGGCCTCAGTCTAGACACCCAGAGGGCACAGCACACAAAGCCAATAAACAAACCCCTAGCTCCCAGCATAAGAAGCATGGGTCAGAGCCCTCTATACCTCAGAAGCAGAAATCCACTTTAAAGGCCAGGAAATAGACAATCACAATGGGAAAGAAGGAATTTGGAAGAACAAAAATGATTGAATCCTTTCATAATGAGTGAGAAGAGTCAGTCACAAGAGGTCAGAATTGACTCTATAACCAACTCTGAAACCTCAACAGGGGATATGAATTGGGCTCAAGCCCAGAAAGCATTCTTGGAAGAGATCAAAAAGGATTTTAAAAGCCAAATGGAGAGGTAGAAGATAAACTGAGTAATTATTTTAAAATTACACTTTCCAAAATAGAAAAAAAAAATTACTGAAGAAAACAGTTCCTTAAAAAGTAAAATTTGTGAAATTGGAAAAGAGGTGTAAAATCTAACTGGAGAAAAGAACTCCCTAAAAAGAAAATCTGAACATATGGAAAAAGAACTTCAAAAATGATTTAAGGAAAATAAGGCACTAAAAATTAGAGTCAGTCAATTTGAAGCTAATGACTCTTTGAGGCATCAAGAATCAGTCAAACAAAACCCAAAAGATGGAAAACTAGAAGAAAATGTAAAATATCTCATTGGAAAAACAACTGACCTGGAGAACAGATCCAGGAGAGATAATCTAAGATTTATCAGTCTATCAGAAAGCCGTGATGAAAAAAAGAGCCTGAACAACATCTTCCAAGAAATCATCAGAAAAATTGCTCTGAGGTCCTAGAACTAGAGGGTAAATTAGTTATAAATAGCTGACTGGACACCTTCTGAAAGAGATCCCAAATTGAAATCTCCAAAAACTATTGTAGCCAAATTCTAGAACTATCAGATCAAGGAGATAATACTGCAGGCAGCAAGAAAGAAACAATTCAAAGATTGTGGAACTACAGTCAGGATTGCACAGAACCTAGCAGCTTCTACATTAAAAGATCAGAGGAATTGGAATTTAATATTTTGTAAGGCAAAAGTTTGGACTACAAACAAGAATCCACTATCCAGCAAAGCTAAGCATAATCTTTCAGGCAAGGAGATGATCATTCAGTGAAATAAAGGACTTCCAGACCTTCCTGATGAAAAAGCCAGAGCTCAGTGGAAAATTCAATCTCCAAATACAAGACTCAAGAGAGACAGAAAAAGGTAAACAGGGAAAACACACACACACACACACGACTTGTTATTTAATAAGAGCAATCTGTTTACATCCCTATACGGGAAGCTGATACCTGTCAATATTGAGAATTGTATAATAGTTCCAACATATAAAAGGGTTATACATAGATAGAGGATGTGGGTAAAAACTAACCAAAGTGATGATAAAAAAACAACAACCCTATTAAGAGGAGCAAAGGAATTGTAAGGGGAGAAAAGGAAAGGAAGAGCCAGAAAAGGGTAAATTATGTCACACAAAGAGGCATAAAAATATATTATAGTAGAAGGAAAGAAAAGAAGGAGATGGACATTTTATGAGCTTTATTCTCATTGGTTTTGGTTCAAGGAGGGAAGAACAACAGTTAAGTATAGGATTCTAACATGAAAATACATAAAAACCTATTATAATAGAGGGAAAGAAGGAAGGGAGAGGAGCACCGTATGAGATATACTCTCACAGGTTTTTATTCAAGGAGGGCATAACAAAACTTGTTAAGTATAAAAATCTATTGCACCCTACAGGTACTAGAAGAGAAAAGGGGGCGCTGTTAGAAGGGAGGGAAGAAGTAGTGAGGGGAAAGGTTAGGAAAAGGGAGGAGGGTTGATAGGAAGAGAATACTGAGGGAGGCAGAGGTCAAAAGGAAAACTCTTAAGGAGGTGAAGGGAGAAGGGAGAAATAAGAGCATAAACAGGGAGGGAATATGATGGAGGGAAAGACACAGATAGTAATCATAGTGGTAAATGTGAATGAAATGAACTCCCCCATAAAATGGAGGCAGATAGCAGAATGGGTTAAAAATCATAATCCTACAAAATGCTGTCTACAAGAAACACATTTGAAACAGAGGGATACACATAGGGTAAAGGTAAAGGGCTGGAATAGAACATATTATGCTTCATCTAAAGTTTAAAAAAAGCAGGGGTAACAATCCTTATCTCAGATAAAGCAAAAACAAAAACAGATCCAATTAAAAGAGATAAGGAAGGAAACTATATCCTGTTAAAAGGCACCATTGATAATGAAGCAATATTATAACTAAACATATATATACCAAATAGTATAGCACCCAAATTCCAAAAGCAGAAGTTAAGGGAGTTAGAGGAAGAAACAGATAGCAAAACTATACTAGTGGGGGACCTCAATCTCCCCTTTTCTGTACTTGGTAAATCTGACCTCAAAATAAACAAGAAAGAAGTTAATGAGGTGAATAGAACATTAGAGAAGGTAGCTATGATGGACCTCTGGAGAAAACTGAATGGGGATAAGAAGGAATATACCTTCTTCTCCGTGGTACATGGCACATACACAAAAACAGACCATGTACTAGGGCATAAAAACCTCACAATCCAGTGCAGAAAGGCAGAAATACAAAATGCATCCTTTTCAGATCATGATGCAATAAAAATTATATGTAATAAAGGGCCATGGAAAGATAGACTAAAAACTTATTGGAAACTAAATAATTTAATACTAAAGAATGAGTGCGTCACACAAGAAAGCATAGAAGCAATCAGTAATTTCATTCAAGAGAATGA
>CM053589.1:49507918-49546927 GCA_028646515.1 Pseudochirops corinnae | reverse complement strand
TAGAAGCAATCAGTAATTTCATTCAAGAGAATGACAACAATGAGACAACATACCAAAGCTCATGGGATGTAGTGAAAGCAGTTCTTAGGGGAAGTTTTATGTCTCTGAATGCACACATGAATAAAATAGAGAAAATGGAGATCAATAAATTGGGCATGCAACTGAAAAATCTAGAAAAAGAACAAATTGTAAACCCCCAATTAAATGCTAAATTAAAAATACTAAACCAAAAGAGAGATTAATAAAATTGAAATTAAGAAAACTATTGAACTAATAAATAAAATTAAGAGTTGGTGGTATGGAAAAACCAATCAAATTGATAGACTTTTAGTCATTTGATAAAAAAAAAAAGAAAGAAGAAAACCAAATTACTAGATTCAAAAATGAAAAGGATGAATTAACCTCCAATGAAGAGGAAATTAAAACAATAATTAGGACTTATTTTATTCAATTTTATTCCCATAAATTTGATAATTTTAGTGAAATAGATGAATATTTACAAAAATATAAATTGCCCAGATTAACTGAAGAGGAATCAGAATACTTAAATAACGTCATCTCAGAAAAAGAAATTGAACAAGCCATCAATGAACTACCTAAGAAAAAATCTCCAGGGCCAGATGGTTTTACAAGCAAATGCTATCAATCATTTAAAGAAAAATCAATTCCAATATTTTATAAACTATTTGGGAAAATTGAAGGAGTCCTATCAAATTCTTTTTATGAAACAAATATGGTACTGATACCTAAATTGGGAAGAGCCAAAACAGAGAAAGAAAATTATAGACCAATTTCTCTCATGAATATAGATGCAAAAATTTTAAATAAAATATTAGCAAAAAGACCACAGCAACTTGTCATGAGAATAGTACACTTTGATTTATTCCAGGAATGCAAGGATGGTTCAATATTAGGAAAAAGTATTAGCATAATCAATTATATCAGCAACAAAACTAGTAGAAACCATATAATTATCTCAATAGATGCAGAAAAAAGCCTTTGACAAAATACAATATCCATTCCTATTAAAAACACTAGAAAGTATAGGAATAAATGGAATCTTCCTTAAAATAGTAAGTGGCATCTGTCTAAAACCATTAGCAAGTATTATATGTAATGAGGATAAGCTAAAAGCATTTCCAATAAGATTGGGGGTAAAACAAGAATGTCCACTATCACCCCTCTTATTCAATTTGGTACCAGAAATGTTAGTTGTAGCAATAAGAGACGAAAAAGAAATTGAAGGAATCAGGTTAGGCAAAGAAGAGCTTCAGCTATCACTCTTTGCAGATGATATGATATACTCAGAGAATACTAGAGAATCAAGTAAAAAACTATTTCAGATAATAAATAAATTTAGCATAGTTGCAGGATATAAAATAAACCTACATAAATCCTCAGCATTCCTATACATTTCTAACAAAGTCCAACAGCAAGAAATAGAAAGAGAAATTCCATTTAAAGTTATTGTAGATGCTATAAAATATTTGGGAATCTACCTGCCAAGACAAACCCAGGAACTATATGGAACACGATTATGAAACACTTCACACAAATAAAGTCAGATCTAAATAACTGGAAAAACATCAGTTGCTTGTGGCTAGGTCGAGCTAATACACTAAAAAAAAAAATGACAATTTTACCTAAATTAATTTACCTATTTAGTGCCACACCAATAAATCTACCAGAAAATTACTTTATAGAGGTAGAAAAAAATAGTAACAAAATTCATCTGGAAGAACAAAAGGTCCAGAATATCAAGGGATTTAATGAAAAGAAATGCTAGGGAAGGTGCCCTAGCAATACCATATTTTAAATTGTATTGTAAAGCAGCAGTCATCAAAGCTACTTGATACTGGCTGAGGAATAGGTGATGGATCAGTGGAATAGATTAGACATGAGACACGAGACACAGCAGTCAATGACTATAGTAATCTACTGTTTGACAGACCCAAAGACCCTAGGTTCTGGGATAAGAATTCACTATTTGACAAAAACTATTGGGGAAACTGGAAAATAGTATGGCAGAAACTGGGCATAGAGCAATATCTTACATCGTATACCAAAATAAAATCTAAATCGGTGCATGATCTAGATATAAAGGCTGAGACTATAAGCAATCTGGGAGAACAAGAAATGGTTTACCCATCAGATCTATTGAGAATAGAGGAATTTATGACCAAAGCAGAAATAGAGAACATTACAAAATGCAAAATTGATTATTTTGATTACATTAAAGTTAACGTAACCAAGATTAGGAGGGAAGTGGAAAATTGTACAACCAGAGTCCCTGATAAAGAGCTCATTTCTAAAATATACAGAGAATTAAGTCAAATTTATAATAATACAAGTCATTCCCCAATTGATAAATGGTTAAAGGATATGAAGAAGCAGTTTTCAGAGGAAGAAATTTAAGATACCTATACGTATATGAAAAAAATGCTCTTAAGCACTATTGATTAGAGAAATGCAAATCAAAACAACTCAGATACCACATCTCACTGGCCGGATTGGCTAAGATGACAAAACAGGAAAATGATAAATGCTGGAGAGGATGTGGAAAAATTGGAATATTAATGCATTGATGGTGGAGTTGTGAACTGATTTAACCATTCTGGAGAGCAATCTGGAACTATGCCCAAAGTGCTATAGATAAGTGCATATCCTTTGACCCAGCAATACCATTCTAGGGCTGTATCCCAAAGAGATCACAGAAGTGGGAAAAGAACCTGTTTGTAGAAAAATATTTATAGCAGCTCTTTTTGTGGTGGCAAAGAATTGGAAATCAAGGGGATGCCCATAAATTGGGGAATGGCTGAACAAATTGTGGTATATGAATGTAATGGAATACTATTGTGCTATAAGAAATGAGGAGTAGGCAGACTTCATAATAACCTGGAGTGACTTATATAAACTGATGCTGAGTGAGGGGAGCAGAATCAGGAGAACTTTGTACACAATTACAGATATATCATTTTTGTGATGACTAACTTGGATAGACTGGGCTTCTCTAAGCAATACAAGGCTATAAGATAACTCCAAAAGATTCATGATGAAAAGGGATATCCTCATCCAGAGAAAGAACTACAGAGTCTGAATATAAATTGTAGCAAACTACTTGCTCTTTTTTCTCTGTTTTATTTTGTTTTGCTTCTTCTTTCTCATTGTTCACTCCACTGGTTATAATCCTTCTTTACAACTTGACTAATGCTTAATGTGAAGGTATTTGTAGATACTATATTTGATTGCATGCCACCATGGAGGTATGGAGGGGAGGAAAAGAAGGGAGAGAAAAATTGAAACTCAAGGGACTGTGGAACTGAATATTGTAAACCAAAAGTAAATAAATTTCAAAAAAAAATTACAAAGAAATTGTCAAGAATTGGGTATTTAGAAATACTGGTTGCTATGAATTTGACCCAATATGACAGATATCTGATGTAAAAAAAAAATAGATATAGTAGACTTTTGGAGAAAATAGAATGAGCATAGAAAGGAGTGTAGCTTTTTCTCAGCTGTATATGGTACCTTCACAAAAGTTGGGTGCATGTATTAAGGCATAAAAATCTCACCAATGTATGCATAAAAACAGAAATGTTAAATGCACCCTTTTCAGACTGTGACACAATAAAAATCACCCTCAATAAGGGGCCTTAGAAGCATAGATTAAAAATTAATTGGAAACTAAATCACCTAATCCTAAAGAATGAGTGTTTTAAAGAATAAATCATGGAAATGATAAGTTCATTAAAAAGAATGATAACAATGAGATAACATTCCAAAATTTATGGGATGCAGTCAAAGTAGTACTTAGGGGGAAATGTATATTTCTAAAAACTTAGATAAATAAAAAGAGAGAGAGTAAAAACAGATAAACAACTTGGATGTATAATTTTTAAAATACTAACTAAAATTCCTCAGTTAAAGACTAAAATAGAAATTCTGAAAATCGAAGGAGAGATTAACAAAACTGAAAGTTAAAAAAAACCACATTGAAATAATAAATAAAAGTAGGAGCTGGTTTTATGGGGGGAAACCAATCCATGATTGCTTAATTTGGTTAACCAAATTATCAGTCTGAAAAATGAAAAGGCTGAACTCACCATCAATAAAATGAAATTAGATTATTAGGAGCTATTTGGTCCAATTATATGCCAAAAAAACCCGACAATCTAAGTAAAATGAATGAATATTTTCAAATATATAAATTATTCAGATTAACAAAAGAGGAAATAAAATACTTAAATTAACCTGTCTTAGGAAAAGAAATTAAACAAGTCATAAGTGAGCTCCCTAAGAAAAAATCCCCAGGACCAGATGGATTTACAAGTGAATTCTACCAAATATTTATAGAACAATTAATTCTGATACTATATAAACTACTTGAAAAAGTAGGGAAAGCATGAGTCCTACCAAATTTCTGCTATGACATAAATATGATTCTGATACCTAAATCAGGGAGAGCACAAACAGAGAAAGAAAACTATAGACCAATTAATGGATATCACTGGAAATATTTTGAAGACAATACCAACAGGGAGATTACATCAATATATCACAAAGATCATATACTATGATCAGGTGGGATTTATACTAAACATTCAAGGCTGGTTCAATAACAGGAAAACTATCAGTATAATTGACCTTATCAATCTAAAAAAACACTAAAAATCATATGATTATCTCCACATACATAGAAAATGCTTTTTAGCAAAATATCCATTCCCATTAAAAAAAAAAACACTAGACAGCATAGGAATAAAAGGAGTTTTTCTTAAAATAAGTACTATCCATATAAAATCAATAGCAAATATTATTTGTTATGGGAATAAAATACGCAGAAGCCTTCCCAATAAGATCAGAGATGAAGCAGAGTCCATTATCATAACTATTTTTCAATATTGTATCAGAAATGCTTGCTATAGCAATAATGTAAGAAAAAGAAATCAAAGGAATAAGAATAGACAACAAAGAAATACCACTCTTTGCAGATTATATGATAGTATGCTAAGAAAAAACTAAAGAATCAACCAAAAAACTAATTAGAGCAATTAAAAGTTTAGCAAAGTTGTTGGATATAAAATAAACCCACATAAATCATTTGAATTTCTTTATATTACCAACAAAACCCAGCAGGAAGAAATAGAAAGAGAAATTCCATTTCAAAAAACTGTATACAATTTTAGATATTTGGGAATCTACCTGTCAAGACAAACCCAGGAACTATATAAACACAAATACAAAATACTTTTCACACAAATAAAGAAAGATCTAAACAATTGGAAAAATATCAATTGCTCAAGGATAGGCTGAACTAATATAATAAAATGCCAATTCTACCTAAAATGATTTATTTATTCAGTGCCATACCAATCAAACTACCAAGGAACCATTTTATAGAACTATAATATTAATATTAATAATAATAATAACAAAATTCATTTGAAAAACAAGCAGTCAAGGATATCAAGGGAATCAATTTTTAAAAATGTGAAGGAAGGTAATCTAGCTGTACCAGACCTCAAACTGTTTTATAAAGTGGTAATCATGAAGACAATCTAGTATTGACTAAGAAAAAGATCAGTGAATCAGTGGAATATATTATGTGTACCTAATGGTACACAATATATTGTAGTAAATGACCATAGTAATTCAATGCTTGATAAACCCTATTATCCAAGCTTTTGGGAGTGAGAACTCACTATTTGACAAGAATTGCTCAGAAAACTGGAAAACAATTTGGCACAAACTAGACCAACATTCACACCATATACCAAGGTAAGATCAAAATAGGTACATGACTTAAACATAAAGGATGATATAAGCAAATTAGAAGAGTACAGGGAATTTTAACTGTCAGATCTATGGATAAAGAAGGAATATGTGACCAAACAAGAGCTAGAAAGGATCATGTGAAGTACAATTGATAATTTTGATTATATAAATTTAAAAGGTTTTGCTCAAACAAAACCAATGCAGCCAAATTTGAAGAAAAGTTCGAAACTAGGAAAGAATTTTTATAACAAGTTTCTCTTTTGAAAGCCTCATTTTTCAGATATATAGGAAATCTAGTGAAATTTATCAAAATAAAAGCCATTTCCCAACTGATAAATTGTCAAAAGATTTGAACAGGAAGTTTTCAGAAGAAGAAATTAAATTTGCATATCTAAAGTTATATGAAAAAACATTCTAACTCACTATCAAATGTTGTTCATTCATTCAGTCATGTCAAACTCTTCATGACTCCATGGACCATAGTATGCCAGGTTCTTCTGTCCTTCACTATCTCCTGAAGGCTGGCCATGCTCATGCTCATTGTTTCCGTAACACTATCCATGATTGCGTTCCTTTCTTTTGCTTTCAGTCCTTCCAATATCGGGGTTTCTTTTTTTTTTTCCCCAATGAGTCCCACCTTCTCATTATGTGGCCAAAATATTTAAGCTTTGGCTTCAGTATTTGTCCTTCCAATGAGGAATCTAAATTGATTTTTTCAAATATTGATTTATTATATCTCCTTACTTTCCAAAGGACTCTCCAAAGTTTTCTCCAGCACCACATTTCAAAAGCATCACTTCTGTGGCACTGTGTTTTCTTTATAGTCCAACACTCACAGTCCTACACTTTTGTTGTTTAGTCATTTTCAGTTACATCCAACCATTCATGACCACTTTTTGGGTTTCCTTGGCTAAGATACTAGAGTGGTTTGCCATTTCCTTCTCTGACTTATTTTACAGATGAGGAAACTGAGGTAAGCAGGGTTAAGTGACTAGAGAACCTTTCAGCTCCCCTTTGGCTCTAAATCTAGGATCCTATAAAGGTCAAAATAACACAAGTAGAGAAGGAAGTGCACCTTCAGTGCTCAGGGATGGAAGAGATAAGACTAGTTGGCTGAATAGCTAGAGTAATGGAGAGAAGCCAATTCAAAAGTGGAAGAGGTAAAAGAGAGGGAATAGGAAGGAATTACAGAACTTCAGAACTTTGGGTTGGCTACTATATAAAGAATGGCTAACAAAATGGATACAGTACAGAGCAAGCAGACAGAAAATCTTAAATGGACAGTATCTATAGAAGCAGAATTTTGACTTTGTGGAGCACCCAGGATTGTACTGTGCATAAGATGTTTAATAAATGCTGTTTGATAACATTTTAGTACAAGTTTCTGATCATGTCTCTTCCTAGAATTTACTTCTAGCTATGAATGGACAGTATTGCAAAGTTCAGAGAGTGCTCTACTTAGAAAATGAGAGACAAAAATTAATATTACCTCTGATTTCTACTGCAATAATTTATAATGTAATTAATATTTGTGCTACATTGATTTTGGGAATTGTTACTATTTGCCTGAACTCACCTCACTCATAAATTCAGTTTGAATTGGTTAAAGGTATGGTTCATGGGGAGTGGTGGTACAGCTCATGCTCCTCCTGGAACATTTGCTTGCCAACCAGTCTAATCTGGGACTCATTTGTTGATTGTAAACAAGTTGCCAATTTAAACTTGATCAGCCTCCCCCTCCAAAGACAATTCTTCAGTCCTTGCCTATCCTTGTAAAATTAGGGGTGGTTTGATCTGCCCCAAGTTAAGGACTAACTGATGGTCCTGATTTGGGTTGTTCTGATTTTCTCACCAAGATTGATAGAAGTAGCTGAGCACCATAAAGCAATTACCTTAATTGTAAGAGGGGCATCATCATCCACACTTGAAGGTCAGGCTACCTTTCCTTTCTGTAGTGAATTATAACATTCCCCAATCACCCAGAACTCCTTTCCTGCCACTTAATAACTTAGAGGGGTTTTCCCATTTCCAAGGTCCCTAGCTTTACTGAGGTTGTCGGAGTGACCCGCTTTATTAACAGTTATACGCACCACTGTTAATAAACTCATCTTACACAGAGAAAATGTGCCTCAGTTTGCCTCACTTTCATTTTACTAGCCACAAAACAGAAAAACCTGAGTTCAGATTATACCTCTGAAACTTACTACTTGGGAGACCCTGGACAAGCAGCTCCCTAGTAGAACTTCTGTACAAAACCTGATCGCTTCTGAGTTCCCCAAACAATGACAGTCTGACTGCTTCATTAGAGAGGGAAGACTTCTCCAGAGAAGGAACATGAGACTCACTCAAGGGTTACCACTTAAAAACAGTTTGAAAATATTTTGTCTTTAGAAATTAACTTTGTGGTGATGAGTAGACATGGTTTAATGCAGCATGTTAGCATATGCTGAGAGTCAAAATGTGTGCTTAAAGGTCACATCATTAATTAATACACCATTCATGTGACAAAACAGAAGAAACGTTCATTTCTAAGCATCACACACAATAAGGTCAGATTACATCACTAGAAATTGTATAAACAGGACAGAATGATGAGTTGGTTGCACAAAATGTCTTTACTTTGTCAAACTGATCTGTTCTATGGATTATGTCTTCAAAACATCTCTCACATAAGTCCTTTTCTCTACAGTCAAATGCTTAGCATTAGGAATTAGGAATTCCTTACAATTAGGAAATTTAGGCCCCTTATAACCTCTCCCCTAAAACATTTTACTAGCCTCTGAATGGGTATCTCTGTCTTCAGTTTCTTGACTCTCCAGTCCATCCTTCACACATCCTTTCCTAAGGCCCATATGTGAGCATATCCCTGCTCTAAAGCCTTCAGTGGGTCCCCTATTACTGATAGAATACAATTCGAACTCCTCCAAACCATCTTCCCAGCTTTATTTCCCACTACTCTCTTTCACACAATCTATCCTTCTATCAGAGTATTTGCTAATTTCATCTTGTGCCCTTCTAATTCTATACATTTGTGTAGATCATCCTCCATATTTGTAACATGCTTTCTCCTCATCTCCACCCAGTTGGAAACCTTCACTTCTTTCAGAACCCAATGCCAGCAGCACCATTTTTGTGAAACATTATCTTATTCTCTTATATGTGCTCTCTTCCCTCTCAAATTTTCCCAAAGCACTTTGAACTTTGCTCTCTATCAAATTCTACCTTGCATCATGTATATTTAGGGGCGTCCTTGTTAGAATGTAAGATCCTTGAAGTTTTTTTTTTGTTTAGTCATTTGTCAATCATGTCTAATTCTTTGTGACCTCATCTGGGGTTTTCTTGGCAAAGATACTGGAGTGGTTTGCCATTTCCTTCTTTAGTTCATTTGACGATGAGGAAACTGAGGCAAACCAGATTAAGTGACTTGCCCAAGGACACACAGCTAATAAGTGTCTGAGGCCAGATTTGAACTCAAGAAGAGGAGTCATCCTGACTCCAGCTCCAACGCTCAATCTACTGTCACCTAGATGCCTCTTTGAAGATGGGAGCTGGGTCTTTTTTATCTTCTCATCTCCAGCATTCAATGTCATACATTAAATGGGTTTAATAATTGTTGAATTCAATTATATTGCTTGTGAAAACTGAGTTCACTTCTGAAAACCATAAAATGCTGAATTCTTTCCATGTTTTCTTGTTTGATCCTCACAACAACCCTCTGAAATAGGTATTATCATTATCCTCATTTGATGAAGAAATGGAATCTCAGAGGGGTTAAGTGACTTACCCAAGTCAAACAGTTAGTAAGTGTCTGATGTGAGACTGAAACCCAGGTCTTTTCTAACCCCAACTTTGATACTCTACCCACTATGCCATAATTCTCAAATATGACACACCCATGGAAAGTACAATAGATAGCGCTAAATACAAGATTAAAAGGTCTCCTATTGACCTAAAGAAATTAATACACCTGCAATGGTCTAATTTATTACCAAAGGAGAAAAGAAACCAATTGTTTTTCTTTCTTGATTTTGAATAAGAATAAGGTGTATATACATGAAAGATGCATTCTTTTATGATTATATTGTCATATATCCCTATTTCTAGGCTTTGGGATTGGTTCTTTTCTCCATAAATTAACTGGAATCTGAAAAAGTTTACCAAGGTTCAACTCATAGAAAAGGAAAGAACAGTACTCCTTGTAAAGAATCATAATTTCCCTTTATTGCCCCTGAAAAACTAAGCCCCAAGTGAATTCCTTTACTTCAGCAAGCACCCAGATTTTGGCCTTGGTAGATTTAAAGGAAAATAATGATAATTTTGGGCAGCATCGTAGATAGAGAGCTGGGCCTACAGTGAGGACTCACCTTTCTGAGTTTAAACATGGTCTCATGTACTTACCAGCTGTGTGATCCTGGGCAAGTCACTTAATCCTGTTTGATAAATGAAAAACCCTGGGAGACAAGAGTTTCTGGGTAATTAACGATCAATTTATTAATTAAGCTAGCTAATAATCAATAAATTGATGGTCAGTAATTTCTCTCGGTAACCAAAGAAAAAAGATATGGAAAGCCTGAAGCTTTAAACAATCCTCGAAATGCAATTCCCTTGACAACTGAAAATCAACCCTGATTGGTGGATATTTAATGAGGAAGTGGGCTAGAAATCTTCAGCTCCTCCTACTGAGGTCATGGCTTGATGGAAAGTTCAATGTATGAGGAAAGTACAGTGTTTTACGGTAATACCTTATTTACCTGGCATCATTAAGGAATGAAAGAAGCAGCATGGAGTAGTGGGCAAAGAGTCAGCCTTTGAATTGGGAAGATTTGGATTCAAATCCTACCCCTGAAATAGCCACTTTACTTTCATTTGCCCCAATCAACTCTCTAATACTCTAAGTTACAGAACAGTTACTGGTCTGCGTTGGCAGAGTCCCCTTTTCTCAACAGGAGTATTCTGTATCTGCAAAATCACAATTCTGCGTCAAACAGGGAATAAGGCAATCCAGTAAGGTAATGTTGTAGGTAACTGAAACATACCCTCTATGCACCACAAAACTTCTAACCATTTTCGATGGATACGGTGTTCTGGGAAGAACGTTTGCATCAGGAGGAACTGTGTAGAATCCTGCCTCTGACATCTGCTAGCTGTCACTTAACCTCTAGTCTCAGTCTCTATATCTGTAAAGTGAGGATAATAATTAGCACCTATTTCACAGGATTTGTATAAGGATCAAAAAGATAATAGATGTTTTGCAATCCTTAAAGAACTATATAAATGCTATTTATTGTTGTTATCAGTCTTATTTTCACATTTCCCAATAGACAGGAATAGTCCTGCTATTATGCTTTTATATTTAATTATCTATAGAATATTGTACAGATGAGTAAAATAACTACTTTTGTAACTGAATAAGAGCTTTGCAGTATAAATTATCATTTGTAGGCTCACTAGAACCATTTTTAAAATCTCTTAAATGACAAATCTTAGGACCTTTTCTCAGGCTTCATCCTTCTTGACATCTTTGAAATCTTAACATTATAGCTCACCCTCTTCTTGATACTCTCTTCTCTCTAGGTTTCTATGACATGCGTTCTTCTCCCAATCAAACTGTTCCTTCTCAGTCTCCTTGGCTAGATCTTCATTCAGGTCACACAAGTTAACAGTTATGTCTTCCAAGACTCTGTCCTGGATGCTTCTCTCTTCTCCCTCTATACTTGGTGATCTCATCAGCTCTCATGGATTCAATGAGCATCTCTATGTGTTTCTACTTATCTAGTCATAACCGCTCTCTTAACATACAGACTTGCATCTCCAAATGACTATTAAACATCTTGAATCAGATGTCTCATAGACAAATTAGACTCAATATGCCCCAAACTGAACTATTTTTTTTTCCCCAAAACACTCTCCTATCTTTGCTATTCAAACCTTTCCTAGTCTTAAAAGTTAGGTGTCATTTTCAATTCCCTCACTCCCTCTCATCCCCTCCAAATTCAACCAGTTACTAAGTCCCACAGTTTCTACCTTCATAACGTCCCTTGTATATTTCCCTTTCTCTTCTCACCATTCCAAGGCAGGTCCTCATTACCTTATGCCTAGACTATTTCAATAACCAGCTGGTTGGTCCACCTGACTCAAGTCCCTTCCCCTTCTAATCCTTCCTCCTCTCAATTGTCAAACTGATCTTTCTAAAGCTCAGGTCTCATCATGGTACCCACCTACTCAAGGTCCCTATCACCTCCAGAATCAAACATAAAATCCTCTGTTTGGCATTCAAAGTCCTTTATAACCTGACCACCTGCTACTTTTCCACTTTGCATTGTATTCCTTACTACATACAGTAATATTGACCTCCTTGATGTTGCTCTTCCAAGACATACAGTTCATAATTCTTGCCTTTTCATTGTCTCTCCCACACACTTGAAATTCTCTTCTTTCTTATCTTTAGATCCTGGTTTCCCTCAGGTATCAGGTAAAATCTCACCTTCTACAAGAGTTTTATTTATCTCTCTTATTGCTAGTGCCTCCCTCTGTTAATTTATCTAATTTATCCAACCTATAGCTTATTTTTACGTAAGTTATTTGAATTTTGTCTCTTTCATTAGATTGTGAGATCTTTGAGGGGAAGGACTTTCTTTTGCTTTTTTTTTTTTTTTTTTGACTAACACCAGTACTTATCACTGGCACATGTAGGTTTGACTATTTGGGACAGCTCTGATACTAGAGATGTACCCCATGTTGTTGCATGATTTAAATGTCTTTCATTTCACACAGCTTGGAGATAAGGACCATTTAGCATGATGACATCTGTTAAAAGGGTTCTTAAATTTTTGTGTAGAGATACATCTGGGTGATTGTGGGCAACATTTCTGTCTGTGATAATTGTCTGGTCCTAGCACATTCTACTTGTTGAATTGTTTTTATTTTTATTTTTTTTAAGACTTCATCTATTTTCCTGCCCATACTAGTGCATGGGCATCTCATGGGTCCCATCTGACTTTTATTAGCACAGGACCTTTGACCTCTATATTCTGACCTTGG
The DNA here is from genome assembly GCA_028646515.1 of Pseudochirops corinnae. Lineage (NCBI taxonomy): Eukaryota > Metazoa > Chordata > Mammalia > Diprotodontia > Pseudocheiridae > Pseudochirops > Pseudochirops corinnae. The sequence goes on along the minus strand of CM053589.1, from coordinate 49,534,111 downwards.
CTATTTCATCTCTAATTAGGCAAATTGTTACTAGGACTTTATCATAACCCACTATGGATTAGAATTCTTTTAAAAAATATATTCTTTTTGTTTCAATTTTGAGTTCAAAGATTTTTCCCTCCCTATCATCACTTCTCCACCCACTGAGAAGGCAAGCAATATGATATTGATTATGCATGTGGAATTGTACAAAACATATTTCCATATTAGCAAGAAAAATAAAGTGCAAAACCTATACTTCAGTTTGCACTCAGAGTTTGTCAGTTCTTTCTCTGGAGGTAGATAACATTTTTCATTATTAGTGCTTTGGAATTATCTTGGAAAGCTGTATTGCTCAGAGTGGCTAAGTCTTTCATACTTGATTGCTGTTAACAATCTTGCTGTGCTGTGTACAGTGATTTCCTGTTTCTACCCATTTCACTCTGCATCAATTCATATAGGTCTTCCCAGGTTTTTCTCAAAACATCAGTCTCATAATTTCTTACAGCACAGTAGTACTCCACCATAACCATATGCCACAAATTGTTCAGCCATTCCCCAATCAACGGCCATCACCTCAATTTCTAATTCTTTGCCAACACAAAAAAGAGTTGTTATAAATATACTTGTACATAGAAGTTTTATTTCTTTTTTCTTTAATCTCTTTGGAATACAGATCTACTAGTGGTATTGCTAGGTTAAAAGGTATCGGCAGTTTTATAGTCATTAGGGCATAGTTAGTTCCAAATTGTCCTCCAGAATGGTTGTTGGACCAGTTCACACCTCCACCAACATCTCATTAGTGTGCCTATTTTCCCTTATCCTTTTCAGCATTTGTCATTTCTGATAAATATGAAGTGGCACCTAAGAATTGTTTAAATTTGCCTTTTTCTAATTGATGGTAATTTAAAACATTTTAAAAAATGATGATAGATAGTTTTGATTTGTTCTTCTGAAAACTGCCTATTCATATCCCTTAATAATTTATCAATTGGGGAATGACTCTTATTTTTATAAATTTGACTCAATTCCCCATGTATTTGAGAAATAAGGACTTTATCAGAAAAGCCTGCTATAAAAAAAGTTTGATATTGCTTTATTGTCTATGCTATCTTTTATAAAAATGTAGTTTTTCTGGTTATCTCTTTTAATCAGGCCTATTTTTTTGCTTTTGCTTTGTCTGAGATCATTATTTACTTTGTCTGAGATCATGATTGCTTTTAATGCCTAATAGGTACTAAATTTTTGCAGCCTATAGGAATATGTTCCACTATTTCTACCCTTTCTTTGCATAATCTACATTGATCATTAAGTTTGGGTTCCTTAAGAAATTTCATCTATCTATAATTTCTGGTGATGATGATCTGTTCCTAAATTGTTATTGAAAACCTTTCCATTTCTATAAATATATCTCTATGAATCAACCACTGTCAACATATTGTTGGGTGAGTTCATGTGAATGTTGCCCTTGGGGATTTCTGATTCCAGTTGTAGCTTCATTATGAGATAAAAAGCCAGTTTTAGTAATTTTCAACAAATTCAACGGTATATAACTATAACCTTTAGCATTGCTCAGTGAAATGCTGTCTGCTTATTCCAAAAGTAATTATAAGTTTTCAACCTGTTTATCATGGTTCTATGAAGAAGAGATTCCATATGCTTTCCTTCCTCCTAAAACAGAGGAGGTCAAATATCATTTGAACTCTTCATGTGATTGAGATTTATCAGGAGAGAGTTACTATTATATTAATAACCAATTATCAGATCAGGATCCAGACTTTTCTCCTCAGTTTCCTCATTAAGGCTCAGCTCTTATTAAAGTCAATCTCTGATGGACATAACTTGTTAATGAGATTACTCTTAGCTCTCAAGGAACATGCTCTTCAATCCTGGACCTGACCCTACCCAACTAGGAGACCTAACTTCTGTTTAGAATATAAATGGAGGCTATCTCCAGTCATCCTGATCTATATCTTGCCCTGGACTCAGATGGCTCCAGAGGAGAAAGTGAGGCTGGTGAATTTGCACAGCTTTGCCTCACTTAAATCCAATTCACTTGCAAGTTCTGGCATCACTTTCCTGATGTTATGGTCCTCTTCGAGAATAAAGTACAAACAACAAAATGAATATAAACAGAATCTAGTCTAGGCAAGTCCTTACCTTGGGGAAAGAAGCCTCTGTTCTTGTACCCCTTCATTAGAATTTAGGGTCACCCAGCTCAAAAAGGAGAAAACCAACCAGAGTGATTGTGATGGAAATAGATTTCCCTGTCCATATTGCTAGAGGAGGCTGGGTCTCATGATCAAGCCATATTCTCAGCAGAAGGAGCTAAAAACTTTTAGCCCGCCTTCTCACTCAATGTTCACCAATCTGGGTTGATTTTCACTTGTCAAGGGAATTCTCTTTCAGAAGGGTTATTTAAAACTTTTAGGGCCTCCACTGGGCATCTTTGGTTACTGAGAGAAACCAGTGACCATCAATTTATTGATTGAAGGCTAGTTTAATTAATAAATTGATTATTAATTACCCAGAAACTCTGTCTCTGAGGGTTTTTCCATTCATTTCAATCATTATGACTATTAATTACTGTAAGGAAGAAATCTTAGACTCTGTCAATCAAGAAACATTTATTAAGTGTTCACCATATGCCAGCCACCGTGCTAAGCACTATGGATAGAGACAACAAAAATAAAACCCTTTCCTTCAAAGAGTTTACATTTTAAATCGAAGATGAAACGTATATAAGCAGATACGTACAGTATGCACAAAAAATAGAGAGAAGACAGTCTTAAGGGAAAGACATTAGCAACTGTAAGAGTTAAGAAAGGCCTCCTGCAGAAGGTGCTCTATGTGTGTATGTGTATTTTACAAAGAAAAAAAGCACAACAAAAAAAGACAAAAAATATAAAGTTTTAGTTCCACCTTTGCCACTAACTAGATGCACTAACATTATGCCACCACAGTTGCCTTATCTATAAATGAAAGTTCTGGCTTAGGTAACCTCTATGCTTACTGTCAGTTTTAAAATTTGGGGGAAGTCTACTTGTGATTTAATATAATGAGTCAATTTCTCAGTGCTACTGAGTGGCTTGTTGCTCCTATTTAAAATGGCCCTATACTTTTAGCATTCTAATAATAATAACACTAGCTAGCATTTATATGACGCATATCATGTAACATGCACTGTGCTAATTATATACAATTATCTGATCCTCACCACAACTCTAGGAGTTAGATGCTGTCATTATCCCCATTTCATAGAAAAACTCAGACAAGCTAAGGTGAAATGACTTGCCTAAGGTCATACAACTAGTGGGACTCTGACGCAGGATTGAAACTCAGGTCTTCTTGACTACAGGCTTAGCGCCCTATACACTGTACCATCTAGCTGCTCCTTTTGATCATTTCTGTATCTTCTTTCTCATTTTCAGAAAGATAGTGATTATTTCTCAATACCGTCAGAATACCCATTTCAGTTACCACATGAGTAAAAGTCATGAGCTTCCTTCAACAGTTGTTGGGGGCAACTTTTGGGGAAAGAGTCCATTTCTATTCACCAGTTCAACATCGTCTTTATTAAGCATCTACGATGTACAAAGCACTAGGCTATGCAGTGGGATGAAAAGGTACAAAAAGGCACAGTACTTACCCTCAAGGAAAAGAGAACATTGACTATGTGCCCAGCATTGTCCTAAGCTCTTTAGAAACACTATCTTATTTTATCCTCACAATAACCTCGGGATGCAGATGTGATTATTACCCCCATTTTACAATTAAGGAAACTGAGGCAGACAGAGATTAAGTGAGTTGTCCAGGCTTGTGCAGCAAGTAAATGTCTGAAGCCAAATTTGAACTTTGGTCTTCCTCACTCCAGGTCCACTACTCTATTTACAATGTCACCTAAATACGTAGGTCCCTCAAGGAGCTCATATGCTAGTAGGAGGATATGGAAAATGTACATCATGAGCACAATAAGAGTATGATGGGAACAAAGGAGAACTCTCAACAAATTGAGAGGGAGAAGAGTGAGGATAGATCAATGGAAGCCTAACACACAAGGTGGGGACTGAATTAAGTCTTGAAAGAAGAAAAAGATTTCAAAAGTAAAGATGAGGAGAAAGTACATCTGAAATATTGAAGGTGGCTTGCAGAAATGCATGGAGGAAGGAGATGAGCAATATGTCAGGTTAGAGGAAGAGCTAATAGTTTAGTTTGGCTGAAATAGGAAGTAGATAAGGTGGAGTATTAAGGCTGGAAAGGTTCATTGGAGTCAGATTGTGTTAACTTAGACTAGCAGACAGAGATATTATTTTATCCTATAGACAACAGGGTGACAGTGGAAGTTTTAGAGGAAGGAATCAACATATTGAGATCTTTTAAGCTTCCTTTCAGGTAGCTAGGTGGTACAGTGGATGAAGCATTGGGCTTGGATTCAGGAAATCTCATCTTCATGAATTCAAATCCGGCCTCAGACACTTACTAGCTGTCTGACACTGGGTAAGTCATTTAACTGTTTGCCTCAATTTCTTTATCTATAAAATTAACTGGAGAAGGAAATGGCAGACCACTCCATTTTCTGTGCCAAGAAAATCCCATATGAGGTCAAGAAGAGTTGGCTACCATTGAAACGAGACAACCACAAAGCTTCCTTTCATGAACACTACAATATGTGTTTCTCTAGAAGGCACTCTCTTCTAATCTGATACTTCTGATTTGTTAAGGGTGAGGAAAAAAATTCATAAAACAAAAAAGCAAGTTTGTTAGAAGAGCCTATAATATGAGTAAGAATGGTCTGAGTCAGTGCCTGAGGGACTTTGCTATGAGCAAAGTACCTAATCTGTAGAGTACAGATAACCATGGTAGCTTTTCTGGGAGCCTTTTAATGCATTGTCTTCTTTTCTTTTTTACTTAATTTTTTTCAGTTAGCAATCATATCTTTTCTTCTGCATCAAGTCCTCTCCACCCCTTAACACAAATCCTTGTAACAGTGATTAGAGAACTGAATTTGAAGTAAGGAAGACCTAAATTCTAATCTTGCCTTAAACCCCTTACACTAGCTGTGTGATGCTGGGCAAGTTACTTAAATGCTTTTAACCTCATTTTCTTCATCTGTAAAATGGGGATAATAGTAGCATTTATCTCACAGAGTTGTCATTTATATCAAATGAGATGACATCTGTAAAGTATTTTGAAAATCTTAAAATAATATATAAATGCTATTGCTATCATCATTATTAATATGCATGGCCAAGCAAAGCAAATTCCTACATAGATTATATCCAAAAATGTGTCTTATTCTGCATATTTCATAAATCTTTCAGGACATGGGTAGCACTGTTCATCATCAGTCATGAAATATTGTTATTATCATATAAATTGTTCTCCTGGTTCTGCTCACTTCATTCTAAATTAATTCATACAACTCTTCCCAGGCTTCTCTGATACTATCTCTGTCACCATTTGTTAAAGCACAATGGTATTCAGTTACATTTCTATATCATGATTTGTTCAGTCATTCTCTAACTGATGAATATACTGTCTTAGTTTCCAGTTCTTTGTCACTATAAAAAAGACCTGCTATGATATTTTTGTGCACATAGAAGAATTTTCTCTTTCTTTCAGCTTTTTGGGGTATAGGCATAATACTGCCATTGCTAGGTCAAAGGGTATGTAAAGTTTAGTGACTTTGGGGGCATAGTTTCAAATTATTTTCCAGAATGGCTAGACCAATTCACAACTCCATTACCAATGAGTACATCATTGCACCTATTTTCCCATAGCACCTCCAATATTTATCATTTTACATTTTTACCCACTTTGCCAATTTCAGAAGTGTGAAATAAAACCTCAGAGTTTCCTTAATTTTAATTTCTTTAATTATTAGTCATTTGTGGCACTTTTTAACATGGCTATATATAGCTTAGATTTCTTCCCTTAAGAACTATTTGTTCATATAGTTTAACCCTTTATCAGTTAGGGAATGACCCTTATTTTTATAAATTTGAATAATTTCCTTATATATCTTGGAAATGAGATCTTTACGTCTCTGAACCTTTACTTGCTTACTATCTAAGGTCTAAGAAAGAAGCTGTCAGATATCTGAGTTTGGTTAGGTGAAACGCAATTTGTGAGACACCATATACTTACACTCCAACAATTTGTGTTGTTGTGTTTTGTTTCGTTTGCTTTTTTCAAGGGGGGAAGGCAGGGCAATTGGGGTTAAGTGACTTGCCGAAGGTCACATGGCTAGTAAGTGTGAAGTGTCTGAGGCAGGATTTGAACTCAGGTCCTCCTGACTCCAGGGCCGTTGCTCTATTCACTGCATTCACTCTATTCACCTAGCCATCCCAACTCCAACAGTTTTTAACCTAGAATAGTGCTTAGAACATGAAATATGGTCAATAAAGAATTGTCAATTGAAAGTTATAAAGAGAATGATGTAACCTAAAGGAGAAATTGACCAGGGGAAAAAATTAGTCACTCACTTTTTCCATGTTCAGCTTGAGTGGATTTAGTCCATGTTTTATAAACATAATACTTGCATGGGTGTGGACCAAGGATATCTTTTCAAGACTAAATGGTATTCAAGTTATATCTGAAACCAAAGGATATTATGACATGGTTTAACTCAAATAAATTCTCACAGTATGAGGTGCCACATACCTCACAGATTGTGCTTTATAAACTTTATAAAGTGTTATGTGTAATTAGTGTTATACTCTGTCATATTGTTATTTTGGGAGAAGTAACAGAAGTGCCCTGGCTATCTTGCGGAAATGAGATTATCAGCCCTTTATCCTGTGCCAAACCTACAGACTTCCCTGTTTTCAATCTCTTTTGATATCCCTTTGTGATCCTATTCAAACATTGATAAAACCTTTCTGATTTGTGATCTTAATGATCTTTCTAGTCATCAGCCATAACTGAAACCTGACTTTCTCACTAAAGATACCACTTTACCCACCACTTTTTTCAATGTTGACTGCTCCTTTTTTTTTGTGCCTCTGAAATCACAGGACCGGAAGAAAGAGTTTTTTATACTTGTTACTCATCATCACCACTTCCAAAGTCTTGCTCTGTCATCAACACTCAACTTCTTTGGAATTCAGCATCTTATGATTATATCGCCATGCCCAGATACTTTTGTCTGCAATTTATAGATTCCCAAGGAATTGTCCCATCTTAAATCATATATTCCTTATAATAATAAGCACCCAGCTTACAGTTTTCCTCCTTTATCAACTCAGAATCACATTGGTGAAAAGACCTCAGCAGTCATCTTGTCCATCCCATACTTGAACATCAGTCCCCCAACCAAAAGAACTGAAATTGTTCTCTCCAAAGTTATCCTCTTTCTTAATTGGTGAATCCAGTGGCGTTTTCTCAATCCTCATTCTTCTTGACCTCTCCATAATATCTGACAGTCGACTCGCCCCCCTCCTTCCTTGATACTATCTCCTTTACTCACTGAGTTTATGTGACACTCTCTCCTCTTGGGAGTCTTGCTCCTTCAGGATTGAGCTCAAATGCTACCACCTATGGGAAGCCTTTACTGAGTCTTTCATTCATTATTGTTCCAGTCCTTTTATTTAAATTTAAAATTACTTCATTTCTACTTGGCATTTATTTTGTGTTAACTTCTTTTTTGGATAACACTGTTTCAATTAACAAGAATTTATTAAGTGCCTACTCTGTGCCAGGCACCATGCAGGAGCTGGAATACGAGTTCCCTGATGGCAGAGAGTGTTTCATTTTTGTCTTCCTATTCTGGTGCCTTTTACAAAGTAAGCAGTTAATAAACATTTGTTGATTAATTGATATGCAATCTCTCCTCAATTCTGTACCCACCACTGCACTAGGACTGCCTTTTAAGGTTAGGAATGACCTCTTAATGGCCAAAACCAATGGCTTTTTCTTGATCCTTAACTTTCCTGTAGCCATATCTCTCCTCCATCTTGTGGCTAAACTCTCTAAAAAGACCATCTGCTATAGATACCTCCACTTCCTTTCCTGTCACTCTCTTCTTAACTTTTTATATTCTGATTCCTGACGTCATCATTCAACCAAAACTGCTTTCTCTGGAGTTATCAATGATTTCATTGTCAAATCCAAAGGCCTCTTCTCATTCCTCATCCATGTTGACCTCTCCGCAGCCTCTTACTTTGCAACCTTTTGGTCACCTTCTTCTCCTCGATAGTCTTCTCTTTGGGTTTTCTTGACATTACTCTCTCCTGGCTCTCCTTCCAACTATCTGCCCAGTCTTTCTCAGTCTCTTTTGCAGGATCTTCATCCAAGTGATACCCACTAACAGTACTAGCTCAGTGCCTGGCACACAGTGAGTGTTTCATAAATGTTTATTGACTGACTGACAGATAATTGTTAACCATTTTCTCCTTGATACTCTCTCTTTTCATGGCCTATGTTGTTGTTTTCTAGGGTGTTGCTATTTCTTTGTTCTTTCTTTGTCTTCTTTGTTAGCTAGTTCATCTTTTTCCTTATATCCCCTAAATCTGAAGTTCGCCCAAGGTTCTTTATTCTGTCTCTAACATTATCATCTAAAAGAGCCATCCCACTACCAGCCTCTTTTCTCTCTATACTCTCACTTATTATACCTCATGCACTTATACAACTTCTTATTTTAAATCTCATTAAGTCATGAGATTTGAAATTGGAATAGACTTTGGTAATTATCCATGTCCAGTCCTATCATTTTACAGATGAGGAAGCAAGTCTCATAATTGTTAAGTGATCCAAGGTCACATACTTTATAAATAAGTAACATAACCAGTATTCAAATCCAGGACCTCAGATTCCAAATTCAGTGCTTGTTTTGTCTCCTTACCAAATATGGAGATAATTTTCAAATAGATACAAATATAGAGCCAATCTCCCCTCTGAGTCCATCCCCATGTTTCTACCTAGGTGTCCCACAAATATTTCAAACTCAACTAATTCCAGATTAAATTGTCTTTCTTCCACAACTTTCCCTTCCTCTTCTCTTCCCTCCATTTCTATTGATGGCCCCATTATTCTCTCACTCACTGTGGCTCAAAATGTGAATATCCTCTTTGTCACATCCTTTCTCCCTTACTTCATTGAAAAAGTATGTGGGAGGAGTGAAAGGTATATGAAAACTGGAAAGGTAGAAAGGGGCCATGTTATGAAAGACTTCAAAAGCAAAACAGAATTAGTATCTGATCTTAAAGACAATAAGGAGTTTATTGAATGGAATGGAAGTGGGGATAAGGTGGGGTGGGGGAAATGTGGTCAGTCATTCATTTTGGAAGATCACTTTGATAACTGTGCAGAGGATGAACCACAATGGAGAAAGATCTGTGTCAGGGAGACCAACCAGCAAACAACCGCAGGAGTTTAGGCGTAAGATGTCAAATTATGCTTCTCAATGATACATAAATCCAATCATGTCATGTCTCTGCTCAAAAACATTTGGTGCAATCTTCTAGAATAAAATTGCCCATTATATAAAATAAAAATTCTTTAACTTGACATTTACACCTCCTCAGAAGCTGGATACAACCTTTCCAGTCATATTTTACACAATTCCTCTTTGTGTACTATATGTTCCACTAAATTTAAACTACTAGTAATTTCTTTATTTTGTCTTGCCCTCTCCTGCCTCCAGACAGTTGGCCAAACATCCCATTCCTAAAACCTACTTCTTTTACATCTATGTATTTTTAAAAGCTTTCACATTCTTCTGGGCCTGTTTCGGGGGCCCAGGAGTTACAGGAAAACTTTCTTGATATCTAGAGCTAAAAGTGTTCTTTCCAATTTCCAAATTTCTTATATCTTCCTGGTGAAGATCATCTTTGCCCATATTACCTTCAATCTGATTTTATAATTATTTTGATACATAATAACCCCTGTCCTCAGTTGATATTCCTCAAGAGAAGAAACTTGCATTTAAATTTGTACTTCTAGCACATAGCATCTTTGCCTTTGACATAGTAGAAAAACTTTTAATAAGTTTGTTCAATTGAATTGCAATTAATAAAATACATAGAACTGAAAAGAACCTCAGGGGCTATCTACTGCAACCGCACACTTATATAGATAAGGAAGCTGAAACCCTGGTGAGGTTAAATGATTTACCCAAGGTCACATAAACAGTAAGCATCGGAGGAAGGATTGGAACCTTGGTGCTCTGACCACAATGTCAATATGCTTTCCACTGAGCATTTTCATGGATGGTAATGGACTAAGCCAGGACCAATACTGACTATAAAATAACAAAGGAATTAATTCAAGACTGTATTTCTTACTCTTCAGATTAGTTCATACACACAGTATTATCAGAAATGGTGTCGCCGTTTATTTGCTTTCAGTTGTGTCTGAATCTTCATGACCCCATTTGGGAAGTTCTTGGAAAGATACAGGAGTGGTTTGTGTTCCTTTCTCTAGTTCATTTTACAGAAAGGAAACTGAGACAAACGGGGTTAAGTGACTTGCCCAGGAACACACAGCTAGTAAGTATCTGAGGCCACATTTTAATTCATGACTTCCCTACTCTACACCCAGCACTCTATTTACTATGTAGTATTAATAATTAAAACATAGCTGTCTTGCAGTGGCTAGGCGGTGCAGTGAATAGAGCACTAGCCCTGGAGTCAGGAGGATCTGAGTTCAAATCCAGCCTCGGACACTTAACACTTACTATACGTGTGACCTTGGACAAGTCACTTAATCCCAACTGCCCTGCCTTCCCCCCTCCAAAAAGAAAAAAAAAACATAGTTGTTTCTTTTGTTTTCTATCATGGCATTTCATTAACTGCTACCTGAGTGTGAGAATCAACTCTTTGACTTGTACCTAGTTCATGTGTTTTGGTAAAGAGTTGTACAAGAAAAAAATCTTTAATTACTCAACCTCATCTTCATAATGCTTCATCTATTTACTAGGTTTCAAAAGAGTGGCTAGATTTTTTGAAACACTGTTGAAATATTATAACTTAGAAATGTTTTATTCTGGAATAACCATGGACTTGTAGTCAAATGACCTATGTTCAAATCCTGGCTCCAACATTTTCTAGCTTTGTGACATTGGGCAAGTCACCGAATTTCAGTTTCATCATCTATAAAATGAAGATAATAATAGTTTTACTACTTAAATTCACAGAGTTTTTCTGAAGAAGGTGCTTTGTAACTTTGAAGTACTGTATGAATACAAGTTACTATAACAATGTTTGTGTACATCTCACAAAGCCAAGTAGGGAACTAAGGTCAAGTCTATCATGTTAATGTATAAGTAGAAAAAAAAGTTGAGAGTGCATTACAAGAACCTACTCTCGGGTGGCACAAGAAATTGGAAAAAACATGGAAATGTAGATCTTAAATCCAGACACTATGGAAAGTATAAAGTATCCTAAATAACCCAGAGCATCTGACTTACTTAGGAGAACCTCTGTTTTCCAATGACATCTCTTAACAGGATTCTTTTTTAGTGACATACTTGCCTCAGCTGCCAGAGGGATTCACTTACATCTGTCCCTGGCAGCCTGTGCTATTAAGTGACCTGTGCCACTAGGTCTCCTATCTTTAGTGCATTACATTGCACTGCAAGTCATAAAATACAGGGAAGTGAAAGGATTTCCCAGACATTTCTAAGCGCAAATACCAAATGGATGGAAAGTGTCCTTTTCCCAATAGACAGCTATTTTAGTACGTATGCCTTTCAGCACCAAACAAAGCTACAATAAATCAGAATCAAAATAATAAGTTACAAATGACTTAGATGTGGGGTTTGCTTCTCCTAGAGGCAGGGTGGTATAGTGGATTATAGTGCTGGACTTGGAGTCAAAAGAAACTTGGGTTCAGATTCCGCCTCAGATACTTTTGCAGCACCCCCATAAAAGTACCCAGAGTACAAACATGAATTAGGTAGGGAACAGGTAGTTTTATTCTCACAGAGAAAAGAAGGTGTCAAATAATAAAGAATCAGAAAAAAAAACATATAATCAGTTAAAGGCTTATTAGCTTCATCAGAACATTGGCAAGTAATTTCTTTGGGAATTAGTTATTCTTCCCCTCCCCCCCCCACCCAAGGCTCTGCCCTGGACCTCCTTCTCCCCTCTCTCCTTTTTACCAGGTAATCTCATCAGCTCTCATGGATTCACCTATCATTTCTATTCAACTGATTACCTGTCTAGCTCTAAGCTTTCTCCTAATCTCCATTTCCAAATCTCCAGCTGCATATTGACCCTCTTGAATTGGATGTCCTATGTCAATTAAACATTCGAAAACTGAACTCATTAACTTTCACCCCAAAATCTCCCCTCTTCATAACTTTCTTATTAGTGTGGAACTTACCACCATCCTCCAAGATTCCCAATGCAGATGACATCCTCAACTCCTCATTCTCACCTCTCATGCACAATTAGTTGGCTGCTGGTCAGGCACCCAAGGAGGGGAAAACACCAGCTGCCTTTCAAGATCCCAGAAGGTCCTGTATGAAAAAGAAGACAGCATAAATGGAAGATGTGGCTGCATCTCAGGCTCAGGCTTATCTAGAAGGCTATGAGCTTATGACATAAAGATGTCCAGAGAGAAATGTATTTATCCACCTGTCCCTGTAGACCTTAGAGAGTTATCTTTACACTTTGAGCCTTTCAAGAAAAAAGCTACCTCTTTAACATATCCTCTGATATATTAAATAGGCTCAGCAGTCAATTATAAGGGTCATTGCATAGCTGGCCAAAATTCGTCAGAGGAAAGGTAGTACTATTCTGAAGTGAGGGTGAGGGAAGGAGGGAAAGGGCTTGTCATCATGAATCCCCAAGGAAATACTATATTATAAGTGGTATAACCATGGGTAAGTCACTTAACATCTTTACGGATGAGGTTTTTCATCTGTAAAATGAATCCCTGTAGTTATTGCATATGCAAAGAGCTGTGCAAACCTTAATTGCCAAATCTACTTTTCCCCTCAATCTTCATTCTTTCTGACAACTCTGTGAGCTTTCACACTCTGGTTCACTGCCTTCTCTAGGTTTTCATGACACTGTGCTGGCCTGGTTCCCCTTCTACCCATCTGATCATGCTCAGGTGTACTTCACTGCCTCTTCTTCCTGGTTATACTCACAAATTGTGAGTATCGCCATCATGGCTCTGTCCTGGCCCTCTTCCCTTTTCTTTCTATTCTATCCCACTGAGTGATTTTTGTGTAGCTCTAACTTCTTTCCTAATGTATAACCTCACATTCCCCATTGCTTATTGAATATCTCAAGCTTAAAATATCCAGAAGAGTGCTCATTAGCTTTCCTTCCGACCTTTTCACTCTATCCAACTTCCTTATTATTATTGAAGGCACCTCTATCCTCTTAATCAACCAGGCTCACAAAGTAGGTACAATTCTCAATTGTCTCATTCTCTTTCCTCCCCAAATATCTAATCTGCCCATTGTCATTTCTGCCTATACAACCTCTCTTGTATATGACTCTTCTTTATTCATGCAGCTACCATTCTGGAGCAGGCTCACAATATCTCTCACTGGGACAGCTGTGACAACCTTCTAGTTGGTCTCTCTGCCTTAAATCTTTCTCAGATCCAGTCCTTCCTCCAGTCAGCTATCAGAATGATCTTCCTAAATCAGAGGGATGACCAAGCCTTCTCCCCATACCCTTAATACACACACACACACACACACACACACACACACACATACACTCAATAATTACCAGTAGCTCCATATTACCTCCAGGATCAAATAGAAAATCTGTAATTTTGGAGCCTTTCATAATCTTGTCTCTTCCCACCTTTTTGGTCTTTTTATACTTTCCTCTTCTCCATGCACTACTCTATGATCCAGTGACAGTAACATGCTTGCCCTTCCTCATACATGAGACTTTATCTCCTGACTCCATACCTTTTTATTGGTTACCTTCCAAACCTGGAATGTCTTCCCTTCTAAACCCTCCCTTTTAGTTCCCTCGTTTTCATTTTTAAAAACAATTTTTATTTATTTCATTTTTAATTTATGGAATAAAACAAGCATTTCTATAACACAGCATAATAAAAAAGATGGTTGGTCATAAAACTGCAACTCTTATTATATACAACTTGCTATCTCTTTTAAATAGATAATAAAGTTATCGTATAAATTTCTTTGTTCTCTCTCTTCCCTCCCCATAGAGATGGCTACCATTAGACACAAATGTGCGTGTGTGTGTGTGTGTATGCAAAATCATTCTATACATACTTCTATTTATCAGTTCCTTCTCTGGATACAGATAGCATCTTCCTTCATAGGTCCTTTGTAGTTAATTTGGGTAAATGGTTGCAAGCCCCCCAAAAAAAAGGAATTTTTAAAAATCAAATAAAAGAGATCAAAAAAAATTAGGAAACAAATAAAAACAGAGAAAATTATGAAAAAAATTAACCAATTGGAAAAAAGAGATCCAAAATCTTAAGGAAGAAAATAACCCCTTGAAAACTAGAATTGGGCAAGAGGGATCAAATGATGTGATAAGACACCAAGCAATAATACAACTAGAAAAAATAGAAGAGAATCTGAAACACCTTATTAGCAAAACAACTGATCTGGAGAACAGATCAAGGAGAGATAAATAGGAATTGTTGGACTACCTGAAAGTTATGATTCAAAAAAAAAAAAAAGAATCATGCTTTCTTCAAGACTCAAGTTCCACCTGATGCAAAAGGACCGGCCCCTATTTCTCCATTATTCATGCCTTCTCTGTGAGATCGCTTCCCATTTACGAGATATGTAGATATAGATATACACACATGCCTTTCACATACATATTTTTGCATGCTGTCTCCATCATTAGACTATGAGTCTCTTGAGGGTAGGAACTTGTTTTTGCTTTTCTTTGTGTCTCCAGTGCTTATCACAGTGCCTAGCATATAGTAAACACTTACTACATGTTTTTTGCCTGACATTAAATATCAATTATTTCTGTTGCTATAAAAAGATAGCAGGATATGCATGAAAAACAATAAACAATTCAGATACTGACTATGGAATATGGACCACTTTCCTACTCATTCTATGTAGGCTGCTTCCTCTCCCCCCACCCAAATATACACAAACAGCTTTTTCTTAGTCTCATTATCTCTTTTTGGGCAATTTAGGATTTGTTTGTATTACTATAAATAAGAGAGGAATGGCATGAAGGAAGAAGTAGAGGAAGAAGCAAAGAAAGGAGAGGAGTGAATGGGGAAAGAATTTTTGTTTCTAACTTGACAAGCAAATTCAACATCTCCAAAGAGCAGTCCCACATAGGCCAATGAACAGGAGTTAAACAGCAGAAAGAAACTTTTAAAGTGAGTATACATCAAAGAATCAGAAAGCTGGAAAAATAACTACAGGAAGTCATCTGGAATCAATAAAATGGATGCAGCTCTAATAAAGGAAGAGACCAAAAGAGATGGCTTTAGATGTACTTTATGCAGTCAATCTCCCCAGGCATAGGGTTATCTAGTAGTATCTAGGGGCAAATCTCCCCCTGTCAGAGCCAAAGCTGTGTAACAAATGTGTGACCTACCTAATTTATTCCTGTGTTTACAGAAGTGATTAAATAAATAGCAGATTATAATTATGAAGCAAAGTACTATCTGTACTGAAGCTTTTTGGGAAATGATGCTGGGATACAGAAGTTTGACTGGTAAGGGTTGGAAACATTTGTGGTTGATAAAAGAAAAAAAATTAAAAGAAAGACTCTATGCCTAGGGCAGGGAAGGGAAGGAAGGTCTCTGGTTATTATGAACAAAGACTTTTTTTTTCCATGAATCACCATTGCTATTCAAAAAATTACTTTTAACGGATGTTGCTTACTCATTTTTTGATGCTATTAGAATAACACATAGTTGGTTTCTGTCTATAGAAAATTACTTTAGGTCCAAGATGCCCTTGTGATATAGTAGAAAGAACAATAATGCTAGGCGTGACTAGGTGGTGCGGTGAATAGAGCATTGGCCCTTGGAGTCAGGAGGACCTGAGTTCAAATCTGACCTCGGACCCTTAACACACACACACACACACACACACACACACACACACACACACAAACTAGCCATGTGATCTTGGGCAAGTCACTTAATCCCAATTGCCCTACCTTCCCCCTCCAAAAAAAAAAAAGCAAACAAACAAAAAAAAAGTACAATGATGCTACAGACAAAGAATTGGGTTTCAAATCTTGCTTCTGATACTAGGGCTTGGGCAAGTCATTTAAGATCCCTGAACTCAGTTTTCTCATTTGTAAAATGAGGGGACTATACTATACAAATCCCATCCAGTTCTAAATTTACGATGTTCCCTAGCCCCAGATACCGATTCCAGGCTACATGATGAAATTCTGTACTAATGAGTTCTATTCCCCAAATTAGTTACAAAAACAAAAGTAACAAGTCACATTTATGGAGTACTTTAAAGTTTTATGTGATACTTTCTTCATACCAACTCTGTGAGGTAAGCAATTGAAGCATTTTTATTATTACCATTTTACAAATGGGACAACTGCACCAAGAAAAAAGTGCTTTGCCAAAAGTCACATAGCTACTGAAAATTGAAGACATAGAAGGATAGAGATTGTGGTTTCAGTGGCAAAAGCAAGTCTAGTGCAAGGAAATCCCCTCTTTCAATATAGGCTGAACCTTCTCTGCTACTAATAGTATCATTTAAAGACTGGCTAAGGCATTGAAAACTTACTTGAAACAAGGATAATAGTAGCACCCATCTCACAGATTTGTTTTGAGAATCAAACAAAAATGTGTATCTACCTACACATATATATCACATGTATAATGTGTGTGTAAAATGATTTATGACTTAAACTTTGTCTGTTTCAATTTCCTCAATTATAAAATGGAGTTTAAAATAACCTCTATCCCACAGGGTTGCTGTTAGGATCAAATGAGATGGCTGTAAAGTATTTAGCACAGTGCCTGGCACACACAGAAGCACTTAATAAATAATTATGCCCTTTGAAGACCCAGCCTTAAAGCACTATGTAATATTAGCCATCATCATTAATAACAAAATCACTTTTGAATATATACAGCTTTAAGGCTTATAAAAGGCTTTACATATATGATCTCATTTGATCTTCACAACAACTCTAGGAGCATGGTGCAAGCATAATCTTCATTTTACAGATGAAGTAACTGAAACTCACAAGTTAAGTGACTTGCTGAGGGCTACACAGTAAGTATCCCATACAGTGCTTGGACACAGGCCCCCTGATTCTAATACAGTGTTCCATTCACTATGTTATGCTCCCTTAAATGCAATGTTGTTTTCTCAGGTATCACTTTATCTAGCCAGAAATCTATTTCCCCTGCAGAAAAGATTGGCTTCTCATGGGAACCGACTTGGTGCCATTTGCCAGAGTATACCTAACTAGTCACTTTGGAAAGATTGTAAGAAACCTGAAAGAGAGATGGGCAAAGGGCCTTGTACAAAGCTGGAGGGGACTGAGAGGGATAGGAAAGGAAACATAGTCTCTAAGGAATAAAGAAGCTCTAAAGAAAAGGAAAAAGAAGGACAAGGAGACTAAGAAATTTCACAAAAGCAATCATTTTTCTCTACCAGCTGTTAATGCAGCAACGGAATGTTCTTTGGGACCCAGGCAGTTGTTTCTTTTGGGAAAACAAGTGGACATTCCATCCCCAACCAACAGAGTTCTGGAGGTTCCTTGAACTTACCAAGGGTCACACATCTACTAAGTGTCTGAGGCCAAATTTGAACACAAGAAGATGGATCTTCCTGACTCCAGGCCCAGCACTCTATCTACCACATCATCTCATCTACCTGTCCTCCTTGAACTATATGAATTAGTTAATCATCCAATAAGCATTTATAAAGCACCTACTATATACTACGCCCTATATCAGGTGCTAGGGATATAAAGGGAGAAAAGAAACTACGCAAAGACAAGACAAGAATGATTGGAAAGGAGTGAGGGAGAAGGGAAGGCAGACAATTGTTTGCCCTCCTCCTATAAAGCTTGCCCCATCATATCCTTTACAAAGCCCTACAACCAGTTATGCAGGGCATTTTCATGCTTTCATTCTCAATTATATGATATAAGTCATGTGAATTAATTGTGCTTGAATATTTAGAGCTCTCACTGTGCATTTTAACTAAATAAGTAAATGATTTTCTAGCAATAACAAGAAACCGCCGCTCACTTAGAATGAGTACAGATGCAGGCCTGAGGGATTATACCATGATCTGTGCCAAGGAAATGGAATGAGAACAGAGGAAAAGCCATTGACCAAGGCAACCCTTATCCTTCCATCTCACATTTGCATGACGTTTCAGAAGCATATAGGAAACAATAGCGCTGTCTTACCAAGACACTTTATAGGGTTTAGGCATTCAGTGGGAGTTCTGAGACCATCAAATTCAAACAATATCTAACCAAGATTCCCTTTCAATACATGGCAAATAGTCAGATAGTTTTTGTTTGAAAACTTTAGGGATGAGGAACCTACTGCCTCCTGAGGCTGTCCATTCTCTGTTTGGACAACAGAAAAGAGTTTGTCGTATACTCCATGCTTATCAAAAACATTCAACTAGAGCCATACTTGTAACACTCCAACATTCATTTTAACAAGTGAGAGAATCCTATCTACCTATTTTTACCCTCTTTCCCCAACCATCCTTAGCCTAATTGTCTGGAATTACCAGAAATTCACTCACATGATTGGCTACCATTACCCTAATCAGGAAATTCCACAAACATGGCATGAATTCTGTCCACAGATGGGTGAGGAACAAATACAGTATTTGAGAGAACTAGTCAAGTGTTGTCTGCCTCTCAGAGTCTTAGAAGAACAGTAAGAATTTGGTTCCACTGCATCCTGGTAAAGTGATCTAGTCATAAGTCATTGACCTATGTGGCACCTTTCCTTGAAACTCAACTGAATCAACTGACTTTGTCTTCAAAGACAGGCAGAATGGAGTCCCAGAAAGCTGTATGAAGATTCTACTTGAGGACCTTCTGAGGGATCATATGTGAAAGCATTTGCTTTATAATATCATAAGAGCAGTATCTTTTCAATTCTATATATTTGTCATTGATACATGAAAGGTTTATGGCTTTTGATGACACTTGAGTGGAATTCTTCTCTATTACTTATAGCCATCCTTGTCATTTTCATAGCCTTAGAATGCCATGCAAGCAGTAGGAAAACCATTAATAAAGTATGTACATATATGTGTACATATGGCACAGCTCTGGATAGAGCACCAGACCTGGAGTAAAAACGACCTAAGGTCAAGTCCAGCCTCAGATTCTGGGCAAATCACTTAACCCTGTTTGTCTCAGTTTCCTATTCTGGAAAATGGGGAGGGAAACGACAAAAACCTCTTTGGTAATTCTGCCAAGAAAATTCCAAATGGGGATAGGACAGAACTGAAACAACACAACAACAACAACAAATGTTTATATATGTGTGCATGTGAATGAGTATGTGTTTCTGGTATTCTACGATGGTATTCCTCAGCTATTCCTAGTATAAGAAGGAGAAATTAAAAAGCAGGGAGAAATTAGGAACCTGATGAGAATCAAATAAGCTTTCTCTAGACTGGTAAATAAATGAAACAATTTGAAAGAAATAGAAGTTTCCATTTGGCAATCCCTTAGTGCAGTAGTGAGTTCACCCTTCTTTACTTTTTAATGAAGCTTTTATTGATATCTTTTGTGTTTCACACCACCAATTTCTCCCAGGCTACCTCCCCCTCCCTTTCCAGAAAGGCATCCATATACTAATAGTATTTTTAAAAATAAAGCAGGAGGGACAGTGAGGCAGATAAAGAGGGGGGGATGGGGGAGGGAGAGAGAGAGACAGAGAAAGGGAGAGAGGGAGGAGAGAGAAAGAGGGAGGGAGGGAGAGAGAGGGACAGAGAAAGGGGGAAAGAGAGAGGGGGAAGGGAGAGAGAGAGAGAAGGAGAGAGAGAGAAAGAGTGAGAGAGAAAGAGAGGGGGGGAGAGAGAGAGACAGAGAGAGACAGAGGAGAGAGAGAAAGAGGGAGAGAGAGAAAGAGAAAGAGAGACAGAGAGAGACAGAGAGAGACAAAGGAGAGAGAGGGGGGGGAGAGAGAGAAAGAGAGAGAGAGAGAGAGAGAGAGAAATCATATAACTCTTTGAAGGTTGAAGTATGATTTTTAAAAAGACTCTCCATCTTATAGGAAAATTTGCTTAACTGTTACCTTCTAACTACAAGGTGTGTCACTGTTTGCTAGAACATTGTGATTCAAGCCTTTGAAAGATATAAATATGGGAGACCGAGGCTGAGACCCTCAGGGTGATGATATCAAAGAATCTGACAGAAGAGAAAAGAAACAGCAAAACATTTTTTAAAAAAAGTAGTTCCATCAGAGCAGCATATTTGAAGGCGAAGAAGCAGCTAGCCTACAGAGGCTTCAGCTAAATGAATCCTGATTGACAGAAAGAGGCCCTAATTCATTGGACAAGAGTTTCAGTTCTAGAGATTGCTCTTTAAAGCTTAAGAAAGGTGAGGCCTCTCAGGAGTTCTTGTTGCCTTTTTCTGTCCCCTATGAACTAAGAAGGAAAAGCAAAAAGGGGGAAGATGGTTTTTGCACCTGATTTGTGATGCTGAGATTTAATTGGATGACAGAATCCTGGTGAATGAAAAGCTAGCTAAGTGTGTTTACTTTGCTTACAGAGTCAACTTCATTTATTTGCTGTG
The DNA here is from genome assembly GCA_028646515.1 of Pseudochirops corinnae. NCBI lineage: Eukaryota > Metazoa > Chordata > Mammalia > Diprotodontia > Pseudocheiridae > Pseudochirops > Pseudochirops corinnae. Next base: position 49,513,445 of record CM053589.1, on the reverse strand, counting down.
AGTTGTATGGACAACACTGTATCCTGGTGAGTGAATGAATAACTGCCATGGCTGATCTAAACAGAAGAGAAACAGTCATCTTGAGAAACTTTACAGTTCTGTTTTAAAAGGGACTGATATCCAGATTAAAAGGCAACACTTTACCAGTTCTCTTTCAAGTACGATTAGAAGTCAAAAGAGCTTATAAATACTACATTGGTTCAAAAACTAGATCTGGAGTCAAGAAGACCTGAGTTCAAATGTAGCCTAAAATACTTCATAGTTGTGTGATCCTGGGCAAGTCACTTCATTTCTATCTATCTCAGTTTCCTCATCTATAAAAAGAAGATAATAGTGACACTACCTGCTAGGGCTGTTGTGAGGATAAAATAACATTTGTAAAGCATTTTTCAAACCTTAAAGTACCAAATAAATGTGAGTTTTTATTATTGTTTATATTATTATTATTATCATAATATGTCAAAGAGTGTTAAAGATCAACAAACAAGTCATTAGTAATGTATTGGTTTTGTGGAGTATAAATATTCCAGAATGTACAGGGACGTCAAACCCTGAAGTCTAGAGTTATGGGTCACCTTCAACACATGAGTTTTTCCTCTCCACATTCTTCCCTTACAAGTTTATAATATATGCCTATTCCCTCACACACACCTCCACAGGTATTAATACCACAGGTAGGAGAGGGTGAATGGTGTTTTCTATGGGTTTTGATATTTTTTATTCATAAAGTGGCTTTAATATATGAGTACCTTCAGTGCTATTATAATTTCTTTTGATTTATTTCTAAGTAAATGTTTAAGATCTAAAAATGACATTATAGTGAATAATTGGTTTTTGTAAATGGAAACACATTGATGCAGGCTCAAGAGATGAAGGAGTAAATAGAAGAAGTATATTTCCCTCCACAGGATTACCCCTATGACTGCAAGAGAATGTGAGTGTAACTTGTTGGTGGTCTTTCTGGGAACCTAGATCTGCTAGTGTAAGAGTAGGTTGGAAAAAGCAAGCCAGTACATTAAAAGACTAGGAATCGTGAAGAGTTGAACATGACTGAAACAACTGGATAACAACATCCTCAGGCCTGAGGACCTAAAGAATAGGTGGTCACAACATGCAGTCATCATGCAAGTCTTAGGGAATGGATCAAATTTCTCCCAAGGGACTTGTAATACATGGGCGTGTTAGTTTCCGATCTCAAACAGCAGAGTTTTTTCTATTCTTGAAACAAACCCAAGGTCAAACAAGCCTAAATTCCAGTGAAGAGTATAGTGTTTCTGGGTATGATTTCTGTTATCCCTCCTATCAGAAAGATTGAGATAGGGCTCTCTTGAGTTCAAGAGTTCTGAGTTACAGTAGGCTAAGATGACCAGAACTCTGAACAGTGAGCCCCCAAGAAGGTGGACCCCCCAGGTTGCCTAAGAAAAGTCAAACTGGCCCAGATTGTAAAGGGAGGAGGTCAAAGCTCCTGTTTAGATCAGAGTGGGAATAGCCCATGAGTAGATCCTACATTTCTTGCATGAGTAAGAAAGGGTGACCCAATTTTTAAAAGAAAAGGGAAAAGATACAATTTCAAAAGATGAAACTACAAATAAAACCAATAGTTATAGCTATGGGGCCTCCCATTTTTCACAGGCATTTCCCCATATCAAATATATCCTTCTTTAAATTGGCCTGCTTAGTGTATTTCTGTAGTAAACACGTCTTAAACAAGACCATATGCTCTCTGCAGAAGTGTCCCTGAACCAAGTAACCTCCCCTCCATGTCTGAGTGGTTACTATTCATTGTCTAAAACTGATCTGACAGCATCTGTAATCATGCAGTCCTCAGTGACCTGGAAAGGGCCCTGGAAATCAACTTTCATTAGCCAGCTTTTACCTCCCACAGCCTGAGCCTTCTCAAGACCTCCTCTTACTGCAGTGTTAAGAAGGATGTGCTCAGCTGAGCAAGCAGCTCCCCTGTCCATCAGAGATTATAGACAGCTCCCTCCCTCCTCTCAAGTCACAACATTCTCCTCTCAACTAGGCTAAGATACCAGGCCCCAAACACAATAAAATCAATTTTAAGGAACTTTACCACAGATTTTATCTAATTGAATCACAGACTTGGAGCTGAATGAACCTAAGATGTGCTCTAGTACAGAATTACAGAATCATAGAATTCATGATTCAATAATTTTGTATTAGTGAACTATATTATCATGTAATCTGATCAATATTCAAAGATATCCCCAGTATTACTCATTTTTTTTGCAAATGAGGAAATAAGTTTGTGTGATATCATGGAAAGAGAATCTGGGCCCAGATGAGTCAGAGGTCCTAGGTTCAAATCCTATTCTAACTTATTAGATGTGTATTCTTGGAAAGCAACTTAATCTTGCTGGGCCTTAGTTTCCTCAACTGTAAAATGAGGAGGTTGGACTAATTCACATTGACAGTCCCTTCCAATTCTAAATATATGCTCCTATGACATTCAGAGAGGTAAAGCAACTTGCCCAAATAGCAAACAAGCATCAGATCACTGGATTTGAATGTCACCCTTCTGACTGACTCCAATTCCAGTACTCTGTCCACCACGCTAGTAAAAATTCATTCTCAATACTCATTGGAGCAGGAAGGATATTATGCTATAACAGTTCCAATGGACTATGTTAATGCTTCCAAGAGCCCTCAACAGAGTTCTTGGATATTCAGGAGTTACTGTCTTCTTTTATGTGGACAGGATCTATGACTTTATTCATACAGGAAACTCTTTTTGCCAATATAGGTCTGCAATGGTTTTGCACCTTGGCTTAGAAAGATGCTTGGGACACTGAGAGGTTAAATAACCAGCCCAAAGTTATCAATCACACAAATCAGAATCAAGATTTACACAAGGATCTTTCAGATCTTTCAGAAACCAGGCTCTCTATCCACTATGGGATTTTGCCTTTGTAGTAACTGTCTTTTGATAACCAAGTGACCCTTCCATGATAATACACAATATTTCGAGGTTCACTGGAGGCTCATACTGTCTCATTCACCATCCTATTCTATTCATTCAAGAACATTCAGCATCTGAAATAGCAAAAAAAAAACAACCCACATCTATAGTATTTATTTACTCAAGCCATCTTGAAAGTTCAATCAGTCAGCAACAAGAATGATCTAAGTAGGGAATGCTATACTGATCTTCCAGGCATACTAGGGTGGGGACTGATTCCCCAGCTCCAAAGGAATATTTAAAATCACCTGTTGAGTTAATGATTATCATTTTCAAAAAGAATGTTGCCTTTACCTCAGCTGAGGAGGAAATTACCAACAACACTGTAAATAAACAGTGACAGTATCTAGCATTGCTCAAATATGTTTAGTAAGGAAGAAGTCTCTCCATCTTTGACTTGGGGATATACTATCAGTAAGATTATTGGGTATATATACACATACATATGCATGTACATGTACATATATATACACACACATACATATATATGTTCATTTTCTATATGTAAAGGTCTAGGTCCACATAGGAATTCACTGAAAATAATGATGTCTCATTCTTTAGATCTCTGTAGGTCCATAGTTGAGCTATCAAACTGATGAAGAGGGACCTCTTTTTGTAATTTAGCCTAGACATCACAGTCCAGAGAAGTTCATATAATTCAATTATTTAAAACCTAGACTTTATGTTGGAATGAAGTTCTTCATATTAATAGCCTTGCCAAGCAGGGAATTGACAATTCAAGGTTGAAGAAGAAGAAAATCACTTTCTTTGGGAAAGTTAAAGTTATTTTGCTACCTATAATTCAAAGGATCATATATTTGGAGCTGGAAGAAATCATGGATGCCATCTAGTTCAATTATAAGAGGAAACAGAGGCCAAGAAAAGTTAAGTGACTTGTCTAAGGTCACACAGTTAATAGGATGGTAAGTCACATGGGATATGAACCAAGATCCTCTCAAAATCCAATGTTCTTTCCAGAACTGAAGCAGTTTAGAAATTACTGGAGCTTTCGTTAAAGATTCCTAGATGATCTTCATAAGATATAGCTTCTCAGCACTTTTTATTCTTCCCATTTCATGGCCCATTTAAAAGATGGAAGGAAATCCAATATTCATCTTACAGGCATAGTCAGTGTTCAGAGTTTGTTTCATCATTCTGGTCTCTTTTAAGAATCACAGTAGAGGAGGTATTGGCAGAGCCAGGATGGTGAAGTAGAGCACAAACTTGGTGCAGGCTCCCACTGCAATCACTTCCAATACATGTAAAAAAATTATTCTAAACCAACTTTAGAGCTACAAAACCCACAAAGAGAAATAAAGATCTCACTGAAAGAAGCCTGGCAGGCTGACAGGAAGGGTCTGTTGCACCAGGGTGGGAGCAGAGCATAGCCCCACGTGAGCCACATGGTTCTCTGGCCCCAGGGTGGCTCCGACCAGTGGCAGCCCAGAGCAGACTTCAGCAGAGAGAGTTAAAAGCAGCTGTGGCAGTTTCCTGACTTATCAACCCATAAACACCAAAAAGAAAGTAAAAGGTCAGTATGGAACTTTGTGAGAACAGGGGAACCAAGAGCACAGTCCAGCCCCTGCCCCCTGACTGAGAAGCAGCAGAGAAGCAGCAGCTATGTAGCCACCACTGCCTGGCTGCCTCAGGAAATCCTGGCTTGTAGATTGCAGGGGGACCAAGTGACCATTCAGAGGGTAATTTCTCTTGCTTTAACCTGCTTGGATCTGGATTATGGTCTTGGATGGTGGTGCTGGGGTGTGTGACCAGTGAGCCAGAGCTTGTGGTGCCCAAATAATAGCTCCAGCAGCTTCAAAAATCCCAGTGATTTCGGATAAAGCTCTCTCCATTCTAGAAGCAAAATTCTGCTACAGCAAAGAGCTCAAAAGTCTAGTAATTGGTGGGCAAGATGAGCAAGCGCAGGAAATGTAATCAAACCATAGATTCCTTTTTTGGGGACAAAAAGGATCAAGGCATGGAGTGGGAGGAAGACAGTGAAGTCAGAACTCCTGCATCAGAGGCATTCAAGAAAAATATGAATTGGTTACAGGGCATGGAGGAACTCAAGAAGGATTTTGAAAGTCAGGTAAGAGAAGTGGAGGAAAAATTGGGAAGAGAAATGAGAATGATGCAAGAAAATCATGAAAAACAGCCTGCTAAAGGAACCCAAAAATACACTGAATAAAATAACACTTTAAAAAAGAGACTAACTCAAATGGCAAAAGAGGCTCAAAAAGCCAGTGAGGAGAAGAATGCCTTAAAAAGCCAAATTTGCCAGATGGAAAAGGAATTTCAAAAACTCACTGAAGAGAATAACTCCTTCAAAATTAGATTGGAGCAATTGGAAGGTAATGACTTTGTGAGAAATCAAGATACTATAAAACAGATCCAAACAAATGAAAAAATAGAAGGCAATGTGAAATATCTCATTGAAAAAAACCACTTATTCTGGAAAATAGATCCAGGAGAGATCATTTTAAAAAATTACTGGACTACCTGAAAGCCATGATCAAAAAAAGAGCCTAGACACCATCTTGCAAGAAATTA